>CM046947.1:42074468-42603134 GCA_025698515.1 Gossypium sturtianum | reverse complement strand
TGAATCTCACGAGCGCGCGCGTTTGTCCAGTACCAGCAGAGACCAAAAGGAAAATTGGCACGTACTGAGCGTCAGGCGACTTGCCCCTCACCGCCCTGCTTGAACTCGGAAGGGTGTCTTACCGCAAGCTTCACGGTCTGTCAGTGAATTATCGCAGATCTGTAGGAACATGCACACTCACTGCTAATTGGCCGGCTCGTCTGCCGAGGTCGCCGTCCCGCTGCTTCTAGTCATGCATGAGTGAGGCTCCTACGCGCTGATTCAACAGCTCCCACAATTTAACTTGCGCGGCCGGTTATACCTGGTGATCGCGATCGCGTTAGACATCACTCTTTCGCTTAGCGGTCAATACGCAGCAGTATAACTTTCCACTCAGCGTAGCTGGTGGTCTGCGAGTACGTAGCGGCACCTCGCAAGGCCCACCATTTGCGCTTGCTTAGCACCTAATACATGGGCACATATCATCAACTGACAGCCGCTGCTGCTTATTATTCCTATCATGATTAATGCCGCTGACTCCCTCACGCCGGCTCCCTCGCTGCCATTAGCCCTCACCCGCCTTGGTAGAACTGCTCTGAGTGTGGAGGCGTAGTCGTCACCAAGTGTTAGTAAGTGATTTGGAGTGCTTGACAAGTTTGTAGTTACAATGCATGATAGAAGGTGGAACTTGAACAAGAATTTTTGAGTTTTAGGCAAATGAGGCTCGGGGAGGAGGAGGAGGAGGAGGCACTTGAAGCGTGTTATGTGTTGCTGTAGACAAGACAGTAGAAGCTCATGCATGCGCAGCAAGTGATTTGAAGTGGAAGAAGAAGTATCAGTGAGTAGAATTTGGTTACAGCGTATTTTTGTGAATAAATTTGTGGAGAACATGCCAAAGTCGGGAGCTTCTTCTTGTCGCCAGAAGAGGGGCGATTATAATGGCTTGAGTGATGTGAAGCCGATGATGGTAAGATTGGTTGTGATATTTGTATATTTTATATATGTTTGATGTGGTATTGATAAATAATAAATACTCACTCTATATGATATTCTTGCATGATTTATTAACACATGGGCATGGGATTGGATTGAAGAAGGAGGAAGTGTACACAAGTTGTACGTGGTCTAATGATAGCTCAGGCTACATTAGCGCTTGAGGGTTAAATGTGTGCTACCTCAAGGGAGGTGTGGCTCGGTGCCCATCTCGGCGGTTGATGGCTATGTGCGTCACCGTGAGCGATTATCGATGTTGAGATCATTTTGGTTGATCGGTGGCTCAACCACGGCCTTGTGCGGCCAATTGGCAAGGTAAGGGTATGGATCACGATGTGATCAGTGGTGGTTTATCCACGGCCTTAGGCAGGGAGTCTGCTAAGCTTGGCGTGCGGTTGGATTGTGGGTTGGGTGAGATGCATATTTGCATGACTTGCTATGAGAAAAGTATGGTTATGGGCCAAGCCCATACGCAGGGGAAATATGTGTTATGGTTATGCATCGAGTGCGTGACTCACCCAATTATTTTCCAAACATTTCGGTGATTCATGAGATGGGAGGGATCGAGAGGACACATGGTGGCCCATGCAGAAAGCGTTGTTTTTAGTTTTATTAAATATTAAGTATTTCTTTTAAATAATGGTTGTAATAAGGATTTATTTTATTATTTTTGGTATTATTTTATTATCAACTCTATGATGGTTTGTTCAAATTGAAACACTATGTGACGATGGATATATTTTTATAACTTACTTATTCAATTATGGAATTATTAAACATGTGGCTATAATTTCAAAAGAACATGGTTTCCAAGAGCAAATAAATTTTTACTATTTTATTCTAAGTCTAAAATATTTTCACTAACATAACCAGATTCGGTCGTAGTGAATGGGCCAGTTTGGGGATGTTCTGATTTAGTATCGAGCAGGTTCAAAACTCGGCTTTGAGGGTTTTGGTTCAAACATTTTTAAAATGGGTTTTTGAAATGTGGGCTTTTATAAAAGGTTTTCAGTTATTCGGCATGCTTTGTACCTCCTACCGAAGTCCACAGGTAAGTACTTGGACTTTCTTGAAGTGATTTGTCTATATGAATTATTATGGGCTTAGTTTGGGCTCGTAGATTAGAATACTAGGATCTGTTGGACCCTAGGAATAGTCTACTCAAACATATGCATAAAACTTAAGGCTACTAAACAAACCTGTGAAGTTATTCGTCGAGTTAGGTGTGGCAACCACTGCACGCATGTCTAGGAATGGTATTCGATGAAGAGCTTGGTATTTAAGCGATCCTAGCAACTCACCTCCTCTTTACTTGAATCCTACCAGTGCGTAGCTACGGTTCACCTTAACCAAGAGGACTTGTTCATAGGCTAAACCGATTATTAAAACCCAGAAAGGATTTGGCACGATTGTTTTAAAATCACTGTTTTAAAATTATCAATTTTACCCTTTTGGTCTATAAACCTAAATCTAATTTTGAAGGACGTTTTTGATTTATAAAATTACCAAAATGCCCATGATTTCCAAAATTACAAAAATAACCCCAATTTACGAAATTTGTGCGATACCTCCTGGTTTGAAAAACAAAATTTTCAAGATGACCTCGTGATTTTGTAAATTTTGAAATATCTTTAAGTTGGAAAACTATTTTTCAAAATTGACCCTGAGTTATTACCGATATACCTCTTATAGGAAAATGGCGAAATTACCCACAGGTAGGAAGGAAACTTGATTGCTCGAAAGAACTACTCGAAAACTTTATTGCATAAAATTCTCGTGGATAAAGCAGTGAAACAAGAATTTCTAATGCATAAAACTTTTTAAGCAGACTAAATCGAGGCGCTAGATATGAGTTCTAGGGGCGTGGTCGCAATACTCGTGGTCGTGGTAGAGGCAGGATGTCAGTGTCTGAACCAGTTGGGTCTCGCCATGGGTCGAGAGCGATGTCGCCACCAGGTGTTGAGGTGGAACAGCAGGATCGCATGGAGGAGACGATAAAAGATCGCGAGCTATGTCGCGGGTGCTTGAGCGAGTGGCGAGAGCCAATGGGGGCGTGGGACTCGGAAGTCGCGGTACCCAAAAGGCTTAGGCGAATGGGCCGAGGTCTTCGTGAGGAGTGTGCAGGGTAGCTCGAACGTGGCGGAGCTGCGGCTTGAGGTAGTGGAAAGGATTATGGACGACTTAGACTTAAGCTGCCGAGGAGAAGCTTAAGGGTGTTGTTTCGTTCTTTGCGAGATGAGGCCTACCGGTGGTGGCTCACGGTTAAGGAAAGTACACCGGCGGATCGAGTGGTGGGGTTATTTTAAGATCAAGTTCGAGGGGAAGTATGTCGGAGCGAGCTATGTGGATGCTCGGAGGAAGGCGTTCCTCTTTAACTGGTGCAAGGTAGCAAATCGATAGCGGAGTCTGAAGGCGAGTTTCTGCGTTTGAGCCGGTATGCTCGGGAATCGTGGCAACCGATTATGAGAGATCGTCGATTTGAAGATGGGCTACTGGGTGCGGGTTTTGATTGCGCCGCTTAGAGAAAGAGACTTCGCCGTATTAGTGGAGAAAGCTCGGATAGCTGAGGAGGTCAAAAAGGTGAGAGGCGTAAGCAGAGAAAGGAACCGTGATAAGAGAAGTGTTGGACCGTCGTGGCGGAAGTGGTTGAGAGGGTTGAGAAAAGACCGAGGGTTGAGACTCCTGCTCATATTGCTAAGCCACCACTGGAAATCCAGATCGTCCGTGTACTCAATGTGGAAGGTACCATGTTGGCGAGTGCTGGAATCATGTTCGAGAATGTTTTAGATGCAAGTCCAAGACTCATCCGATTAAGGATTGTCCCCAGAACCGAATAGGACTGAGGCGAAGGTCAAGGTTATGTGCGTGCCGGTGCAGGAGGTGGTCAACAAGCGACGAGAGGTCGTGGTCCGAACCATAGAGGAATGGTTCCGCCGAGGTCGTGGGAGCGATGAGACCGCGGTAATGGTGGCACCGAGGCAAGACAGTAAGGTGCAGTTTATGCACGATCCGTCGGAAGGAGGTCAATGATGTCTTTGGATGTGTCGTCGGGTAAGTCCCTTATGTCCGGAATAGTCTCTGTTGTTTTGTTCATTTTGGTGATTTGTTTGTTTTGTTGCTCGTAAAGTAGTTGGAACCTTGAGTGTGATAGAAATTGTGCCTAGAAGTATGATAGCTCTTTAAGATCGGAGTCTTGTGACCATAGCGTAGTGGGAGGAATGGAGTGTTAGTTTAGGTAAGTAATTTCGAGGACGAAATTATTTTAAGGAGGGTAGAATTGTAACACACCTGGTTTAGGGTTTGTGCATATTGGGTATAAATCAAGTGTTAGTAGGTTTTTGGGAGTGCTTGGATGAGTTTTAGAGGTTCTAAGAATGCTTGGATGAAAGGGTAGACTTTGGAAAATTTTGGATTTTTAGTGTAAAGAAGGGAATCGGGCTAAGGAGGCCTTAAGTATATTTTTCGGTAATTTTGGCACAAGGAATAGCTTGGCGAAGTGGCTCTCATGCGCCACTTAGGCGCTGAAGGGGGAGAAAGGCGCTGGTTCGAGTGGGGGCCGCAGCAGTTTTGGCGTTTTATATTTTGCTTGTGATGGACTGACGCAGGAAGGAGTTAAAAATAAAAGTTGGGGCTTCTTGTCATGAAAGGCGTGTGGGCGGAGTGGCTGAGGCTTTGCTTGAAAAGGAGCAGTGCAGTCGTGGGTTCAAGGCGCAAAGGGGAGGCGAATTTTGTTGTTATTTTACAAAGTGGCGTTAAGTCACTAGGAAGGCTTAAAAGAAAATGTTGCGCGTCATCTGTCACAAAACAACGCCTAGGCCGAATGGCACAGGCGCTACTTAGTCATTTGGTTTCCCCCCGTGTCCGGTGTTCGAGCCTTGGAATTTGTTGGGGGTTTTCCTTCTTTTGCTTCTTGAAAGGCGTGAAAGTGGGTGGCACATTGAAGCTTTATTTTTGTTCTTTTTGGCAGCAGGTTGGTAAGGTGTGGACGGCACATGGAGTCCTAGGTAGGTGAGGATAAGATTTTATTTTATTTAGTATTTGTTTTTTTTAGTGTAGGATAATCTTTTTTAAAATAGATGGGATAAATGTTGAACCATTCAAACTATTTTTGAATGGATGGAGATGAGTAAGTTAAGGGGGGTTTTACTTAATTCAAATTAATTTGAATTAAGTGGCCGAGAAACTCTTGAAAGGTGGCGGTAAGAATGTTATAAATAGGGGAGGTGCTCACCTTTTGGTTCCTTTCACCATTTGCTCTCTTTGCCGAATTGCTAGTATTTTGCTCTCAACCATTTTGGGTAGCCGAAACCTTTTTCTTCCAAAACATTTCTTTTTCATCTCAAGTTTGCTAGGTGGCCGAACCTCCTATTCTTCCTTCTCCTATTCTTTTAACCTTCGTTTTAATGAAACCACCTCCAAAACTTGCCATTTGCCGAACCCCAACACTATTTAAAGAGCCTTTTTGAACCTTTTAGTTTTCTGTTTGGAAAGAAGGGGATCTATTGTTAAGCCGGTGTGAGGGAGCACTTAGGGGGCTGGTTGAATTCGACTACTCATCAAGGTGGTGTTTCGGCAGAGAGTTAGTCAAGCAGCATTTCGGGATTGGATCGTTTGTGCTATTAAGGTGCGTAACCATCGCACTATTTCTCGGTTTGCTTGCTAGCTATTAAACATATGTGTTATGCGTGGAAGCCGATTATAATGGCTTGAGTGATGTGAACCGATGATGGTAAGATTGGTTGTGATATTTGTATATTTTATATATGTTTGATGTGGTATTGATAAATAATAAATACTCACTCTATATGATATTCTTGCATGATTTATTGACACATGGGCATGGGATTGGATTGAAGAAGGAGGAAGTGTACACAAGTTGTACGTGGTCTAATGATAGCTCCGGCTACATTAGCGCTTGAGGGTTAGCTGTGTGCTACCTCAAGGGAGGTGTGGCTCGGTGCCCATCTCGGCGGTTGATGGCTATGTGCGTCACCGTAGACAGTTATCGATGTTGAGATCATTTTGGTTGATCGGTGGCTCAGCCACGGCCTTGTGCAGCGAATTGGCAAGGTAAGGGTATGGATCACGATGTGATCAGTGGTGGTTTATCCACGGCCTTAGGCAGGGAGTCTGCTAAGGTTGGCGTACGGTTGGATTGTGGGTTTTTGAGATGCATATTTGCATGACTTGCTATGAGAAAAGTATGGTTATGGGCCAAGCCCATACGTGTGGGAAATATGTGTTATGGTTATGCACTGAGTCTGTGACTCACCCAATTATCTTCCAAACATTTCAGGTGATTCATGAGATGGACCGGGATCGGGAGAGGACACATGGTGGCCCATGCCGAAAGCGTTGTTTTTAGTTTTATTAAATATTAAGTATTTCTTTTAAATAATGGTTGTAATAAGGATTTATTTTATTATTTTTGGTATTATTTTATTATCAACTCTATGATGGTTTGTTCAAATTGAAACACTATGTGACGATGGATATATTTTTATAACTTACTTATTCAATTATGGAATTATTAAACATGTGGCTATAATTTCAAAAGAACATGGTTTCCAAGAGCAAATAAATTTTTACTATTTTATTCTAAGTCTAAAATATTTTCACTAACATAACCAGATTCGGTCGTAGTGAATGGGCCAGGTTTGGGGATGTTACAAGAACAGCAAACTCACGCTCCTGCTGTGGAGCAATCAGCAACCTTAACTCATCCCTAAGTCCGTCTTCAAAGCGAACACATCGATCATGCTCTATTGACACAATTCCTCGAGCATAGCGGCTCAGCCTCAAGAATTCTGCTTCATACTCCGACACGGACTTATTTCCTTGTACCAACCCAGAAAAGCTTTCCTCTGCGCATCAGTGTAGCTGGTGCCCACATACTTCTTCCGATAAGCAGTTTTGAAATACTCCCAAGTAAGATCATCTACTGTAGCACCATCCCGAACCGTGAGCCACCATTGATATGACTCATCCTTTAGAAGCGACACCGCTCCTTTCAGCTTCTCCTCATCCGTCAGGTCAAGATCATCCATGATTCTCTCGGTCGATTCTAACCAATATTCCGTCGCACTGGGTGCCACTCCCGATACACCCCGAAATACCTCCGCTCTGTTGGATCGGAGTCACTGGGGTACAGACTTCCGAGCTCCTGAATTTCCTTCCGCACCAGCCACCAACTCTAGAACTCGCAGCACAGCCTGCGATACAACGTCATCCCCCGTTTGGGCTTGCAGCTCAACGCCCACAGTTGGGGGTGGTGGTGGCGATGGTGCCTCATTGTCCGATCCTTGACCTGACCTAACGGGTTCCGACATGGTGATCCTGCCTCTACCGCGTCCACGACGGCCACGTCCTCTAGAGCTCATTCTAACTATTGCGCTTTAATCTGATTAAGGAATTTTCATGGATTAGTACTTGTTTCACTTGGTTATCCGCGAAGAAATTTTATAAAGAGAGTTTAATAGAAATTCTTTCGATCAATCAAAGGTTTAAGTCCTCGATCCTAGTTTACACAGAAGGGCACATCCATTCCCTAATACCTTTCATACTGATTCACTCCTCCCAGAGATAGTTTCATCTTTTTCCTACAGGGGTATTTCCGTAAATTTCCAAAGTCAGGGTATTATTTACTGTGTTTGGCCTATGACCGAGTCCTCTTGGTTAGGGTGAACCGAAGCTATGCACCAGGTAGAAATCCAGCGAAGAGGAGGTGAGTCACGAGGACTGCTTAAGTACCAAGCTCTTCCGGATCCAATCCTAGACATGCGCTCAAGGGTTACCACACCCTAACTCGGCGACTTGGTCGTAGGTTTGTTTAATTAGGCATTTAAAGTCTTATGTCTTTTTTTGGAGTGGGCTAGTCCTAAAGTTCAAACACCTATCATACTATCTACCTACCCTTCTACCAATAATTCATACAGAAGTCAAAAGTACTTACCTGGGCGGATTGGTGCCGGAGACTCGGTGCCATGCTGTTCAAAACCATAATTACTTCAAGAAGGCCTACCAAAAACATTTTGGGCCTTGGGCCCCCACAGCCGAGTTTTGAACTAGGCTCTGATACCAATTTTGTAACACCCCAAACCCGGCCCAAACATTACGACCGAATTTGGTATGTTACAGGGGAAAACATTTTGTAAAATCCCTTTTTAGCCGACTTAAGTTTTGTCGAAAACGTTTCATTTTATATGGTTTTGGTAAAACCATTGAGGTGTGTGAAGAAACCTCACTTAGTTCTATTTAAAGATCTATTAAGTCAGGTTGTTACCTATTTTGAATGTACCCGATGGCACAATAAAACATTTTGCGTTAAATTTAAGAAAACGTGTGTACCCATTTTCAAGTCATTAAGTAATTTAAACAAATTATCCAAAATATGTAAAGTAAGCAAAATAAAAATCTTAGGAGGCCTTATTACAACTTGAACAACTAAATCCAAATAAAATAAAAATAATTCAAAGTTCGTTTAAATCCCATTCCCACTGCATGGCCACCTCGAGTCCATCCGGCTCCTCATCCGCGATCTACGAGTCACCTGAAAAAGTTAAAGGAGAAGGTGAGTCACCAAGACTCAATGTGTAACCCTTCCCCCGATTTAGTGCAATATCTTACACAATTTATAACTAAGTTAACATGCACTAAATTTAACATGCACCCAACCTAGCCTTCCAATACACCTTTCTCTACCCCGTGTGGTACCAAACCACTGGTGGTGCCAAACCACTGGTGTCCAAAGACACGATATCCATCAATATTGTGGTGCCAAACCACTGGTGACCCGAAGTCACAAATAGTAATGATGGGGCCAACCCATCGTGTGATACCAAATCACTGGCGTCAATCCCGTTATATTATTTGTGAGGCCAACCCCACCGCGTGGTACCAAACCCTGGGACGAGACGCTATGAGGTGCCAAACCTCTGGTGACCGTAGTCACGAAATGTGGTACCAAACCACTGGTGTCCGTAGACACGGATATCACTTCCCCCTCCACTCGTTTAACCCACATCAATCAATGATACGCACATAATAGAAATCATGCCAACATGTTTAATTAACAACATCCACTGGACTTATCACCAGCCACATATTTATTTGCCACATATACCAAATAT
This sequence comes from Gossypium sturtianum, assembly GCA_025698515.1. NCBI lineage: Eukaryota > Viridiplantae > Streptophyta > Magnoliopsida > Malvales > Malvaceae > Gossypium > Gossypium sturtianum. The sequence continues at coordinate 42,594,033 of CM046947.1, read as the reverse complement.
GTCATGCTTCCCAAAAGCATCATAAAGAAAACTCATAACAACAAGGACTTACCTGAATCCTTGCCTATACCATGATGGTATTAAATCCAAATCTACACCAATTCAGTTTAGCATACACAATGTGTTTAGCACAGTTATTAGTTATAAAGTGTGTATGTACACACCTGTTACTAACGTGAATCCTAGATCCCGAAGATCCGATTACCACACTTGCTTCCTTGACCCTACATTCGGCCATTACTAAGGTTAGTAACATAGGCCATTCGGCCAAACCAACCAATCCAAAAGGGTTAACACATGAACCCGAAACCTCACCTAAACGCCCTTAAGTACTAGCCACAGCACACGTTTTGTGAATCTGCTTCACTTCCCTACAATCGGCAATCATTAATAGCCACAACAATAGCCTTTGGCTTTGTTTTCGAATACTATAAAAATAGTTACTAGCTTGTATTCTTACCACCACTTCCCAAGACCGATTGTTAGAGAATAGAGGTTTGGATTGAGTACTTCAAGATCCCGGAGTCCCTATGTGAATTTGGTTTCAAAAGAGTGGTTAGCCAAACCATAAATAAATGCTGGATTTTGGCTTTTCTCCAACCTATAAGTCGACAGAGAAAAGAAAAATATGGAAAGAAGGTTTCGGCCATCACTTACCCTTTACAACCGATTGGAGAGGAAATCTCGAGAAGAACCTATGCCCACTTGATATTAGGCCAAAACAGATCTTTTTGGAAGAAAGGAGATTTCGACACACCAATGGAGTATGTTCGGCTAGAGAGAAAGAAAGAAAGAAATAGTGGAAAAGGGAGATAAGGGTTTCGGCAAAGAAAGGAGTAGAGGGGTTTTTGGTGTTAAGCAAAAAGAAGAAAAAGAGGAAGATGACAATGGTGGTTTCGGTTTTGAGGAAATGAGAAAGGAGAGAAAAAAAATAGAAGATGAGAGAGAGGGAAATTCGGCTATTTGCAAAGGGAAAAAGAAAAAGAATCAAATGATGAATAGGTGCCTTAAGAGAATTCGGCACTCTCCCCCCCTATACTCAGTCTCTTAGCCGTCCACTCCTCTTCAACAAGGAGTTTAAAATTTGGCCACCTCCTAAAAATGCTCCTGGCCACTAATTCAAACAAGTTTGAATTAGTCAAATTCCTAAATTTTCTCTCTGCCAACCATTTGAATTTTTTGACTTGGTCCATCTTTATCTGCCAGAGTTTGTGCTGAGCACAACTCCTTCCCCTCCTTGGCGTCAAAATAGAGGGCAAAAGATGGGATTTCTACTGTTCGAACATGAGACCTCCTTCCCTTGCAAGTGGCGTCAATCACAGGCTCTAAGTGGCGCCTCCTTGCCACTTTGCCAAGCCTTTTTCTTGTGTTAAAAACCCACTTGAAATACTTTTGACCCTTAGCTCCTTCAGCTCCTTTCACTTAAAGATTTAAAACAAAAATTTCCTTACTATTCAGGCCTGCTCTAGACTTACAACTAAGTCTTGAAACATCACAAACAACGACACCACAGCCCAAACACAAACAAAACAATGCAATTTAAAATTAACCCCCAATTTAGGATGTTACAAAATATATCTGTGATTGTGTCTTTTTGTTGCCGTTTAGTCTGAGTGGGACATTGTAGGCGTTGAGTGAAGAAGTTTAAGACACAGACGGTTTTAGGTACCAGAGATAAAAACAGGGAACAAATGGATTGTTTATACAAAGATAAAACTTGTAATCATACTATGCATATAGACTCTAAGAATGAAAATAATATTTCGGCTCTTAGTAAAGGTATCAATAGTTTAATAGATATGACATCTATATATTTTAATAAATTATATACTAAGGTTAGTAAAATAGAAGAAAAAGTAGATAATATGGGAAAAGTAACTGATTTAGATTTGAATAACAAGTCTAAAGAACTTTTATCAGATGTTAATAATAAATTAGATCAAGTTATTAATAATAATATAAAATCGGATTTAGATTTAGGACATTTATATTATGGTAATAGTAATGTAATATTAGCTTTATCAGATGAAGATGAGTCTTCGGATGAATCTTCTACCTATCATAATATTAAAAAAGAAAAACAAAAAAGTTAAAAAGTTTAAAAACAAGAAAAATATGATTTTGACTCTTATAAGACTTTAATAGAACATTGGAAAAACCAATTTTCTAAAACAAAAGATAAGAATGAACAAGTAGAATATTTAAAATTAATAGAAGAACTTTATGAAAAACATAAAGATCTATTTACAAAATATAATTATCACTATATGTTAAATTATGATACTACAGAAAGTAATAGTAATTCTAATAATTCTAATGAAGATATTAATGTCACTAGTCATAATTCTGATGAAGAAAAAACTTCAACAGAAGAGGATGAAAACATAGAGATTCCTGAACCGATGGATACTGAACAACCAGATCCATATGATTATGAAATACCGAAACCTAGGGAAATTGATAAACAAGATCCTTATGGTAAAAGAAAGATAGATTCAGATCTTCAAACAGATGATTATCTGAGATCTATTAATAAAAATTATGAAAAGGTTGAAAACACAACTAGAATAATAGGTAATCAAACAGATTATATAGCTACTAATGAGATAAAATCTGAAAACACAGGTGAATCTAGTCATCCTATACCTATACCATATAGGGTAGATGATTTAAATAAAAGAAGTGTTGCTCAAGGAGGAATATATTTAGATTTAACTAATATTCCTTTATCAGACTATGAAAAAACCATAGATGATTGGGCACAATCTATGACTATTGTTGTAAACAACAATAGTACTACTTGGTCAAAAGAAAAGTTTTTAAATTATTTTGTAGGAACATTTCAAGGAGATGTTCTACAATTTCTCAGAAGATGGGAAGAATCTGAGAAAGGAAAAGAACAAAAAGGTCAACTTATTAATCAAATAAGTACTCCTAAAGATTTACTAAAAGGGTTAACTTCAATTCTAAAAACAGAATTTTGTGGTTATACTAATAAAAAAGATCAGGATAGCCAATCTAGTTATATCCTATCAAAATTAAAATTATGTGACATAAGATATTTAGAAGAATTTTCTAAAAAATTTCTTCATGAATATCAAAAGATAAAAAATGATAGTATAGAATTTTGGAAAAACCAATACTTTCATAAATTACCACCACCTTGGGATGAGATTTGTATTAATAAATATACCTCTTATATATATAAACATAGTCAAAATTCAGGAATAGAAATAGCAAATATAGACTCTATAGGTAGTAGAATTAATTTTGCTAAAGAAAGAATAATTTTACATTGTCTACAAAGTAAGGCGGCTAAACAAGTCAAAAATAAATTAAGTTATAAATATTGTACCAAGATGTTAGAAAATGAATGGGAGTTTGGATGTAATCCTATACGTCCTAAAACCTATAAAAAACATAAAAAATATAAATTAGCTAGATGGAAACCGAGTAATAAAAATTATACTCGTAATAATAATAAGAAAAAAAAATTTAGGAGAAAAACTTCTAATACTAAAAAACAAATTTGTAAATGTTTCGTTTGTGATGAAGAAGGTCATATAGCAACAAATTGTCCTAACAAAGGAAAAACTGCTAGAAAAATGATTAAAAATCTTGAAGAACAAGATTTAAAAGTATGTTTAAGTGAGGAAATCAATCCTACTGAAATACTATATGAATTAATATCGAGAAATAGATTCGATCATCGATTCGAAGATGAATATATTTTTATGTTAGGAACTAGTTCTAATAATCAATTAGAAGAAATTCCAAAATCTGAACAACAGGATATTATTTTTATGTTAGGAACTAGTTCTAATAATCAATTAGAAGAAATTCCAAAATCTGAACAACAGGATATTAAATTAGGAAATTTAATCGGAGAAGAAGCAGACTTTCTCGATGAAATAATAGATAAAATTACTAAAAATCATATTTCTAAAGAAGAAATTTATAAAATATCTAAGTTTAAAATATGGTCACAAAGACACATAGAAAAAATTAGCGGTAACACTGATCGCTAAAGATACTAAAGGTGGATTTACAGAAATCCCTTTATTTACTAAGGATAAAATAAAAGAATTAGGAAAAAATATCCTCAAGGTTAGATATATACATTTAGGAATAATTATGATAATGATTAGAGCTTTATTTAGAAAAGGTCATGATATTCCTATTATACTTGATGATTATTAGATAAAAGATTTGAAAATCCAATAAAAGCACTTATTGGAGGAATTCAATCTAATTTACATACAGGAGTTATATGATTTAAAGTTAAACCAAATTACTTTATTTCTATAACAGACCCTCTAATAGAAGAGTGTCTATGTCTTAGAATTCAGACAAAAAATTCTGATATTAGTGATTTAGCTGAAGATTTAGCAATAAGCTGGACTTCTATTAATGAATATACTAATACAGAAGAATTAGAAATAAAAGAAATAAATAATAAAATAATTGAGCTTTTTGAGCCTAATAAGTTTACTACAAAAATACAACCAAAATTATTACATCTAAAAGATTTATCAATTCCAAAAGACTGGATGATAGAAAAGGTTAATAATGCAAGTACTTCTAAACCAGTAAGTACTATAGAATATATGTCATCTGGTGACAAGTTATATTTTAAAAATAATTTGATTACTAATACAGATGATAATTTAGTTTTACCCTCTAATTCTCAACCAGAAGAAGATGAGGATAATATAAGTAATTCGACACCAATAGGTATGAAAACAGTTCATATTCCTATTTTTCCTACTACACCTAGTAGAAATTCTAGAAACACTAGAATAGAAGATATACAATTTTCAATAGAAGATATTATTAACAATAAATATATTCAAATTACATTGCATAATATCCTGTTGTTCAGATTTTGGAATTTCTTCTAATTGATTATTAGAACTAGTTCCTAACATAAAAATATATTCATCTTCAGAATCAGTATCAGAATCTATTTCTGATATTAATTCATATAGTATTTCAGTAGGATTGATTTCCTCACTTAAACATACTTCTAAATCTTGTTCTTCAAGATTTTTAATCATTTTTCTAGCACTTTTTCCTTTGTTAGGACAATTTGTTGCTATATGACCTTCTTCATCACAAATAAAACATTTACAAATTTGTTTTTTAGTATTAGAAGTTTTTCTCCTAACAATTTTTTTCTTATTATTATTACGAGTATAATTTTTATTACTCGGTTTCCATCTAGCTAATTTATATTTTTTATGTTTTTTATAGGTTTTAGGACGTATAGGATTACATCCAAACTCCCATTCATTTTCTAACATCTTGTGTAATATCCAGGGATAGGGGCTATTTTGTTATTGCATTGTTTTGCATGTGGTTGTTTTGCAATGTTGCTTTTGTGTTGTTTTGGGGCTTAGTTGTAAGCTTAGTATAAGTAGGAGTGGTAGGAAAAATTTTGGTTTTAAGTTTTATGTGAGAGGAGCTGAAGGAGTGGGGTTTATAAATAATTTTAGGTGAAAAGTTAGCACAAGAGTTGAGCTAGTAAGATGGCAAAGCATGCGCCACTTGGGGCTTGTGTTTGGCGTCACTTGAGGGGAGGAGGTCCTGTGTTCAAGCTGCGAAAATCCCACATTTTTGCTCTCATTTTGTGGCATGGAGGAGGAGAGTTGTGGGCGAGTTCAAACTCGCCATGGACCAAGTCAAATGTTTAAATGGTGGGTGGAGAGCGAATTTAGGAGGGAGACTAGTTCAAACTAGTTTGAATGTGTGGCTTGGAGTAATTGTGGGTAGTGGCCGAATGTTGGGGAGTTTGTAGAGAGAGTGGGGGTTTTGGTAAGTGGGGAGGGTGTTAGCCGAAATTCACTTAGGCACTTTTGTGCATTTTTCGGTCACTTTGTGTCAAGCCAAATTCCTCTCTTTTGTCAATAGTAGCCGAAATTACAAGAGAGCTTTCTCTCATTTTCTTTACTTCTTGAAACCAAAAGACCAAACCCCTATAGCCTTGCCGAATTTGCTTTGTCCTCTCAATTTTCTTGGTAGCCGAATGTTCTTTGCTCTCTCTTTCTCTTCATTTGTGTAAGCGAAACTCCATTCTCCAAAACACTTTCTCCATGCTTTCTTTTGTGTCGAAACTTCACCCTTCTAAACCTTTCCATTTCTTTTTCTTTTCCCCATTTCTATTGTTGGCGAATATCAACCCCTATCCTTTTGCATTTCGTTTTTCTTTTCTTTCACTCTGACCGAATCTTGTTTGATTATTACAAACCACCCTAGCCGAATCCTCTTTTTCCATCTTGTTTAAGAGTTGGCGAATCTTTCCTCTCTCCTAGTGGTTATTGGCCGAATATTGGTTGGTGTTAGGTAAGTGCTTGGCCGAATGGTTATTTCTCCTCTCCCTTGTTCTGGTTCGATTTTGGGTTTGGTTGAAAGGAGTTAATCTTTGTTAACTATTACGTTATAGGGCCTTTGGATTTTGGAAGCAAGCAAGAGGAGTCTTCTTTCTCGGTTAATCGTTGGTAAGTGGTGGTAAGGGATTGGTTCTAGTAGTGCATTCTTTTAGTTTTCGTTAATCAAAGACTTCAAAAATATTAATGATTCTCTTGTTAGGGTGTGGTCGATTGACTAAGGAAGCATTGGTTGGTTCGGGTTTTGGTAGGAAACCAAACCAAGTGAAAGGTAAGGGATTCAATTGTTAACCCTTTGGTTTAATGGTTTTGGCGAATGGTATAAGTGGCTAATCTATGTCCGCCGATTATAGGAGCAAGGTATTTGAGGATCTTTGATCGGTTCGTTGGGTTTAAAAGCTTGCGTTTTAACAGTGTGTAAACTAACACACTCATTGCTTAGTAATATGTTTAATAAACTGATTGTCAAACAGTGTGGTTGATTGATATGATACCCTATGGGGTATGTGCACGGATTAGGTAAGCCCGTTTCATTACGAGTTCTATTAATGGTATATGATATCATGATCGTTGATGTATGTGATATGAGATGCAATGTTAAACATGTTAGCATGATTACATGTCTTGCACGATTTGCATTAGTATGATATGTTATGGGTGATGTGAGAGGAGGGGAATATGATATCCGTGTCTTTGGGACACCAGAGGTTTGGCACCTCGGTGGTTTGGTACCACAGATTGATTATTGTGACTTTGGGTCACCGAGAGGTTTGGCACCTCGGCGTCTCGCCCCGTTGGTTTTCGCACTACGATGGGTTGGCCCCACACGATTGATTATACGGGATTGACGCCGATTATTTGGTATCACACGATGGGTTGGCCCCATCATTGGATTCGTGACTTCGGTCACCAGTGATTTGGTATCACATTCGTGTCTTTGGGACACCAGAGGTTTGGCACCTCATAGCGTCTCGTCCCAGTGGCTTCGCACCACAGTGGGTTGGCCCCACGGTGATTATCTGGGATTGACGCCGGTGATTTGGTATCACACGATGGGTTGGCCCCATCATTGGATTATTCGTGACTTTGGGTCACCAGTGGTTTGGCACCACAATTATGGATATCGTGACTTTGGGTCACCAGTGGTTTGGCACCACCAGTGGTTTGGTACCACACAGGGTAGAAATGGAGTACGGATGGCTAGGATTGGGTGCATTACTTGTATTGCGTTGCTATGATGTGTGTTAGCATGTGGCATTAATCGGGAGAGGGATTTATGCACTGAGTCTTGCGACTCACCTTCTCCCTTATCATTTCAGGTGACACTTAGATTGCGGACATGGAGCCGGGTGGACTCGAGGTGCTCATGCCATGAATAAATTCAGATTTGCACTGATTTAAATACTTGGTACTTTATTTCCTTTATTTTCATTTGGTTTTGCTGGAATTGTAAATGGCCTTTTAAAATTATGCTTTGGTTATTTATTTGTTTAAATGTGATTTCAAATATGCCTTAACAAAGTATTGGACTAATATTGGATAAACCTTGGAAAGATGAGGTTTTCAAACTACATCGCGATATGTTTAAAACTTTACCATCGGGTATCACCCTAAAACATTAAAAATAAATGCAACTCAAATGTTTTCTAAAACTAGAGATTTTTCCACACTAAGCTCAAAATGTTTTTAAGCATCAAGAAGGAGATTACTTGGGATTCTCAAACGATATGGATTTGTCTTACTTATGGGGTCAACCAAGTTTTCAAATTTCCGGGTTTTCAAAATTCACTACCAGTTTTAAAGCAATCATGCCCAAGATTTTGACAAGTATAAAATATGACAAAGAGTTTTTCATCAAATCTTTAACCTGAAACCTAACCCCTCAAACACGATTTTCCCCGTAACATGCCAGATTCGGTCGTGGTGTATTGACCGGGTTTGGGGTGTTACATCTTGGTACAATATTTATGACTTAATTTATTTTTGACTTGTTTAGCCGCCTTACTTTGTAGACAATGTAAAATTATTCTTTCTTTAGCAAAATTAATTCTATTACCTATAGAGTGTATATTTGCTATTTCCATTCATGAATTTTGACTATGTTTATATATATAAGAGGTATATTTATTAATACAAATCTCATCCCAAGGTGGTGGTAATTTATGAAAATATTGGTTTTTCCAAAATTCTATACTATCATTTTTTAACTTTTGATATTCATGAAGAATTTTTTTAGAAAATTCTTCTAAATATCTTATATCACATAATTTTAATTTTGATAGGATATAACTTGTAACACCCTGAAAATTTGAGTAATTTATTTTCTATGTGTGCTTTGAGTAATTATTCTAGAAAGTAAAATTTTCTGATTTATTTTAAGTGGTTAGTATAGTCTGAAGAAGGGTTTAAAATTTTTTAGAAGGAATAATATTAATTTTGAGAATTTATGGAAATAGACTAAGTGGCATTGACACATAAATTAATTTAAGTGTCAATGTGTAGCATAAGATGAGTAGTTGGACAAGTGGTGTTGGCGCATGAGCTAGTACATGGGGGTGAAGGTTGAATCCCTAAATAGCATCTAGGTGAATTTTATTTTTGATTTTTCTGCCCATGTATAGCAAGTGTCGGCCAAGAGCATATATGGAAGGTGTTGACTTGTTATTTTTGGTTAGTATATCAAAGGAATAAGGAAAATTTGAACTTAAGGAAGGGTATCAAAAGAATAAGGAAAATGTGAGGATATGAGGCATGAATCAAGGAGTTGTTTAAGGAAACAATATCTTGGCCTAAAGACCAAGCATATGGACGGCATTATGGCTAGGGGAGCCGAATTTTGGTGATAGTTTGGCTAGGAAGTTTAGTCTTTGGTTTTGGTCATTTTGTTTAGTTTGTGCAAGTTTTGAAAATTCTCTCAAACTCTCTTTTCCTTGGCCGAAATTGTGCACTTGGTAAGCCTAGTTTCTTTTGTCAAATTGGTCATTTTTGTTTTACACTTTGGTGTCAATTTTGTGCCTTTCTCTTTGTGCCGAATTTACCAATACCTAAAGAGACCATTCTTTTCTTTTCTTCTCCCCATTGCCGACTATACATTGCTCTCAAAACTTATCTTTTCTTTCTTTTCTTTTCCATTCTATTTGGAAACCAAACATCATCACCATCTCTCTCCTATTTGATTTCTTTCAATCGAAATTCTCTCCACCTACACTTTCATGGCGAATGTTAAAGTGCCTATAACCGATTTTATTTTCTCTTTTTCTTTGTTTCTTCATAGCCGAATTCTTCTTAGATCCATATTATTCTCAAATCCTATCTTTTCGACGTGGAAATAGGTAAGAATCCTTTTCGTTTCGATTAGTTAATAGTGGTTATGGCGAATATTGATGATGGTTTGAAGGCTTTATTAGATCAAAATAAACGTTCCTTCTTTTAACGTTTATTTTGTTATACTTTAGTGCGATAACGGAAGTTTGGAATCAAGAAGTCGTGGGTGACAAAACGTTGGAATCAATTTTGTGGTAAGGAAATCATATCTTTAAAACCTTAGGATTATTTTGATATCATTGGATTAACCTTCCTTTGTCTTTGAAGACATTCAAAATAGGGAAGAAAAGGGCGGTGTTTAGCTTCGGAAGAAGGAGGTTCATTATTCCCCTAAGTACAAGCAAAGGATTGTTTTGGCAATCAAGGATTTCCACGGGTTGTGGACGTTCAACCGAGGAAAATCAAGCTGTTCAAGTCGTTTCGTACTCCCGAACCATTATTTGTTCGTGGATTCGATTCGGTTAGCGAACCATCAATCGGAGAGAAATCGCAAGTAGAAGTCTTACGAAAATCCGAGGGTAAATTTCTAGATCGCTATAGTTAGATCGGTTTTATTATAGATTATAGTGTTTTAATTAACACAATACGTATAGGTGTTGAAGAGCGGGAAAGTTTAGTTCTCTCCATAACCGGTGTGTAACTTCACACTCATTTTGGGTTGGACATCAAGTTGTAAGTTACGTGATAAAATCGTAAAATAGTAAAAGCGGGAAAAAATACGTAGTAACTCATATTTTTGAGTAAATGCATGAAAGCGGTTAAAACCAGAAAATAATGGGCCGATAATACTCTAGTTCGATAAAATGGGCCGATAATACTCTAGTTCGATAAAATGGGCCGATAATACTCTAGTTCGATAAAATGGGCCGATAATACTCTAGTTCGATAAAATGGGCCGATAATACTCTAGTTCGATAAAATGGGCCGATAATACTCTAGTTCGATTAAATGGGCCGAAAATACTCTGTTTCGATAAATTGGGCTAAAATGGGCCAAAGTCACTAAACTACTAAATGGGCTAGTTGATAAATTGTTTATATGAGCCTAATGAAGGGTTAATTGATAAGCCCACCGATGATATGGATTAATGAAAATCTGTTATATGATTATATTTGTTATATACGCATGATTGCATGGGGTGGGTTATATGAAGAGAAGAATGGCCAGTTGCCACAAATATGGCTCATTGCCTCTAGTTCGGTGGCTCTGCCACAATATGGCTCATTGCCTCTAGTTCGGTGGCTCTGCCACAAATTCGGCTAAATGCCTCTAGTTCGGTGACAATGTCACAATCTAGTTGGTGAGTGCACTACAAAATTATTTAAGGGCTTTAAGCCCATGATTGGTGTGTTTGGCGGGGTGGGTTGACTTGATCCCCACAGGTGTGTTGGTTGGTACGGGGGTGTTAGCGGATGGATACTAGGTTGGTTTGGGAAATTCATATTTCATGCATTCTTTTCTTTAAATTATGTTACTTTACAATGTATGGTTGAAATCATTAATGGGCTCAAGCCCGGCATGATATCTTGACGATCCGCCTAAAAATGGTGGTAAGTGAGTTGCACTTGAGTTCTTTGTAACTCACCCAATTTTATTAACCATTTCGGGTAATGGAAATTGACGTGGACTTGGGGTAGGAGATGACTTGGTGGAGGCCATACTACAAACTTGGGTTTTTATTAAACTATGACTTTATTTAGATTATTATCTTAAATATCTCATTATGGGTTTTATGTAATAAGGCCTCTTATATGTTTTTATGGATTTTATTGTGTGGATGGTTTAAATTTTATTTCTAAACTTTTAATATGGTTTTATCTTAAATATGTTAAGTTTTCTTAAGAACATTGGTTTTATAACAAAATTTCGGACACTTTAATTATTTAAAATTCTTTCAAAGTTCTTTTAAACCATCTTAAGATTTTGACATTTTTATCTTGACGATAAGTTTTCAAACAAGTATTATTCTTAAGCTACAAATTTCAAATCCTTGTATTAACTTCTTATTAAACTCGATTTTCAAAAAAATTTTGTAGCACTATTTTATTTTAACCATATGAAAATAAACGAATGTATGATTGGTGTGACAAACCAAATCTTGTCTAAACGCATAGACCGGGTTTGGGGTGTTACATTTAGTGGTATCGAGCTTTTGTTTCAAAACTCATTTGTGGTTTGGGTTCAATAAAGAAATTTGTTTGAAAATAATTTCTAGAGTTTTGATTAAAGGTAGTATGGCACCATGAACATCCCGCGCCAAGTCAAGTAAGTATCTCAGATATCTTTGTATGTTTATTATCATTGTGATATGATTATAAGAAACACTCTAGAACTTCTAGTTTTAGGTGTTAAAACCGTAGAGATTGAGACAATAGGATATTGATGCGAAAACACTCTATCTCTTTCATATCATAAGATATCGTTAATAAACAATTGGAATATTATTCGATTCATAAAACTCTTAAATCGATTAAATCCAATTAGTCGCCATGAGCACTAGAGGGCGTGGTCGTGGACGCGGTAGGCGTGGCCGTGGTAGAGGGGCGAGGTGTTAGGGGCGCAATCGATGTGCCGGGTCATATGTCGGAAATGGATGCACTGCGTCACTCGAGAGTGAGACGGGATCGCACGACCATATGGAAGAGGATAATCTTTGTGACACGAGCAATGCTGCGAGTACTTGAAAGGGTTGGATCCGGCTGGACCAACCGCTCGTGGTTCGATATCGAGCGGCCCGAAATCCCGGTGGGGTGAGGTTTTCGAGAGGTGTCTCGTGTAGCTCCCAATGTCGCTGAATATTGGCTTGAGGCGAGAGAGCGAATTATGGGACGATCTTGAGTGCACTTTGTGGAACAAAAGTTAAGAGGAGCGGTATCTTTGTTGAGAGACGAAGCTTACCAATGGTGGCTTACTATCCGAGATGGCACCGATCTTTGCTTTGGTTAATTGGGAGTTCTTTAAGGCTTCCTTTCAAGGGAAATATGTGGGAACAAGCTATGTGGATGCCCGAAGGAAGGAATTCTTGAACTGGTGCAAGGAAATAAGGCGGTGGCGACATATGAGGCCGAGTTCTTACGTTTGAGTCGCTATGCTCGAACGATAGTGGCAACGGATCATGAGCGTTGTGTGCGCCGAGGACGGTTTGAAAGGCGAGTTGCGGGTTACGATAGCCCCACAACAAGTTAGAACTTTTGCCGCTCTTGTGGAGAAGGCCAAGATAGCCGAAGAGGCTAAGAACTCGGAACGTCAAAATCGGGAGCAAATTCGAGGCAAGAAAGATCTGAAGCATTCGGGTTCTTCGAGAAGATTCCTGAAGAGGCCCCGGAATGAGGAACCAGCTCAAGGAAGAGCACCGGTAGCTGTTAATCAGAGTCGGGATTGTCTTTGAATGTGGAAAAGACATTAGGAGAATGTTGGAGGAAAGCGGGTGCTTGCTATAAATGTGGATCGACGGAGCATCAATATAGGAGTTGCCCTCGGCGTATGGATACAACTCAAGAAGTTCGTGCTCTGCGATGTACCACCGCAAGAGGAGTTCGGCAACCACCGAGAGGTCGGGGACCGGTCGTGGTGGTAATGGGGTGGGCGTGGTCAAGGTGCGGTGGTCGAGGCAATGGTCCTAGGGGCAACGCGGATGCAAGCGGCCGGGATTGGTGTATGCGGTCGACGTCGTGAGGATGGCAATGCACTGATGTGATAAGCCGCACGTTCTTCATTTCGATGTACCCGTTATTGCCTTGATAGATATTGGTTCTACTCATTCGTACATTGCTAGCACCATAAGCGGAAACTTGAAATTAGACTCAAATTTCCGATAAAGAGATGAGGGTGATTAGTCCCTTAGGGCGATCGGTGTTGGTTAATAAATTGTTTAGAGAGCGTGCCCTTAGTAATTCAAGGAGAAACATTCTGGCAAATTTGATGGAAGCGCGCTTTGGCGCGAATTCGATATTATTCAGGCATGGATTGGTTGGTTAAGCACCAGGCGAAATTGGACTATCTTTGAAAAGCGTATGTCGATAAGAAATGTGGAGGATAAGGAGATAGTTATGATAGGCGAGCGGAGAAATTACTTGGCAAACATGATTTACTGCGTTGAAGGCGGAGAAGTTAGTGCGAAAAGGATACGAGCATTTTTAGCATTTATTTGTGCTTTAGATGCCAAAAAGCATGTTGGTGGAAGATGTGAGAACGGTGAAGGAGTTCCACGATGTTTTTTCTGAAGAACTTCTGGTGTACCTCCGGATCGGAAGTGGAATTTGGTATTGAGCTTTTGCTCGGAGCTGCCAGGTGTCCATTGCTCCTTATAGAATGGCACCGAAGGAGTTGTCGAGCTTAAAGCCCAAATTCAAGAACCGCTAGATCGTGGTTTTATTCGACCGAGTGTGTCTCCGTGGGAGCACCCGGTTTTGTTTGTTAAGAAGAAGGATGGGTCAATGCGTATGTGTATTGACTATAGGCAATTGAATAAGCTGACGATCAAGAATCGGTACCCTCTGCCGAGGATTGACGACCTGTTTGATCAATTGAAGGGAGCTTCTGTTTTCTCCAAGATTGATTTAAGGTCGGGTTACCACCAGCTTAAGGTGAAAGAAGCGGATATTCACAAGACAAATGCGTTCGAACCCGTTCACGGACACTATGAGTTTTTAGTGATGCCGTTTGGGTTGACCAATACACCATTTGCATTTATGGATATGATGAACCGGGTCTTTCAACCATTCTTAGATCAGTTTGTGGTGGTATTCATAGATGACATTCCGGTTTATTCGAGGAGCGAAGAAGAACATGACTCGCATTTGCGGATTGTATTGCAAGTGCTTGAGATAATCGGTTGTATGCCAAATTCAAGTAAATGTGAATTTTGGTTAAGAGAAGTGACTTTCTTGGGTCATGTGGTATCACCGAAGGAATAAGGGTGGATCCTCGGAAGATTGAGGCGGTATTGGATTGGAAACCACAGAAGTCGTCGTGAGTTGAGATTCGGAGTTTCTTGGGTTTGGTTGGATATTATAGACGCTTTGTTGAGGGTTCTCATTGATTCTTTGCACCTCTAACTAAGCTTTTGCGGAAGGGAGTGTTGTTTATATGGGTGATAAGCAGCAAGAAAGTTTGAGCGATGAAGAAGGTTTTAACGAGGCGGTATTGATTCAACTTCGAGGTGGGAAGGAGTTTACTGATTTATTGTGATGCGTCACATACGGGTTTAGGCTGCGTATTGATGCAAAGTAGGAAAGTTGTAGCTTACGCTTCTCGTCAATTGAGACCGCACGAAGTGAACTACCCTACTCATGATTTGGAGTTAGCAGCGATGGTGTTTGCCTTAAAGATTTGGAGGCATTACCTCTATGGTGAAAAGTCTATCATCTATACGGATCACAAGAGTCTTAAGTATCTTCTTACTCGGAAGGAGTTAAACTTGAGACAACGAAGATGGGTGGAGTCTGTTAAAGGACTATGATTTCTCTATTGAGTATCATCCTGGAAAGGCTAATGTAGTGGCGGACGCATTAAGTCGTAAGGTGGTATCGATTTGAGAGCTATGTTTGCCCATTTGAGTTTGTATGAGGATGGTAGTTTGATAGCGGAATTTCAAGTGAAGCCTATGTGGTTGGAACAAATTAAGGAAAAACAGATTTTAGATGAGAAGTTGAGACTTTTATTTCAAAGCAAGTGGAAAATGGTGAAATTGAGGATTTTGGAATAAATTCGGAAGGTGTATTGTGTTTTTCGTGGAAGGGTCCAGTATGCCTAAGGATTCAGATCCGAGGCAAATGATTTTGAGGAGGCGCATAGTAGCCCTTATGCTATGCACCCGGAGGAAATAAGATGTATCGGGATCTTCGTGAAGCAGTATTGGTGGCACAGGTTGAAACGTGAGATTTGAGAATTTGTGGGAAAATGCTTAACTTGTCGGCAAGTGAAAGCGGAGCATCAATTGCCGTCAGTCTTTTGCAACCGATTAAGATTCCTCTTTGGAAATGGGAGCGGATAACAATGGATTTTGTTAGTGGGTTACCTTTAACACCTACTAAGAAAAATTTGTTTGGGTAATTGTTGATCGTCGACGAAGATCGCTCATTTTCTACCGATGCGTCACGGACTACTCGTTGCGAGAAGTTGGCGAAGGCTGTATGTATCCGAAATCGTGAGGTTGCATGGGGTACCAGATCGATTATATCGGATAGGGATCCTAGGTTTACATCTCGATTTTGGAAAGCTTTGCATGAAGCCTTGGGTACAAAGCTTAATTTTAGTACGGCTTTTCATCCCAATCGATGGTCGATCGGAGAGAGTGATTCGATTACGGAAGACATGTTAAGGGGATGTGTAATCGACTTCAAAGGTAGTTGGGAGGATTTTCTACCGTTAAGCGGAATTTGCGTACAACAACATGACTACCGATCTAGCATTCAGATGGCACCCCTACGAGGCATTGTATGGTCGTAGGTGTCGTTCTCCTATTTGTTGGACCGAGTTGGGTGATCGCGGTTGTTAGGACTGAGATGATTTTCAAACGGAAGAAAAAGTGAAAGTTATTCGGGCACGCAGTTAAAGGAAGCCGGATAGGCGAAGTCGTATGCGGATCTGAAGCGTAAGGATATCGAGTATGCCGTAGGAGATCAAGTCTTCTGAAGGTCTCACCTTGGAAGAAGATATTGATTCGGGAAGAAGGGCAAGTTGAGTCCTAGATACATTGGACCATATCGTGTGGTGAAACGAGTTGGTCCATGGCCTCATCGATTGAGTTACCTCGGAATTGAGCCAAATTCATAATGTTTTCCACGTGTCCATGTTGAGGCGCTATAGATCGGATCCTTCGCACATAGTACCTGCCAGGTAGAAGAAGTGGAGTTGAATTTGGATTTGTCTTTTGAGGAGGAACCAGTGGAAATCTTAGACCGAGACGTGAAGGTGCTAAGAAAGAAGAGCTGTGCCGTTGGTCAAAGTGTTGTGGCGTAACCACGGAGTGGAGGAAGCTACGTGGGAGCCCTGAGGATGCAATTCGGCAACAATACCCTCACCTTTTTCACCTTGTGTAAATTTCGAGGACGAAATTTTCTTTTAGGGGTAGAGTTGTAACACCCTGAAAATTTGAGTAATTTATTTTCTATGTGTGCTTTGAGTAATTATTCTAGAAAGTAAAATTTTTCGATTTATTTTCGTGGTTAGTATAGTCTGAAGAAGGGTTTAAAATTTTTTAGAAGGAATAATATTAATTTTGAGAATTTATGGAAATAGACTAAGTGGCATTGACACATAAATTAATTTAAGTGTCAATGTGTAGCATAAGATGAGTAGTTGGACAAGTGGTGTTGGCGCATGAGCTAGTACATGGGGTGAAGGTTCGAATCCCCTAAATAGCATCTAGGTGAATTTTATTTTTGATTTTTCCGCCCATGTATAGCAAGTGTCGGCCAAGAGCATATATGGAAGGTGTTGACTTGTTATTTTTGGTTAGTATATCAAAGGAATAAGGAAAATTTGAACTTAAGGAAGGGTATCAAAAGAATAAGGAAAATGTGAGGATATGAGGCATGAATCAAGGAGTTGTTTAAGGAAACAATATCTTGGCCTAAAGACCAAGCATATGGACGGCATTATGGCTAGGGGGGGAGCCGAATTTTGGTGATAGTTTGGCTAGGAAGTTTAGTCTTTGGTTTTGGTCATTTTGTTTAGTTTGTGCAAGTTTTGAAAATTCTCTCAAACTCTCTTTTCCTTGGCCGAAATTGTGCACTTGGTAAGCCTAGTTTCTTTTGTCAAATTGGTCATTTTGTTTTACACTTTGGTGTCAATTTTGTGCCTTTCTCTTTGTGCCGAATTTACCAATACCTAAAGAGACCATTCTTTTCTTTTCTTCTCCCCATTGCCGACTATACATTGCTCTCAAAACTTATCTTTTTCTTTCTTTTCTTTTCCATTCTATTTGGAAACCGAAACATCATCACCATCTCTCTCCTATTTGATTTCTTTCAATCGAAATTCTCTCCACCTACACTTTCATGGCCGAATGTTAAAGTGCCTATAACCGATTTTATTTTCTCTTTTCTTTGTTTCTTCATAGCCGAATTCTTCTTAGATCCATATTATTCTCAAATCCTATCTTTTCGACGTGGAAATAGGTAAGAATCCTTTTCGTTCGATTAGTTAATAGTGGTTATGGCCGAATATTGATGATGGTTTGAAGGCTTTATTAGATCAAAATAAACGTTCCTTCTTTTAACGTTTATTTTGTTATACTTTAGTGCGATAACGGAAGTTTGGAATCAAGAAGTCGTGGGTGACAAAACGTTGGAATCAATTTTGTGGTAAGGAAATCATATCTTTAAAACCTTAGGATTATTTTGATATCATTGGATTAACCTTCCTTTGTCTTTGAAGACATTCAAAATAGGGAAGAAAAGGGGCGGTGTTTAGCCTTCGGAAGAAGGGAGGTTCTGTTATTCCCCTAAGTACAAGCAAAGGACTGTTTCAGCAATCCGGGATTTCCCACCGGGTTGTGGACGTTCAACCGAGGAAAATCAACTGTTCGAAGTCGTTCGTACTCCCGAACCATTATTTGTTCGTGGATTCGATTCGGTTAGCGAACCATCAATCGGAGAGAAATCGCAAGTAGAAGTCTTACGAAAATCCGAGGGTAAATTTCTAGATCGCTATAGTTAGATCGGTTTTATTATAGATTATAGTGTTTTAATTAACACAATACGTATAGGTGTTGAAGAGCGGGAAAGTTTAGTTCTCTCCATAACCAGGTGTGTAACTTCACACTCATTTTCGGGTTGGACATCAAGTTGTAAGTTACGTGATAAAATCGTAAAATAGTAAAAGCGGGGAAAAAATACGTAGTAACTCATATTTTTGAGTAAATGCATGAAAACGGTTAAAACCGAGAAAATAATGGGCGATAATACTCTAGTTCGATAAAATGGGCGATAATACTCTAGTTCGATAAAATGGGCCGATAATACTCTAGTTCGATAAAATGGGCGATAATACTCTAGTTCGATAAAATGGGCGATAATACTCTAGTTCGATAAAATGGGCGATAATACTCTAGTTCGATTAAATGGGTAGAAAATACTGCTTTGATAAATTGGGCTAAAATGGGCCAAAGTCACTAAACTACTAAATGGGCTAGTTGATAAATTGTTTATATGAGCCTAATGAAGGGTTAATTGATAAGCCCACCGATGATATGGATTAATGAAAATCATTTATATGATTATATTTGTTATATACGCATGATTGCATGGGGTGGGTTATATGAAGAGAAGAATGGCCAGTTGCCACAAATATGGCTCATTGCCTCTAGTTCGGTGGCTCTCGCCACAATATGGCTCATTGCCTCTAGTTCGGTGGCTCTGCCACAAATTCGGCTAAATGCCTCTAGTTCGGTGACAATGTCACAATCTAGTTCGGTAGTGCACTACAAAATTATTTAAGGGCTTTAAGCCCATGATTGGTGTGTTTGGCGGGGTGGGTTGACTTGATCCCCACAGTGTGTTGGTTGAGTGCGGGGTGTTAGCGGATGGATACTAGGTTGGTTTGGGAAATTCATATTTCATGCATTCTTTTCTTTAAATTATGTTACTTTACAATGTATGGTTGAAATCTGTTAATGGGCTCAAGCCCAGCATGATATCTTGACGATCTGGCCTAAAAATGGTGGTAAGTGAGTTGCACTGCTGTGTTCTTTGTAACTCACCCAATTTTATTAACCATTTGGGTAATGGAAATTGACGTGGACTTGGGCCGGAGATGACTTGGTGGAGGCCATACTACAAACTTGGGTTTTATTAAACTATGACTTTATTTAGATTATTATCTTAAATATACATTATGGGTTTTATGTAATAAGGCCTCTTATATGTTTTTATGGATTTTATTGTGTGGATGGTTTAAATTTTATTTCTAAACTTTTAATATGGTTTTATCTTAAATATGTTAAGTTTTCTTAAGAACATTGGTTTTATAACAAAATTTCTGGACACTTTAATTATTTTTAAAATTCTTTCAAAGTTCTTTTAAACCATCTTAAGATTTTGACATTTTTATCTTGACGATAAGTTTTCAAACAAGTATTATTCTTAAGCTACAAATTTCAAATCCTTGTATTAACTTCTTATTAAACTCGATTTTCAAAAAAATTTTTGTAGCACTATTTTATTTTAACCATATGAAAATAAACGAATGTATGATTGGTGTGACAAACCAAATCTTGTCTAAACGCATAGACCGGGTTTGGGGTGTTACATAACTGGATTGGCTATCCTGATCTTTTTTATTAATATAACCACAAAATTCTGTTTTTAGAATTGAAGTTAACCCTTTTAGTAAATCTTTAGGAGTACTTATTTGATTAATAAGTTGACCTTTTTGTTCTTTTCCTTTCTCAGATTCTTCCCATCTTCTGAGAAATTGTGGAACATCTCCTTGAAATGTTCCGACAAAATAATTTAAAAACTTTTCTTTTGGCCAAGTAGTACTATTGTTGTTTACAACAATAGTCATAGATTGTGCCCAATCATCTATGGTTTTTTCATAGTCTGATAAAGGAATATTAGTTAAATCTAAATATATTCCTCCTTGAGCAACACTTCTTTTATTTAAATAATCTACCCTATATGGTATAGGTATAGGATAACTAGATTCACCTGTGTTTTCAGATTTTATCTCATTAGTAGCCATATAAAATGTTTGATTACCTATTATTCTAGTTGTGTTTTCAACCTTTTCATAATTTTTATTAATAGATCTCAGATAATCATCTGTTTGAAGATCTGAATCTATCTTTCTTTTACCATAAGGATCTTGTTTATCAATTTCCCTAGGTTTCGGTATTTCATATTCATATGGATCTGGTTGTTCAGTATCCATCGGTTCAGGAATTTCTGTATTTTCATCCTCTTCTGTTGAAGTTTTTTCTTCATCAGAATTATGACTAGTGCCATTAATATCTACATTAGAATTATTAGAACTACTACTACTTTTTGTAGTATCATAATTTAACATATAGTGATAATTATATTTTTTAAATAGATCTTTATGTTTTTCATAAAGTTCTTCTATTAATTTTAAATATTCTACTTGTTCATTCTTATCTTTTGTTTTAGAAAATTGATTTTTCCAATGTTCTATTAAAGTCTTATAAGAGTCAAAATCATATTTTTCTTGATTTTTAGCTTTTTCTCTTTTTTGTTTTTCTTTTTTAATATTATGACAGGTAGAAGATTCATCCGAAGACCCATCTTCATCTGATAAAGCTAATATTACATTACTATTACCATAATATAAAGGTCCTAAATCTAAATCCGATTCTATATTATTATTATTAATAACTTGATCTAATTTATTATTAACATCTGATAAAAGTTCTTTAGACTTGTTTCAAATCTAAATCAGTTACTTCTCCCATATTATCTACTTTTTCTTCTATTTTACTAACCTTAGTATATAATTTATTAAAATATATAGATGTCATATCTATTAAACTATTGATACTTTTACTAAGAGCCGAAATATTATTTTCATTCTTAGAGTCTATATGCATAGTATGATTACAAGAGAATCACTAATTCTCAAAAGCTATTTCTATATTTCGATCCTTGTTTAGGCTACAACAATGCCTATTTATAGTAAAAATTCTAAACACTAATTAATTTACATTTCAAGTCCGGACAGTATCTTGGCTTGATGGCTGTTTCCACGTAGCCTTCTAATTCTAACAAGATTGATGTGGTTGTTTCCACTATCTTCTTGCAATAATTGCTACTTGCATCATTGCTTTTCATCATCTTCTAGATGTATTGATGACTGCTTACATCATTGCTTGCATCATCTTTTATTTATGGATTTTGATAGTGATGGATTATCACATCCAATATTTGAACTATCTCCTTTTTTGGATTTGTCCTTATCCTTCTTGGATATTTTGTAGATTCATTTCCTCGATTTCATCCAGGTGTAATGATTCCGGTGAAGGAACTGGTGAATTCCAGTTTTCCCACATGTCTTTGATTTTCGTTGCTAGCGGATAATCATCTATCTCCATGTCGGCTATCTTTTTTAATAGCTGAACTGTAACATCCCAAAATTTGAGTATTAGTTGTGTTGGCTCGGGTATGAATTTTGTGTGTTAGAATAGTCTTATGAAGGCTTGATTTTATTTAGGAAGTTAGAATAATTTTTAGTATGGTTTATTTAATGAAGTGGATTAAGTGAGCTTGACACTTAAGTTAATTTAAGTTTTAATTAAAGCACAAGAGGAGTAAGTGCCAAGATGGTTAAGGAGCTTGAAAGGTTGCTTGAGGTTAGAGGTTCGAGTAGCATGTTTAGCATTTTGAAGGCTTATTTTTGAATACTAGCATTTATGGACGGTCAACCATTGTTTATGATAGGTTGGACTTTCATATTTTGGCAAGTTGAATTTTTGTTTAAGGAAAGCATGAAATAGGGGATAAGAATCTTAAGGTTATGGAAGGTTAGGGAGACATAAGGCTTGGTTGTAGGAAAATGTTTTGGAAAGTAATCCTAGGCCTTTAGTGCATGTATGTGGACGGCATGGGTGTCTAGGGGGGTGGCCGAATGTTGTTAGGTAGCTTGGGGGGGATAGTTGGCCAATTTTTGTCATTTGAACATCTTTTTGCAATTGTTTTTTTTCCTCTCCAAAAACTTTCCTCCTTGGCCGAATGTGTCTTGTGCATTTTGGTGCATTTTGCTTTTGATTTTAGCCTCATTTTGTTGAATCAAATCATACCATTTTCCTTTCTTTCATTTGCTCTTTTGAAACCGAAACTACAATCTATCCTTGTGCATTTTTGTGCACTTTCTTTTTGGAAAAGAAGTGTTTGGCCGAATCTCTCCCACATCTCTCTCTTTTTCTTTCTTTCAATATTATTCAAATCACATTTTCCTTTACACTCTCTTGGCCGAATCATTCTTCATCTCAAATCCCATTTCTTTTTCATTTACTCAAAGTTAAAACACCCATTTACATTTTATTTCTTCTTCTCTTTTTATAGCCGAAACTCTCATATTCTTTTGATTTATTTTTGACCAAATATTCAAGGGTAGGACTTCATTTGATTTCTTCAATCGGTTTTGGTTATAAGTAAGTATTCTTGGCCGATTCTCTTTCAATTCTTTTCTCTTTTCCAAGTTATTTTCTTGTGGTCAAAGGCCGAATCTTTGGGCATTGGTTTGCAAGGTTCTAATCATTCTTAGAAACCGATCTCTTTTAGGCTTCTCGGGATGTTGGAAGCAATCAATCTAAACCTCATTTCTTTATCAATCGATTTGGGTAAGTTCAGGTAAGATTTGGTATTACAAGTGATAACTCTTTGGGATTTAGTAGTATGGCCGAATGGCCTTTGTTCATAATTTTAGTATTGGCCGATTGTAGGACAAGGTGTTCTAGTGTGGTAGATCGGATTCAGGAGTTAGTTCTTGCGTTGGTGAAAGGTGTGTATCTTACACACTTTATAACTTGGTTTATATATGTATATTTGTGTGCTATAACTAATCATATTATGAAAGTGGGTAAATTGATGAGATCTGGATATGATACCATGATGGTATGAATAAAGATTCGGGTAAGTCTGTTTCAATATGTTGTTAATACATGTGGATTGAAATCATGATCTACGATTTATGATATATTTGTTATGAGATACATATCAAAGTTTATTGGCATGATTTGTTTATCTATTGCATTGGTATGGGCAATATGAGAGGAGGGGGAAGATTGATGATTCGTGTCTTCGGACACCAGTGGTTTGGCACCACCAGTGATTTGGTATCACATTCGTGTCTTCGGACACCAGAGGCTTGGCACCTCATAGCGACTTGTCCCTGTGGTTAATTCCACCGTGGGTTGGCCCCACTTTTGAGATATGGGATCGTCTACCAGTGATTTGGTATCACACGTGGGTTGGCCCCACAACTTGATGATTCGTGTCTTCGGACACCAGTGGTTTGGCACCACCAGTGATTTGGTATCACATTCGTGTCTTCTTGACACACAGAGGTTTGACACCTCATAGCGACTTGTCCACGTGGTTAATTCCACCTGGGTTGGCCCCACTTTTGAGATATGGGATCGTCGCCGGTGATTTGGTATCACACGTGGGTTGGCCCCACAGATGGATTATTCGTGACTACGGTCACAAGTGATTTGGTATCACATTTGTGTCTTTGGACACCAGTGGTTTGGCACCACCAGTGGTTTGGTACCACACGGGGTAGAAAAGGAGTTATGGATGGCTAGGTTGGGTGCATTATACATATATGTTGCTTTGTTATAATTTGTGTAAGTATGTGGTATTTACCCGGGAGAGGGAATATGCACTGAGTCTTGGTGACTCACCTTCTCCCTTATATTTTCAGGTGAATCGTGAGATCGCGGATTTGGAGCCGGATGAACTCGATGAGGCCATGCAATAAAGTTTGGTTTTACATGAACTTCCATTTGGGTACTTTTTTTTTAATTTGGGTTTTCATATTTTATGGATTTGTAATAAGGCTTCTTTAATTATGGTTTTGGATTATTTATATGCTTTGGGATTTATTCTAAACATGTTTAAGCATGTCACTTGGTTAATCTAATAATTGAGCTCAAAGTTTTCTAAACTAAAAACTCGCAATGGTTTTAAAAATCTTACCATCGGGTAATATGAATAGTTCGATAGAAAAATTACAAGTTAAGTGTTTTCAACAAATTAAGTGATTTCCAAAATTCAAGTTTCTATACTCAATTGCAAACGGATTTTTAAAGTGATATTTCAAATTTTCTTAAAAAGATATAAATGTTTTCTTATCTATGATTTATTCACTTATATTAAAGTTTTATGTAATTCAAAGTAAATCTCAGTTTTAACTTATTTTCGACAAATAAAGAATTTCAAAGAGTTTTTCACAAAATTTAATTGTTAAGTCGATTCATTCAAAAATATTTTCCTTAGTGACATACCAGATTTGGTCGTGGCGTATTGACCGGGTTTGGGGTGTTACAAATTGGTATCAGAGCCAAGTTCAAAAGCTCGGCTGTGGGCCCAAGGCCCAAAATGTTTTAAAGAATGGATTTTAAAATGTTTTGATTATATGGTTGGAAAGGCATGGCCTCGAGTCTCCGACATCAATCCGCTCGTAAGTACATCAAGCTGTTGATTTTGATGATATGATATGATGATGTTGGCATATGTATAGTAGTAGGAACTACTCTAGAGACCCAAACTATAGGTTGAATGTACTCGCGAAACAATCTCTTATTAAAATTATTCATAAAACTGTGTTTTAAGAAAGTGGAATAATGACTAATGCATAACGCTTTTAAATCGGATAAGTCGAGACTTTAGACATGAGTACTCGTGGTCGAAGTCGTATGATTCATGGGCTGTGATCGGGGTAGGATGGGCGTATCGAGCCGGTGAGGTCGGTCAAGGATCCAAATGAGGTACCACTACCCCACCACACGCGTTGGAGTTGAGCAACGAGGATCAAGCGGGGATGACGTGATGTCTTAGGCGATCTTTGCGAGTTCTTGAGAGGGTAATTTGGAATAGGTGGGCGCGGGAATTAATCCGTATGATTCGAGCGACTTGAGCCAATGGAGTTGAGGTATTTCGAGGTGTTTCGGGCGTGGCTCCTAGTGCGGTGAATATTGGCTAGAGGCGACGGAGCGAATCATGGATGATTTGGATCCGAATGTTGAGGAAAAGGCGAAAAGGATCGTATCGCTTCTTCGGGATGAGTCATATCGGTGGTGGCTCACAAAGATCTGCAGAACGAATGTCTTTGCAGCGGAGGATCTCACTTGGGATTATTTCAAGGCGTGCGACGTCAGCAGAAATCACGTTGGGTCTAATTACATTGATGCGGCGTAAGGCATTTTCGAGTTTGATCCAAGGTAGTAAGTCCGTGGTCGAGAATATGAGGCGAATTTTAAGAGTCGAGCCATATCTTTGGAGGTATTGTGGCATCGAGCACGAAGCGATGTGTTCGATTCAAGATGGTTTGAGGGACGAATGAGATTATTGATTGCTCCACATCGTGAGCGAGATTTCGCTTTGGTTGAAAAGGCTAAGATAGCCCGAAGGAATCAAAGAAATGCAAGGCGAGTTACGACCGGAATAAGCATAAGAGAGGTTACGGACGGGATCATAATTCTCAAAAGAGGCTAGGTAAAGTATCGTTATTCTTGCTAATCGCACGATGTAATCGTGGGAAATATCATTGGGGCGAATGTTTGGAGGGAAAGATGTTTTAGTGTGGGTGGATCATCGTGTGAGACACATGTGTAAGCAGCCAGAATCGATGAGGGTCAAGGTGTAAACATTAGAATGATGAGAGGAGAGAGGTCGTGGTAATGGTAGAGGAGGTAATGGTTCTAGTCGAGCCGCTACTTCCGCAGGAAGATGCAACACCGAGGCAAGACTGGTTTGGTGTATCAATGAGACATCGAGAGGAGGTCACTAACATGTCGTTGCTCTAATCTTTTGGTGAACCATATCTCGCTTTGATAGATGTAGGTTCGACACATTCGTATGAACTAACATAGTAGAGGCTATGAATCTAGACTCGAGACTACTTCTAGGAAGATGATAGTACATAGTCCTCTAGGTCACTGTAGAAGTAAATTGTATAGAGATGTGCCCCTAGAACTCCAGGGGTAGTGTTAAGTGATCCGATGGAATTGCCATTTGGGGAGTTTGATCGATTCTTGGGATTGGTTGGTCAAGTACCAAGCAAGTTTGGATTTGCGTTGCTAAGCGCATGGTTTTGAAGACGGTGATGGCGAAGAAGTGGTTATGATAGGTAATAGAAGAGATTATCTATCTAACGTGGTATCTGCGTTGAAAGCTGTGAAGATGGTTAGGAAGGGCTGTGAGGCATTCGTGGTCCATGTGTATGTGTTGGAGGCTAAGGAGTCTAAAGTGGGGAATGTCCGCACGGTAAAGGAATATGTTGACGTATTTCCTGAAGAACTTCCGGGACTACCTCCGAACCGTGAAGTTGAATTTAGTATAGATCTGTTACCCGAAACGGCGCCAGTGTCTATAGCTCCGTATAGGATGGCACCGAAGGAATTGATGGAATTAAAAGCTTAGATTCAGGAGTTGTTGGATCGAGGTTTCATTTGACCAAGTGTTTCGCCTTGGGGAGCGCCGGTACTCTTCGTCAAGAAGAAGGATGGTACGATGCGGATGTGTATAGACTACGCTTGATTGAATAAGTGACGATCAAAAACAAATATCCTTTGCCGAGGATAGATGACTTGTTTGATCAGCTTAAGGGGCGCGCGTTTTCTCCAAGATTGATTTAAGGTCTGGATATCATCAGCTAAAGGTGAAAGAGGCTGATATCCATAAGACAGCTTTTCGCACTCGGTATGGGCACTACGAGTTTCTGGTGATGCCGTTTGGGTTGACTAACGCACCGGCTGCATTTATGGATATGATGAATCGAGTATTCCAACAGTTTTTGGATCAGTTTGTTGTGGTATTTATAGATGATATTTTTGTATACTCAAAGTCAGAGGAGGAGCATGATGCGCATTTGCGAGTAGTGTTGCAGATTCTGAGGGAAAAGTAGCTGTACGCCAAATTTAGTAAGTGCGAGTTCTGGCTTAGGGAGGTGACTTTCTTGGGTCACGTAGTATCAGCTGAGGGGATTAGAGTGGATCTTCGGAAGATTGAGGCAGTGTTGGATTGGAAGCCGCCTAAGTCTGTGGTTGAGATTCGGAGTTTTCTAGGTCTGGCGAGGTATTACCGAAGATTTGTAGAAGGATTTTCTTTGATAGCAGCACCTATGACCAAGTTATTGAGGAAAGGAGTTCCATTTGTGTGGACCGAGAAGCAGCAAGAAAGTTTCAACAAGTTGAAGAAGATTCTGACTGAAGCTCCGGTTTTGATTCAACCTGAGGCAGGCAAGGAATTCACGGTTTATTGTGATGCATCACATCTTTGGTTTGGGATGTGTCTTGATGCAGAAGGGAAGGTAGTGGCTTATGCATCTCGACAGTTGAGACCACATGAGGTTAATTATCCGATGCATGACTTGGAATTAGCTGCTGTGGTTTTTGCTTTGAAGATATGGAGACACTATTTGTACGGAGAGAAGTCGATAGTCTACACGGATCACAAGAGTCTTAAGTACCTTTTGACTCAGAAGGACTTGAACTTGAGGCAGTGTAGATGGATCGAGTTGTTGAAGGACTACGACTGTTCGATTGAATATCATCCCGCCAAGGCTAACGTGGTGGCAGACGTGTTGAGCCGTAAGGTTGTATCGGATTTAAGATCGATGTTTGCTCGACTTAGCTTATACGATGATGGGAGTCTTTTGGCAGAAAGTCAAGCCGACTTGGTTAGATCAGATCAAGGAGAAGCAGTTAGAGGATGATGGTTTAAATGATCGGAGGTTGCAGGTTCAGAACGGAGGTTTTGAGGAATATAGTTTGTCCAACGATGGAGTGCGTGTTTTAAAGGGAGAGCTTGTATGCCGAAGGATGTTGAGTTGAGGCAAAGGATTCTTGGGATGCATATAACGACCATATGCTATGCATCCTAGAGGAAGCAAGATGTATCGGGATTTAAGAGAGCGATTTTGGTGGCAGTGCAGGCGTGAGAGTGGCGAGTTTGTGGGTAAATGTCCGGCGTGTCGCCAGTCAAGGCGAGCATCAGTTACCGTCTGGGTTACTTCAGCCGGTGAAGATTCCACAGTGGAAGTGGGAAAGGATCACTATGGACTTTGTCAGTGGATTACCTCTTACACCTAGTAAGAAGGATTCAGTTTGGGTGATTGTGGATCGTCTGACTAAGTCAGCTCATTTCATTCCGGTAAGGATGGATTATTAAGAAGTTAGCTAAGTTGTATGTGGCAGAGATAGTGAGGTTGCACGGTGTACCGGTGTCGATCATCTCGCAGAGATCCTAGATTTACGTCGAGGTTTTGAGAGCGTTACATCGGGCTTTGGGTACGCGATTGGATTTTAGTATCGCATTTCATCCACGATCGAAGGGCGATCGAAAAGAGTTATCTGATTTTAGAGGATATGTTGAGAGGTTGTGCATTGGACTTGAGGCAAATGGTGGGAAAGAGTTTTACCATTAGCTGAGTTCGCATACAATAATAGTTACCAAGCAAGCATTAAGATGGCACCATATGAGGCGTTGTATGGTAGGAGGTGTCGACGCCTACATGTTGGACCGAGTTGGGTGAGCGTCGGATGTTAGGACCAGAGTTGGTTGCGTAGAGGCGAGGATAAGGTTAAGACGATTCAGAGCTCGTCTCGAAGGAAGCTTCGGATAGGCAAAAGTCGTATGCCGATCTCAAGCGGAGGGATATAGAGTTTGCCGTGGGTGACAAATTTTTACGAAGGTCTCGCCATGGAAGAAAGTGTTAAGATTTGGGAGAAAAGGCAAGTTAAGTCCAAGGTTTATTGGGCGTTTAAGGTGTTGAGGCGAGTGGGACCGTGAGCTTATCGGCTTGAGTTGCGGTAGGCGAGTCGATTCACGATGTGTTCCATGTCTCCATGCTTAGACGCTATCGTTCTGATCCATCGCATGTTGTGGCAGTAGAGGAAATAGAGGTGAGTCCAGATCCGACGGTAGAAGAAGAACCTGTGCAGATTCTAGATCGAGATGTGAAAGTTTTGGGTAGGAAGTCCGTTCCTTTAGTGAAGGTTTTATGGAGGAATCATTGCGTGGAAGAAGCTACGTGGGAACCGGAGGATGTTATGAGGCAGCAGTATCCTCCACTCTTTTGATCAGGTAATTTCGAGGACGAAAATTTCTTAAGGGGGTAGAATTGTAACATCCCAAAATTTGAGTATTAGTTGTGTTGGCTCGGGTATGAATTTTGTGTGTTAGAATAGTCTTATGAAGGCTTGATTTTATTTAGGAAGTTAGAATAATTTTTAGTATGGTTTATTTAATGAAGTGGATTAAGTGAGCTTGACACTTAAGTTAATTTAAGTGTTAATTAAAGCACAAGAGGAGTAAGTGCCAAGATGGTTAAGGAGCTTGAAAGGTTGCTTGAGGTTAGAGGTTCGAGTAGCATGTTTAGCATTTTGAAGGCTTATTTTTGAATCCTAGCATTTATGGACGGTCAACCATTGTTTATGATAGGTTGGACTTTCATCTTTTGGCAAGTTGAATTTTTGTTTAAGGAAAGCATGAAATAGGGGATAAGAATCTTAAGGTTATGGAAGGTTGGGGAGACATAAGGCTTGGTTGTAGGAAAATGTTTTGGAAAGTAATCCTAGGCCTTTAGTGCATGTATGTGGACGGCATGGGTGTCTAGGGGTGGCCAGAATGTTGTTAGGTAGCTTGGGGGATAGTTGGCCAATTTTTGTCATTTGAACATCTTTTTGCAATTGTTTTTTTCCTCTCCAAAAACTTTCCTCCTTGGCCGAATGTGTCTTGTGCATTTTGGTGCATTTTGCTTTTGATTTTAGCCTCATTTTGTTGAATCAAATCATACCATTTTCCTTTCTTTCATTTGCTCTTTTGAAACCGAAACTACAATCTATATTTGACCATAGCAGGAAAATCTTTTAATAAATTAAAAGAAAGATTTTGGACTGTTATTTCTTTAACAAATCCCCATTCAATACTGGTTATATCAAATGGTTCATGATTAAGCCTAAATTTGATAGTAGAAAATTGTTCTCCTATATCATTAGTAAAAACATAAGCTTGTAAAAAGTATTTTGAAAAAGTTTCTATAAATTGAGCTTGCTGGTTGCAAATAGCTTTCTCTATTTTTGAAAAAATTTCTTGTGGTAGAATTTGTCTACATTTATTATATAGACATATTCTAAACATTTTATTAATAATAAGACTATTTGTTCATTTATTAATAAAATATTGGAATATATCAAGAAGATTGTTTATCTCCTTAATATCTATATATTCGATTAGGATCTCATCCCAATCTCTGTATAAAACAGATTTAAGTAATAAATCATGAGCTTCTTTTTCTTTAGTTGTTTTTTCAACTAAGAAATTTGAAAATTGTGTAAGAGTTCTTCTAAAGTTTGCTCTTTGATCTGTAATATGGGTTTTCCATATATTGTTTATAAAATTATAATATTCCAGGGGTATTTCTAGATTATAAAAATCTTTAATTTCAGGAATTTGTTGTTGTTTCAACAAATATTTTGTTTGTTTTATAATTTCAGCATAACTGGTTTGTGATGCCGAATTTGGATCTTGAGACCAATTAGAAAATCTCACCTGGTTTGGTGATTGTGTTCCAAATGGTTGGTTTACCATTGGATATGGTACATAATATCCCTGATTAGGATAAAATGGTGCTTGAGAAGGTATAGTAATAAATCCTTGTTTAGGACTTATTATTTTCCCTTTGTTGGGTTTTTTATGGACAGTTGTCCATTCTCCAACTTTTTCTAGAGGTTTTTTACCTCTATCCATAAGGCCTGCTAAGAAAATCAGCAATCATTAGTACAAATAAATTTAGGATTTTCTACTAATGGGATTTCTATAGAAGTTTTTTCTATAGATAACATAACTATTTTTTTATTAATAGAAAATGGTAAATATTGATTTATAAAATTATTTCCCAATAAAATATCACCATACATATTAGGAAAACATAATATTTTTGGAATTATAAATCTAACATTATTTATGTAGATTGGTATATTTTTTGCTTTATAATAGATATTGGTTTTATTACCATCTACTCCACTAATTTTTATTATCTTTTTTACAGGTTTCCAATATTTTTCTGGAATAGCATTCTTTTTATAACTACTGGTTGTAGCTCCTGTATCTAATAAAGCATGTAAAGAATATGTTTTATATTCATTATGCAATGTAATTTGAATATATTTATTGTTAATAATATCTTCTATTGAAAATTGTATATCTTCTATTCAAGTATTTCTAGAATTTCTACTAGGTGTAGTAGGAAAAATAGGAATATGAACTGTTTTCATACCAATTGGTGTCGAATTACTTATATTATCCTCCTCTTCTTCTGGTTGAGAATTAGAGGATAAAACTAAATTATCTTCTGTATTAGTAATCAAATTATTTTTAAAATATAACTTGTCACCAGATGACATATATTCTATAGTACTTAATGGTTTAGAAGTACTTGCATTATTAACCTTTTCTATCATCCAGTGTAACACCCTAAAATTCAAGTATCGATTTATTGCATGTTTTGGTGTTTAGTTTATGAAGGAAAAATTTTCTTATTTCTTTTTGTGCCTATTACAGTCCTGAAGAAGAGTATAGAATTATTCGGGTATGGAATAATTTTTTTATTTATAGTTTGAGAATTTATTGAAGTGGAGCAAGTGGCATTGACACTTAAGTTAAATTAAATGTTAAATAGTAGCATAAGATGAGTAAATAGCAAGGTAGTGTTGGCGCATGGGTTATAACTTGAGGAGAGTGGTTCGAATCCCTTGGATGGCATTTTGACAACTTTTATTTTGCTCTTCTATGGTAAGTGTCGGCCAAGCTTATTTATGGTAAGTGTTGACCTTGTTATTTTGGTTAGTATATCATAGGAATAAGGTAAGAGTGAATTTTTGGTAGGGAATCAAGAAAATATGGAAGATATGGAGACATAGGGCAAGTATCAAGGAAAGTGTTTTGGAAACAAATTCATGGTCATTTGACCAATGAATTTGGACGACAATATGGCTAGGGGGAAGGTTGGCCGAATTTCGCTAGTAGTTGGCTAGGATTAGGAGTTTGTTTTGGTCATTCCTAGCATTTTATGCAAAGGTTTACAATTCTCTTTTCAACCTTTCTCCCTTGGCCGAAATTGAGCTTTTGGTAAACCTTAATCTTTTGACCATTTGGTCATTTTTGCATATCACACTAGTACTCTTTTGTTTGCTTTGTCATAAGTGCCGAAATTGCTAACACCAAAAAGACCATTCTTTTTCCTTCTCTTTTTCCCATTGCCGAATGTACCTTGCTTCTTATCACATCTTTTTCTTTCTCTTTTCCTTCTCTTTGAAAACCGAATCCTCATCATCATCTTTTTCTTCTATCTTTTATTTCTTTCTTTTATTTCTTTTCAATCAAAATTTTCTCCATTAATTCTCTCATGGCCGAATGTTGATGTATTCATAGCCGAATCATTTTTCTATTTTCTTCGGTCTTATAGCCGAATCCTCCATCTTGCACAAACATCTTTCTCAATCATCTCTTCTCAACCGTGGACAATAGTGCAATAGTGGAAGACCGGAACTCAAGTGTTCGTGAGTATCATAAAACAATTTGTTCGATTCTCATTTTTGGAACAAGGATCTTTGTGACAATCAAAATAGGGAAGAAAAGGGCGGTGAATAGTGTTCGGAAGAGGGGTGGTTCCGTTATTCCCCCTAAGTATAAACAAAGGAATTTTTTCAAACAATCGGGATTTCCACCGGGTTGTGGACGTTCATCCGAGGAGAATCAATTGTTTGAAGTAGTTCGTACTCCCGAACCACTATTTGTTCGTGGATTTGATTCGGTTGACGAACCATCAATCGGGGAGAAACCGCAAGTAGAAGTAGTTCGAAAATCTGAGGGTAAAAGTTAGATCGTTAATTTCTAAGATTGATTTCGTTAATAAAATATAGTGATTCTAATTATCGTGATATGTATAGGTGTTGACGAGCGGAAAGTCTAGTTCTCACTATAACCGGTGTGTAACTTCACACTTATCTTTCGGGTTAGATACTAAACAGTAAGTATTATGATAAATCGTAAAAATGGCCAAATCAAAAATGTTGTAGTAATAAGTACTTTTGTGTAAATCCATAAAGCGCTAGATCGATAAATTGGGCCATAAAAGCGCTAGATCGATAAATTGGGCCATAAAGCGCTAGATCGATAAATTGGGCCATAAAGCGCTAGATCGATAAATTGGGCCATAAAGCGCTAGATCGATAAATTGGGCCATAAAAGTTTGCTAGATCGCTAATGGGGTAGAAATCCTCTAGTTCGAGATATGGGCCAAAGTTTAATACTATATTGTTAATAGGCCCAAATGAAAGGTTTTATTAAAAACTCATTTGTATTATGGGTTACTTGATAAATTATTTATGATTAAAGTTTGTTATTCATACATAAATGCATGGGATGGGATTTGATGAAGAGGAGAAAGGCCTGTGGCCACGTATCTAGTTCGGTGGCTCTGCCACAAAATTTGGCTTAATGCCTCTAGTTCGGTGACTATGTCACAATCTAGTTCGGTAGTGCACTACAATATTATTTAAAAGGCTAAATGCCTACGATTGGTGTGTTTGGCGGGGTGGGTTGACTTGATCCCCACAGTGTCTTTGGTTGGTACGGGGTGTGTAGCGGATGGAAATTAGGCTTGGTTGGGAAATTCATTTTACATGCATTTTTTATATTTTATTTCATTTTATGTTGTTAAAATTTGTAATTGGGCTCAAGCCCAAATTAATGCCTTGATGGTCTGGCCCAATAATGGTGGTAAGTGAGTTACACACTGAGTTCTTTGTAACTCACCCCGTTTTATTATCCATCTCAGGTAATGGAAATTGATGTGGACTTGGGTCGGGGATGACTTGGTGGAGGCCATACTACAAGCTTGGGTTTCATAAACTATGAACTTATTTAAGTTACTTATTTTAATTACTATTTTGGGTATGATGTAATATGGCCTCTAATTATGTTTTTATGGATTTTTATGTGTGGATGGATTTAATTTTATTTTAAGACTCTTAATATGGGCTTATGTTAAATCTATAAAGTTTTCTTAAAAATATTGTGTTTTATAAAAATTTTGGACACCTAAGTTACTTTTCAATTTCTTTCAAATTCTTTTAAAACTACGTTAAGGTTTTGACTAATATATATATATGAGATTTCAAACAAGTATTTTTCTTAATTCATAATCATTGTACTTAGTTTTTATCAAACCTTATTTCTAAAGGTTTTGCATTTTTGTTTTACTTAAGTCATTAGAGAATTTTGGATGTTCGTTCGGTGTGACAAACCAAATCTCGTCTTAACGCATAGACCTGGTTTGGGGTGTTACATTTAA
Organism: Gossypium sturtianum; assembly: GCA_025698515.1. Lineage (NCBI taxonomy): Eukaryota > Viridiplantae > Streptophyta > Magnoliopsida > Malvales > Malvaceae > Gossypium > Gossypium sturtianum. The sequence goes on along the minus strand of CM046947.1, from coordinate 42,559,282 downwards.
TGGTATCAGAGCTAGTTTCAAAACTCGGCTGTGGTTTGGGTTCAACAAAGATATTTGTTTGAGAAACAACTCAAATTTCTAGACTTTTTGATTTAAAGGTAGTATGGCACCATGAGCATTCCGCGCCAAGTCAAGTAAGTATCTGTATATTGATCGTTTATTTCCATTGTGATATGATCATAAGAAACACTCTAGAACTTCTAGTTTTAGGTGTTGAAAATCGTAGAGATTGAGACAATAGGATATGGTTGCGAAAACAACTCTATCTCTTTCATATCATAAAATATCGTTAATAAACTTTGAAATAGTATTTCGATTCATAAAACTCATAATCGATTAAATCGGTCACTATGAGCACTAGAGGGCGTGGTCGTGGGACGCGGTAGGCGTGGCCGTGGTAGAGGACAAAGTGTTAGAGGCGCAACTTAAGCGCCGGATCATATCCGGAAATGGATGCACTGCGTCACTCGAAAGTGAGGCGGGATCACATGATCATATGGAAGAAGATAATGCGGTGACGCGAGCAATCATCTGCGAGTCCTTGAAAGGGTTTGGAGCTAGAACCGGGCCAACGGCTCGTGGGTCGATATCGAACGATTGAAATCGGTGGTCTTTGAGGTTTTCAGAGGTGTCTCAAGTGTAGCTCCAAATGTCGCTGAATATTGGCTTGAGGCGGTGGAGCGAATTATGGACGATCTTGAGTGCGGTGGAACAAAAACTAAAGGGAGCGGTGTCCTTGTTAAGGGACGAAGCATACCAATGGTGGCTTACTTTACGAGAAGGCATGAAAGTCGCATTAGTTAATTGGGAATTCTTTAAAGTTTCCTTTCAAGGGAAATATGTAGGAACGAGTTATGTTGATGCGGAAGGAAGGAATTCTGAATCTGGTCCAAGGAATAAGACAAAGTGGCGGCATATGAAGCTGAGTTTTTGCGCTTGAGTCGCTATGCTCGAAAAATAGTGGCAACGGATCATGAGCGTTGTGTACGCTTTGAGGATGGCTTGAACGATGAATTGCGGGTTTTAATAGCCCCACAACAAGTTAGAACTTTTGCCATGCTTGTGGAAAAGGCCAAGATAGCCGAAGAGGCTAAGAACTCGAACGTCGAGAATCGGGAGCAGCTAGAGGCAAGAGAGATATGAAGTATTCGGGGTTCTTCAAGAAGGTTTGAAGAGGCCTCGGAATGATGAACCAGACTCAAGGTAGAACACACCATGGCGTGAATCGAGTCGAGATTGTGTTGATTGTGGAAAAAGGCATTCTGGAGAGTGCTGGAAGAAAATGGGTGTTTGCTATAAATGCGGGTCGATGGATCATCAATATAAGAATTGCCCTCGTTGAATGGATACAACTCAGGAAGCTTGTAATACTGATGCACCACCGGCAAGAGGAATTCAGCAACCACCGAGAGGTCGTGGACCAGGTCGTGGTGGTAATGGGGCTGGACGTGGTCAAGGTGCACCGGGTCGAGGCAATGGTCCTAGAGGCAACACAGATGCAAGGCGGCCCGAGATTGGTATATGCGGTTAGGCGCCGTGAGGATGGCAATGCACCTGATGTTATAACTGGTACGTTCTTCATCTTTGATGTACCTGTTATTTCTTTGATAGATATTGGTTCTACCCATTCGTATGTTGCTAGCACCATATCTGGAAACTTGAATTTAGGCTCTGAAATTTCCGATAGTGAGATGAAGGTAATTAGTCCTTTAGGACAGTCGGTATTGGTAAATAAACTGTTTAGAGATGTACCCTTAGAAATTCAAGGAGAAATATTTTTGGCGAATTTGATGGAATTGCCTTTTGGCGAGTTCGATATAATTTTGGGCATGGATTGGTTGGTTAAGCACCGGGCAAAATTGGATTGTGCTGAAAAGCGGATGTCAATAAGGATGGTAGAGGATAAAGAAATAATTATGATAGGCGAGCGAAGGAATTACTTGGCAAATGTGGTATCCGCACTTAAGGCGAGAAAAGTTGGTGCGAAAAAGGGTATGGAGCATTTTTAGCATTTATTAGTGCTTTAGATGCCAAAGAGTTGTCGATGGAAGATGTGAGAACAGTGAAGGAATTTCGGATGTATTTCTGAAGAACTTCGGCATACCTCGGATCGGGAAGTGGAATTTGGTATTGAGCTTTTGCCGAACGGCTCCAGTGTCCATTGCTCCTTATAGAATGGCACCGAAGGAGTTGTCGGAGCTTAAAGTTCAAATTCAAGAATTGCTAGATCGAGGCTTTATTCGACCGAGTGTGTCTCCGTGGGGAGCACCGGTTTTGTTTGTTAAGAAGAAAGATGGGTCGATGCGTATGTGTATTGACTACAGGCAATTAAATAAATTGACGATCAAGAATAGGTACCCTCTGCCAAGAATTGACGACCTGTTTGATCAATTGAAGGGAGGTTTAGTTTTCTCCAAAATTGATTTGAGATCGGGTTATCATCAGCTTAAGGTGAAAGAAGCGGATATTCACAAGACGGCTTTCCGAACTCGTTATGGACATTATGAGTTTTTGGTGATGCCGTTTGGGTTGACCAATGCACCAATTTGCATTTATGGATATGATGAACCGGGTCTTTCAACCATATTTAGACCGGTTTGTGGTGGTATTCATAGATGACATTCTGGTATATTCAATGAATGAAGAGGAGCATGACTCGCATTTGCGAATTGTATTGCGATTACTTGAGATAATCAACTGTATGCCAAATTCAGTAAATGTGAATTCTAGTTAAGGGAAGTGACTTTCTTGGGTCATGTGGTATCAGCCAAAGGAATAAGGGTGGATCTTCGGAAGATTGAGGCTATATTGGATTGGAAACCACCAAAGTTAGTAGCTGAGATTCGGAGTTTCTTGGGTTTGGTGGTTACTATAGGCGCTTTGTTGAGGGGTTTTCGTTGATTCTTTGCACCCTAACTAAGCTATTGCGGAAGGAGTACCATATATATGGACCGATAAACAGCAAGAAACTTTCGAGAAATTGAAGAAGATTTTAACAGGCGCCCGATCGATTCAACTGAAAAGTGGAAAGGAGTTTATAGTTTACTGCGATGCGTCACACACGGGCTTAGGATGTGTATTGATGCAAAGTGGGAAAGTGGTGGCTTATGCTTCTCGTCATTTGAGACCGCTGACGAAGTAAACTACCCTACTCATGACTTGGAGTTAGCTGCGGTGAGTGTTTGCTCTAAAGATTTGGAGGCATTACCTCTACGGTGAAAAGTCTATCATCTATACGGATCACAAGAGTCTTAAGTATCTTCTTACTCGGAAGGAATTAAACTTGAGACAACGAAGATGGGTGGAGCTGTTAAAGGATTATGATTTTTCAATCGAGTATCATCATGGAAAAGCTAATGTGGTAGCAGCACGCGTTAAGTCGTAAGGTGGTATCGATTTGAGAGCAATGTTTGCCCATTTAAGTTTGTACGAGGATGGTAGTCCGATAGCGGAACTTCTTGGTGAAGCCTCGTGGTTAGAGCAAATCAAGGAAAAGCAGAGATATCGGATAAGAAATTGGGATCATTAATTCAACAAGTTGAAAATGGTGGAATAGAGGATTTTAGCATAAACGCGAGAAGGTGTGTTATGTTTTCGTGGGAGAATTTGTATGCCTAAGGACTCGGATCTGAGACAAATGATTCTACGAGAGGCGCATATAGTAGCCCTTATGCTATGCACCCGGAGGAAATAAGATGTATCGGGATCTTCGTGAACAATATTGGTGGCCGGGGTTGAAGCGTGAGATTTACGAATTTGTGGGAAAATGTTTAACTTGTCGGCCAAGTGAAGGCGGAGCATCAATTGCCGTCAGGATTATTATAACCGGTAAAGATTCCTCTTTGGAAATGGGAGCGATAACAATGGATTTTGTTAGTGGGTTACCTTTAACACCTACTAAGAAAAACTCCGTTTGGGTAATTGTTGATCGTTTGACGAAGACCGCTCATTTTCTACCGGTTAAATCACGGATTACTCGTTGCGAGAAGTTGGCTAAGGTATGCGTATCCGAAATCGTGAGGTTGCATGGGGTACTGTGTCTATTATATCGAGATAGGGATCCTAGGTTTACGTCACGGTTTTGGAAAGCTTTGCATGAAGCTTTGGGAACAAAGCTAAACTTGATCACGACTTTCCATCCTCGATCGGATGGTCAATCGAGAAAAGAGTAATTCAGATCTGGAAGACATGTTAAGGGGATGTATAATCGACTTCAAAGGTAGTTGGGAGGATTTTCTACCATTGGCGTAATTTGCTTACAACAATAGCTATCAGTCTAGCATTCAGATGGCACCCTACGAGGCATCATACGGTCGTAGGTGTCGTTCTCCTAGTTGTTGGACTGAATTGGGTGAACGACGGATGTTAGGTCTGGTGATCTACAAAGCGGAAGAAAAAGTAAAAGCTATACGAGCACGGTTAAAGAAAGCTTCGGATAGACAAAAGTCGTATCACGATCCAAGCGTAGAAGTATCGAGTATCTTTGTGGGGATCAAGTTTTCTTGAAGGTCTCACCTTGGAAGAAGATTTTGAGTTTGGGAAGAAGGGCAAGTTGAGTCCTAGATACATTGGACCATATCGTGTGGTGAAGCGTGTTGGTCCAGTGGCCTATCGGATCGAATTACCTCGAGTTGAGTCGATTCATAATGTTTTTCATGTTTCCATCTTTGGCGCTATAGATCGGATCCTTCGCACATAGTACCGGTAGAAGAAGTGGAGTTGAATTCAGACTTGTCTTTTGAGGAGGAACCAGTGGAAATCTTAGACCGAGATGCTAAGGTGCTAAGAAAGAAAACCGTGCCGTTGGTCAAGGTTTTATGGCGAAATCACGGAGTGGAGGAAGCTACGTGGGAGCCTGAAGATGCAATTCGGCAACAATACCCTGACCTTTTTCAACCAGGTAAATTTTGAGGACGAAATTTTCTTTAAGGAGGGTAGAGTTGTAACACCCTAAAATTCAAGTATTGATTTATTGCATGTTTTGGTGTTTAGTTTATGAAGGAAAAATTTTCTTATTTCTTTTTGTGCCTATTATAGTCCTGAAGAAGAGTATAGAATTATTCGGGTATGGAATAATTTTTTTATTTATAGTTTGAGAATTTATTGAAGTGGAGCAAGTGGCATTGACACTTAAGTTAAATTAAGTGTTAAATAGTAGCATAAGATGAGTAAATGGCAAGGTAGTGTTGGCGCATGGGTTATAGCTTGAGGAGAGTGGTTCGAATCCCTTGGATGGCATTTTGACAACTTTTATTTTGCTCTTCTATGGTAAGTGTCGGCCAAGCTTATTTATGGTAAGTGTTGACCTTGTTATTTTGGTTAGTATATCATAGGAATAAGGTAAGAGTGAATTTTTGGTAGGGAATCAAGAAAATATGGAAGATATGGAGACATAGGGCAAGTATCAAGGAAAGTGTTTTGGAAACAAATTCATGGTCATTTGACCAATGAATTTGGACGACAATAATATAGCTAGGGAAGGTTGGCGAATTTTGCTAGTAGTTGGCTAGGATTAGGAGTTTGTTTTGGTCATTCCTAGCATTTTATGCAAAGGTTTGCAATTCTCTTTTCAACCTTTCTCCCTTGGTGAAATTGAGCTTTTGGTAAACCTTAATCTTTTGACCATTTGGTCATTTTTGCATATCACACTAGTACTCTTTTGTTTGCTTTGTCATAAGTGCCGAAATTGCTAACACCAAAAGACCATTCTTTTTCCTTCTCTTTTTCCCATTGCCGAATGTACTTGCTTCTTATCACATCTTTTTCTTTCTCTTTTCCTTCTCTTTGAAAACCGAATCCTCATCATCATCTTTTTCTTTCATCTTTTATTTCTTTCTTTCATTTCTTTTCAATCAAAATTTTCTCCATTAATTCTCTCATGGCCGAATGTTGATGTACTCATAGCCGAATCATTTTTCTATTTTCTTTGGTCTTATAGCCGAATCCTCCATCTTGCACAAACATCTTTCTCAATCATCTCTTCTCAACCGTGGACAATAGTGCAATAGTGGAAGACCGGAACTCAAGTGTTCGTGAGTATCATAAAACAATTTGTTCGATTCTCATTTTTGGAACAAGGATCTTTGTGACAATCAAAATAGGGAAGAAAAGGGCGGTGAATAGTGTTCGAAAGAGGGGTGGTTCCGTTATTCCCCCTAAGTATAAACAAAGGATTGCCAAACAATCAGGATTTCCCACCGGGTTGTGGGCGTTCATCCGAGGAGAATCAATTGTTTGAAGTAGTTCGTACTCCCGAACCACTATTTGTTCGTGGATTTGATTCGATTGACGAACCATCAATCGGGGAGAAACCGCAAGTAGAAGTAGTTCGAAAATGCGAGGTAAAAGTTAGATCGTTAATTTCTAAGATTGATTTCGTTAATAAAATATAGTGATTCTAATTATCGTGATATGTATAGGTGTTGTGAGCGGGAAAGTCTAGTTCTCACTATAACCCGGTGTGTAACTTCACACTTATCTTTCGGGTTAGATACTAAGCAGTAAGTATTATGATAAATCGTAAAAATGGCCAAATCAAAAATGTTGTAGTAATAAGTACTTTTGTGTAAATCCATAAAGCGCTAGATCGATAAATTGGGCCATAAAGCGCTAGATCGATAAATTGGGCCATAAAGCGCTAGATCGATAAATTGGGCCATAAAAGTTTGCTAGATCGCTAATGGGTAGGAAACCCTCTAGTTCGAGATTTGGGCCAAAGTTTAATACTATATTGTTAATAGGCCCAAATGAAAGGTTTTATTAAAAACTCATTTGTATTATGGGTTACTTGATAAATTATTTATGATTAAAGTTTGTTATTCATACATAAATGCATGGGATGGGATTTGATGAAGAGAAGAAAGGCCTGTGGCCACGTATCTAGTTCGGTGGCTCTGCCACAAAATTTGGCTTAATGCCTCTAGTTCGGTGACTATGTCACAATCTAGTTTGGTAGTGCACTACAATATTATTTAAAAGGCTAAATGCCTACGATTGATGTGTTTGGCGGGGTGGGTTGACTTGAACCCCACAGGTGTGCTGGTTGGTACGGGGGTGTGTAGCGGATGGAAATTAGGCTTGGTTGGGAAATTCATTTTACATGCATTTTTTATATTTTATTTCATTTTATGTTGTTAAAATTTGTAATTGGGCTCAAGCCCAAATTAATGCCTTGATGGTCTGGCCCAATAATGGTGGTAAGTGAGTTACACACTGAGTTCTTTGTAACTCACCCCGTTTTATTATCCATCTCAGGTAATGGAAATTGATGTGGACTTGGGCCGGGGATGACTTGGTGGAGGCCATACTACAAGCTTGGGTTTCATAAACTATGAACTTATTTAAGTTACTTATTTTAATTACTATTTTGGGTATGATGTAATAAGGCCTCTAATTATGTTTTTATGGATTTTTATGTGTGGATGGATTTAATTTTATTTTAAGACTCTTAATATGGGCTTATGTTAAATCTATAAAGTTTTCTTAAAAATATTGTGTTTTATAAAAATTTTGGACACCTAAGTTACTTTTCAATTTCTTTCAAATTCTTTTAAAACTACGTTAAGGTTTTGACTAATATATATATATGAGATTTCAAACAAGTATTTTTCTTAATTCATAATCATTGTACTTAGTTTTTATCAAACCTTATTTCTAAAGGTTTTGCATTTCTATTTTACTTAAGTCATTAGAGAATTTTGGATGTTCGTTCGGTGTGACAAACCAAATCTCGTCTTAACGCATAGACCTGGTTTGGGCTGTTACATCCAGTCTTTTGGAATTGAGAAATCTTTTAGATGTAATAATTTTAGTTGTATTTCTGTAGTAAACTTATTAGGCTCAAAAAGCTCAATTATTTTATTATTTATTTCTTTTATTTCTTACATTTGTATTAGTATATTCATTAATAGAAGTCCGACTTATTGCTAAATCTTCACTAAATCACTAATATCAGAATTTTTGTCCAATTCTAAGACATAGACACTCTTCTATTAGAGGGTGCATTATAGAAATAAAGTAATTTGGTTTAACTTTAAATCCTATAACTCCTGTATGTAAATTAGATTGAATTCCTCCAATAAGTGCTTTTATTGGATTTTCAAATCTTTTATCTAATAATCTTTGCTATAATAGGAATAGCATGACCTTTTCTAAAAAAAGCTCTAATCGTTATCATAATTATTCCTAAATGTATATATCTAACCTGAGGATATTTTTTCCTAATTCTTTTTATTTTATCCTTAGTAAATAAAGGGATTTCTGTTAATCCACCTTTAGTATCTTTAGCGACTGTGTTACCGCTAATTTTTTCTATGTGTCTTTGTGACCATATTTTAAACTTAGATATTTTATAAATTTCTTCTTTAGAAATATGATTTTTAGTAATTTTATCTATTATTTCATCAGAAAATTCTGTTTCTTCTCCGATTAAATTTCCTAATTTAATATCCTGTTGTTCAGATTTTGGAATTTCTTCTAATTGATTATTAGAACTTGTTCCTAACATAAAAATATATTCATCTTCAGAATCAGTATCAGAATCTATTTCTGATATTAATTCATATAGTATTTCAGTAGGATTGATTTCCTCACTTAAACATACTTCTAAATCTTGTTCTTCAAGATTTTTAATCATTTTTCTAGCACTTTTTCCTTTGTTAGGACAATTTGTTGCTATATGACCTTCTTCATCACAAATGAAACATTTACAAATTTGTTTTTTAGTATTAGAAGTTTTTCTCCTAACAAATTTTTTCTTATTATTATTATTATTATTATAATTTTTATTACTCGGTTTCCATCCAGCTAATTTATATTTTTTATAGGTTTTAGGACGTATAGGATTACATCCAAACTCCCACTCATTTTCTAACATCTTGGTACAATATTTATGACTTAATTTATTTTTGACTTGTTTAGCCGCCTTACTTTGTAGACAATGTAAAATTATTCTTTCTTTAGCAAAATTAATTCTATTACCTATAGAGTCTATATTTGCTATTTCTATTCCTGAATTTTGACTATGTTTATATATATAAGAGGTATATTTATTAATACAAATCTCATCCCAAGGTGGTGGTAATTTATGAAAATATTGGTTTTTCAAAAATTCTATACTATCATTTTTTAACTTTTGATATTCATGAAGAAATTTTTTAGAAAATTCTTCTAAATATCTTATGTCACATAATTTTAATTTTGATAGGATATAACTAGATTAGCTATCCTGATCTTTTTATTAGTATAACCACAAAATTTGCATTTTTAGAATTGAAGTTAACCTTTTAGTAAATCTTTAGGAGTACTTATTTGATTAATAAGTTGACCTTTTGTTCTTTTCCTTTCTCGATTCTTCCCATCTTTCGAGAAATTGTAGAACATCTCCTTGAAATGTTCCTACAAAATAATTTAAAAACTTTTCTTTTGACCAAGTAGTACTATTGTTGTTTACAACAATAGTCATAGATTGTGCCCAATCATCTATGGTTTTTCATAGTCGATAAAGGAATATTAGTTAAATCTAAATATATTCCTCCTTGAGCAACACTTCTTTTATTTAAATCATCTACCCTATATGGTATAGGTATAGGATGACTAGATTCACCTGTGTTTTCAGATTTTATCTCATTAGTAGCTATATAATCTGTTTGATTACCTATTATTCTAGTTGTGTTTTCAACCTTTTCATAATTTTTATTAATAGATCTCAGATAATCATCTGTTTGAAGATCTGAATCTATCTTTCTTTTACCATAAGGATCTTGTTTATCAATTTCCCTAGGTTTCGGTATTTCATATTCATATGGATCTGGTTGTTCAGTATCCATCGGTTTAGGAATTTCTATATTTTCATCCTCTTCTGTTGAAGTTTTTTCTTCATCAGAATTATGACTAGTGACATTAATATCTTCATTAGAATTATTATAATTACTACTACTTTCTGTAGTATCATAATTTAACATATAGTGATAATTATATTTTGTAAATAGATCTTTACGTTTTTCATAAAGTTCTTCTATTAATTTTAAATATTCTACTTGTTCATTCTTATCTTTTGTTTTAGAAAATTGGTTTTTCCAATGTTCTATTAAAGTCTTATAAGAGTCAAAATCATATTTTTCTTGTTTTTTAACTTTTTAACTTTTTTGTTTTTCTTTTTTAATATTATGATAGGTAGAAGATTCATCCGAAGACTCATCTTCATCTGATAAAGCTAATATTACATTACTATTACCATAATATAAAGGTCCTAAATCTAAATCCGATTCTATATTATTATTATTAATAACTTGATCTAATTTATTATTAACATCTGATAAAAGTTCTTTAGACTTGTTATTCAAATCTAAATCAGTTACTTCTCCCATATTATCAACTTTTTCTTCTATTTTACTAACCTTAGTATATAATTTATTAAAATATATAGATGTCATATCTATTAAACTATTGATACTTTTACTAAGAGCCGAAATATTATTTTCATTCTTAGAGTCTATATGCATAGTATGATTATAGACAGATGGTTTTGGAGCTTTGAATTAGGTAAAAATCATGAAAATTAGGAAGGATAAAATTGTAAATAATGAATAATAATAAAAATAAAACATATCATCATCTTCTATTCAAGTTACCACTAAAAAATTGGAAAGGATTCTCCATTTTTGGAGCTTGAGTTGTTCGACCATTGCCTACTTTGCATGTAAGTCCGTTTTGAGTTTGTTTCTTATAATTTTTATGTTTTTGAAATCGTTGCAACTAGGTCTAGCTAACCCGAACCTTCATTTTTTGAACTATTAAAATTTTTGAATGTTGCCATTGATGAACATTGGTTGTTCTTGATGTTAATGACAAGTTTAGAGTCTTGACTGTGATTTTAGATTGTTTTGTGAAGTGATTTTTTGTTAGTTTTTGGTTAAATGGTTAAATTGTTAAAATGTTAAAAGTTCATGTTATAATTGTAATATAGTGATCTTTAAGAGATTGTTTTTAAGCTATATGTATATTCAGCTGGAGGTATTGATTTTCAAAGGTGGCTAATTTGATGATTCTCGGGTTAAGGGACTAAGTTGCATAAAGTGTAAAAGTTAGGAGAAATTGTGTAATTTTTATAAATAGAGGGGCACAAATTCTAAAATTTATTAATATATGAAATTTAAGATAATAATTGAAATATCTATTTTAGATCAAAACTCTGTTGAGATACGAGAAAAAGGAAAAGTAACGGAATTGTAACATCCGGGATTTAGGGGTTATGTGGTTAGTGCATAATTCAAGTGATAGTGGGCCTAGTGTGTGTTTGGTTGTGTTTTAAGGGTTTGGAGAACCCTAGGATGTAGGAGAGTGCCTTGGAAAAATATTAGATTTTGAGTTTAGTAAGGGGAGCTAAGGGAGTGCGGCCTTAAAGGAATAAGTGGTGGAGTTTATGACACAAGCAACCTAGTAGTAAAGTGGCAAGGGACGCCACCTAGGGTGCTGTGAAGTTTGCGTCAAAGGAGGCTTCAGGAGGTAGGAGGTTCGAGTTGCAGAGGAGGCAATTGGGGGTTTCTTTTTGCGTCAAAGAGGAGGGGCAGTTGGACGGCATGTGGACTTTCAAATAGATGAGGATAAGCTTTGGTTTTTCTTTTAAAATTCGGCAAAAAGGGAAGGATAAATGTTGACTTATTCAATTTATTTTGAATGAGTAGCATAGAGAAAAAATAGGAGAGAAATTTGGGATTTGATAAGAGGAGATGTGGTGGCCGGCCAAGGGACTCTCGTGGTGACTAATTTCAGTTTTGGTTGAAGTGGGATATGTGTGTGCCGAAACTGTGTAGTATAAATAGGGGTGATCATCTTTTGGCAATTCTTTTCTTCATTTATTTTCTTTTTGCCAAAAATTGTTCCTCTCATCTCTCTCTCTCATTGTGCCAAATTTTGGAGTGTCCATATTTTACTTTCTCTTTTTCTTCTTTGTCATTTGAAGTCAAATTCTCCTTTGTCACCATTAGCCGAAACCTCTCTTATATTTTCCCCTATTGCCGAAACTACTTCAACCCCAACTCTTCATTACTTTTCTCTCCATAACTCTCAAGAGCTGAACCTCTATTGAACCTCCCTACCGTTTCTTTTGTTCTCTTGTTTTCTCAAAAGCCGAAATACTCTTGAGATAGCAGAATATCCTATCTCCATTAGGAGCCATAGCCGAATCTTAGGGTGGCCTTATTCTTTATTCTTGGCCGCAAGTTTTAGAAGCCGAAACCTTCTGTCTTTTAGTCTTCACAAGCAACGTGGGTGGTAAGTGTGTTCTCCCTTAGCAATCGGTTTGAGTTCTTTCTCTGTTGGTGTGCCAAAATCAAGGGTAGGCCTTGATTTCTTGGATGGCCGAATATTCTTTAGTGCCATAATATGTGTCTTTTGTATGTAGCCGACATTAAGGAGCATTAAAGGAGTCTCTCGGGATTTGAAGTGATCAAGGTAAGCAATGTAGTATTCGGCCAAGGGCCATTTTCCTAAGATATATGCTTAAAGCCGATTCTAATGTGGTTTCACTCAGGGATTTCGACAACTTCATAGACAGGTGGTGATTTTGGGATTTAGGCAAGCAAGGTAAGGGGTTGGTAATATTCGGTCATAGGCCATGTTATGGATATTTAAGTGTTAGCCGATTTTGACTATGGCTATTTAAAGGCAAATCGATGACAAGAGTAAGCAGAAGCTTTTCGGGATTTTGATTCATTTGTGTAAGGATGTTAAGTTATGGTTTATTCGGTTAAGATCTCGTATAGTGGTGATTAACCGTTTTGATTCGATTAAGTATTGTTAATGGAGGCGAATACGGTCAAGGAGAGAAAGGGTAGTCCCTATCCGAAGTTTAAGAAGAGATCGGTTTACGCCATTCGGGATTGGCCACGGGGTGTGGGCGATGAGCAGAGAAGCGGGAAAATAGGCGGATAAATGTAGTTTCGTTTAGCGATAGCATCGGGATCGAGGCGTAGTGCTTCAAGTGATAAGGTGTGTAGTTAGCCTACCATTTTCCGGGATTTATGTGATACTTGCATGTGTTGTATATGTGTTATATATGTGCTAATAAGTGCAGTGGCAATTATGAAATGGATGCCCTTAAGGGGGTATGTCGATAATCAGGTCAGTACCAAAACTGATGAAATGTGGTTATAAAGGTGAATATGATTGAATGCATGAATAACATGTACATGCACTATTTTATTATGTCACTATTATGCGTTGCATGTGCATGGGATGGGATATGAATGTGAAAGAAGGCGGGGTGTACTTGAGTGCGTGGTTTGATGTTAGCCATGAGCTACATCGTGGATTAGCGTTGGCGAGGTCGCGTTGTGGATTACTTGTGATTAAGTTCACGTGGATTGATGAGTGGTTCTGTGCCTCATCGTGGTTGATATCGGCTTAGTGCCATATCGTGGTTGATGAGTAGTTATGTGCCTCATCGTGGTCTGATGTTAGCTACGAGCTACATCGTGGAGGGCATTAATTGCCGAAATTGGTGTTTAGCAGTTGGAGGGTGATTTAGAAATCCCCTGGTGTGTGGTGGCTGGATACGGGGGTGTGTAAAGGATGGACCCTAGGTTTGGGTTGGGTGCATGTGCATAATCACATCGGATATGTGTACCTAATGGGATTACGGGCCAAGCCCAATATGTGAATGTGGAACAGTGTGGAAATGGGCCAAGCCCAATATGTGGAATCATGTGGTTAATTACATTATGATCCGATATGTGGTATGGATATGGGCGAAGCCCGAATTGTGATATTATGTGAATAAATTGCCTTGTTATCTGTTATGCGGGTTGATATATGGTTTAATTTGTGGGTGGAATTCAGTGGTCTAATTGCACACTGAGTCCGTGTGACTCACCCAAATAATTATCAACATCGCAGGTGATATGTGATTCTTGGACCGGGTTGGAGAGGATACAATGGTGGCCATGCAGAAGTTAATTTTATTTGTTCCATGCAGAAGATGTTTTATTTAATTTTATGCACGTCATATATTTCAGTATTTTGGATATTTATTTGATGTAATAAGGGCCACTTTAAGTAGTTGAAGTTTATTAATATGTTTTAGTTGGGTTGCCGATTAAATTACTATTTGGAAATGACTTTATTTTCAACAACTTACAATTTAAAATATATCTATATATATAAGTTTTTAAATCCGGATATTATGTAACATCCAAATTTTACTTGGCATTTTAAGTATATAATGTTTTATAAATGACAACAAATTTTCGTGTTTTCACTCGTAAGTTAAATCTTTTTCAAACGTTTTTCTCAATGACATACCAGATCCGGTCAAGGCTCGTGGGCCGGGTTTGGGGTGTTCTGATTTAATATCGAGCCCAGTTCAAAACTTGGCTTTGAGGGTTTTAGGTCCAAAACATTTTCTAAGATGGGCTTTTCAAAATATGGACTTTTATTTCAGGTTATTCTGGCATGCCACCTGTATCTCCGGCCCGAGGTCCACTAGGTAAGTACTTCTGACTATTGAAGTGATTTGAATATGTGAACTATGTGGGCATTAAGGGATCGTAGATTAGTAGATTAGGGCTATTGGACCCTAGGACTAGTCTACTCCAACACAGAATGCATAAGACTTAAGAATCATTAAACAAACCTGTGAACTAAGTCGCCAAGCTAGGTGTGGCAACGATTTGTGCGCATGTCTAGGATTGGATTGATGAAGAGCTTGGTACTTAAGCGGTCCTAGTGACTCACCTCCTCTTTACTCGAATCCTACCAGTGCGTAGCTCTCGGTTCACCCTAACCAAGATGACTTAGTCATAGGCTAAATTCGATAATTAAAACCCGAAAGGGACTAGCCTTCTTTGTTTATAAAAACCTTAGTTTTTAAATCTCCAAATTACTCTTTTAATTTGAAAACACTAAATTAGATTTTGAGAGAAACATTTTTGAATTATTCTCGGTTGACAAAATTACCCAAATATACCCTGGTTGTAAAATTACTAAAATGCCCTGGTTTATAAATTTACAGTACTACCCTCGATTTTTACTAAAATAACCTTGCTTTACAGAAATACCCAGAAACTCTGTTTGAAAAAATATCCCGATATCCTGATTTAGAAATTTACTAAAATACCCCTGACTCACAAAATTACCAAAATGACCATGATTTCCAAAATTTCTACCATACCTCCGATTGAGAGAATTTTTAAAAAACCCTGAGCTTTGAAAATTTTGAAATACCTTTGTAAAGATTTTCAAATTGATCCTGATTTATTACCAAAATACCCTTATAGGATAAATGACGAAATTACCCTTGGGTTGGGAATGGATAAAATGCCATAGTAGTATGGTGGATGAATGAATGTGTCTCTATTGATGAATGTGAATGTGATTCTACGAATTAGAATAGTGAACTTGAGTGAAACTTTGATTGATCGAAAGAACTACTTCTAAAGCGTCTTTGCATAAAAGCGTTCGCGGATAATCAATGGAACAAATTACTAATGTATAAAACTTTTAATCAGATTAAATCGCGACGTTAGATATGAGTTCTAGAGGGCGTGGTCGGCGATCGTATCGGAACCAATAGGAGTGCGGCCATGGGTCGAAAATGATGTCTTTGCCGCTAGCGGTGGGCGCGGAGGATCAAGATCAAGCGGGAGGGGATGACGCGAGATCGCAGCTATCTTTGCGAGTGCTAGAGCAAGTGGCAAGAGCTGGTATGGGAAATGGAGCTCGGAAGTCGATGTCGGAAAGACTAAGGTCAAGCGGAGTGAGGTTTTTAGAGGAGTATCGGAGTAGCTCGAATGTAGCGGAATATTGGTTAGAAGCGGTCGAAAGAATCATGGATGATTTGGGTATCTTTTCGAGAGAAAAGCTAAAAGGTTTGTCTCATTCTTTGCGAGACGAGGCTTATCGATGGTGGCTCACCGTCAGCAAGGTGTCCCTACAGATCGATTGGATTGGGAGTATTTTAAGCTTAAGTTTGAAGGGAAGTATGTTGGAGCGATTACTTAGACTCGTAAAGGAAGGCGTTTCTAAACTTGGTTTAAGGAGTAAGCGGTGGCGAGTATGAAGCGGAATTTGTGCGATTAAGTCGGTATGCCAAGGGGATCGTGGCCACCGACACGAAAGGTGTGTTAGATTCGAAGACGGATTGCGAGATGAGCTACGAGTGTTGATTGCTCTGCAAAGAGAAAGGGACTTTGCTATTCTAGTGGAGAAAGCTCGGATAGCTGAGGAAGTTAAGAGAACCGCGAGACAGAACCGAGAGAAGAATAAGAGTTGGAACAAGAGGAGTTTTGGACCATCGGTATCATCTGAGGATTTCTGAAAGAGACCAAGGACCGAGAATGCTATACGTGCGCCTGTACCAGTTACTGAGAATCGGAGTCGTACAAGTGCTCGGTGTGGAAGAGCTCATGTTGGAGAGTGTTGGGGAAATAGTAAAGAATGTTTCCGTTGTGGGTCTAAGGCTCATTTGGTTAAAAATTGTTCCCAGATGACGAAGGGTCGTGGTCCAAACCATGGAGGAAATGGTTCCGGCAGAGGTCGTGGAACACCAAGTAGAAGTCTTTGAAGGTTTGAGGCGAGACAACCAAGGTTGGTTTAGGCGATCACCGTCGCGAGAAGAAAGATGTGCGGATGTGATAACAGTGCGTTCCTTGTTCCTGGAATTCCCTTTATTGCCTTGTTTGTTATGGATTTAGCTTATTCTTATAAGGTTAGTGAGGTGTTTGGAACCTTGAATGTGAACCTTGAGATTGTATCTAGGAAGATGACCGTACCTAGTTTGTTAGGGCGATCAGTGGTGGTAGGTAAACTTTTAGTGAGTGCTTTTAGAAGTCCGAGGAATAGCAGTACCCTAGCTAGTTTAACCAAGTAATTTCGAGGACGAAATTATTTTTAAGGAGGGTAGAACTGTAACATCCGGGATTTAGGGGTTATGTGGTTAGTGCATAATTCAAGTGATAGTGGGCCTAGTGTGTGTTTGGTTGTGTTTTAAGGGTTTGGGGAACCCTAGGATGTAGGAGAGTGCCTTGGAAAAATATTAGATTTTGAGTTTAGTAAGGGGAGCTAAGGGAGTGAGGCGTTAAAGGAATAAGTGGTGCAGTTTATGACACAAGCAACCTAGTAGGAAAGTGGAAAGGGACGCCACCTAGGGTGCTGTGAAGTTTGCGTCAAAGGAGGCTTCAGGAGGTAGGAGGTTCGAGTTGCAGAGGAGGCAATTGGGGGTTTCTTTTTGCGTCAAAGAGGAGGGTCAGTTGGACGGCATGTGGACTTTCAAATAGATGAGGATAAGCTTTGGTTTTTCTTTTAAAATTCGGCAAAAAGGGAAGGATAAATGTTGACTTATTCAATTTATTTTGAATGAGTAGCATAGAGAAAAAATAGGAGAGAAATTTGGGATTTGATAATAGGAGATGTGGTGGCCGGCCAAGGGACTCTCTTGGTGACTAATTTCGATTTAGGTTGAAGTGGGATATGTGTGTGCCGAAACTGTGTAGTATAAATAGGGGTGATCATCTTTTGGCAATTCTTTTCTTCATTTATTTTATTTTTGCCAAAAATTGTTCCTCTCATCTCTCTCTCTCATTGTGCCGAATTTTGGAGTGTCCATCTTTTACTTTCTCTTTTTCTTCTTTGTCATTTAAAGTCAAATTCTCCTTTGTCACCATTAGCCGAAACCTCTCTTATATTTTCCCTTATTGCCGAAACTACTTCAACCCCAACTCTTCATTACTTTTCTCTCCATAACTCTCAAGAGCCGAACCTCTATTGAACCTCCCTACCGTTTCTTTTGTTCTCTTATTTTCTACAAAGCCGAAATACTCTTGAGATAGCGGAATATCCTATCTCCATTAGGAGCCATAGCCGAATCTTAGGGTGGCCTTATTCTTTATTCTTGGCCATAAGTTTTAGAAGCCGAAACCTACGTCTTTTAGTCTTCACAAGCAACGTGGGTGGTAAGTGTGTTCTCCCTTAGAAATCGGTTTGAGTTCTTTCTCTGTTGGTGTGCCGAAATCAAGGGTAGGCCTTGATTTCTTGGATGGCCGAATATTCTTTAGTGCCATAATATGTGTCTTTTGTATGTAGCCGACATTAAGGAGCATTAAAGGAGTCTCTCGGGATTTGAAGTGATCAAGGTAAGCAATGTAGTATTCGGCCAAGGGCCATTTTCCTAAGATATATGCTTAAAGCCGATTCTAATGTGGTTTCACTCAGGGATTTCGACAACTTCATAGACAGGTGGTGATTTGAGATTTAGGCAAGCAAGGTAAGTGGTTGGTAATATTCGGTCATAGGCCATGTTATGGATATTTAAGTGTTAGCCGATTTTGACTATGGTTATTTAGGGGCAAATCGACGACAAGAGTAAGCGAAGCTTTTGGGATTTTGATTCATTTGGGTAAGGATGTTAAGTTATGGTTTATTCGGTTAAGATCTCGTATAGTGGTGATTAACCGTTTTGATTACGATTAAGTATTGTTGATGGAGGCGAATACGGTCAAAGGAGAAAGGGTAGTCCCTATCCCGAAGTTTAAGAAGAGATCGGTTTGCCGTTCGGGATTGGCCATCGGGGTGTGGGCGAGCAGAGAAGCGGGAAAATAGCAGGATAGTTGTAGTTTCGTTTAGCGATAGCATCGGGATCGAGGCGTAGTGCTTCAAGTGATAAGGTGTGTAGTTAGCCTACCGTTTTAAGGATTTATGTGATACTTGCATGTGTTGTATATGTGTTATATATGTGCTAATAAGTGCAGTGGCAATTATGAAATGGATGCCCTTAGGGGGTATGTCGATAATCAGGTCAGTACCAAAACTGATAAAATGTGGTTATGAAGGTGAATATGATTGAATGGATGAATAACATGTACATGCACTATTTTATTATGTCACTATTGTACGTTGCATGTGCATGAGATGGGATATGAATGTGAAAGAAGGACAGGGTGTACTTCGAGTACGTGGTTTGAAGTTAGCCATGAGCTACATCGTGGATTGGCGCTGACTGAGGTCGCATTGTGGATTACTTGTGATTAAGTTCACGTGGATTGATGAGTGGCTCTGTGCCTCATCGTGGTTGATATCGGCTTAGTGCCATATCGTGGTTGATGAGTAGCTATGTGCCTTATCGTGGTTTGATGTTAGCTACGAGCTACATCGTGGACAGCATTAATTGCCGAAATTGGTGTGTAGCGGTTGGAGGGTGATTTAGAAATCCCCTGGTGTGTGGTGGCTGGATACGGGGGTGTGTAGAGGATGGACCCTAGGTTTGGGTTGGGTGCATGTGCATAATTACATTGGATATGTGTACCTAATGGGATTACGGGCCAAGCCCAATATGTGAATGTGGAACAGTGTGGAAATGGGCCAAGCCCAATATGTGGAATCATGTGGTTAATTACATTATGATCCGATATGTGGTATGGATATGGGCGAAGCCCGAATTGTGATATTATGTGAATAAATTGCCTTGTTATCTGTTATGCGGGTTGATATATGGTTTAATTTGTGGGTGGAATTCAGTGGTCTAATTGCACACTGAGTCCGTGTGACTCACCCAAATAATTATCAACATCGCAGGTGATACGTGATTCTTGGACCGGGTTGGAGAGGATACAAAGGTGGCCATGCAGAAGTTAATTTTATTTGTTCCATGCAGAAGATGTTTTATTTAATTTTATGCCCGTCATATATTTCAGTATTTTGGATATTTATTTGATGTAATAAGGGCCACTTTAAGTAGTTGAAGTTTATTAATATGTTTTAGTTGGGTTGCCGATTAAATTACTATTTGGAAATGACTTTATTTTCAACAACTTACAATTTAAAATATATCTATATATATAAGTTTTTAAATCCGGATATTATGTAACATCCAAATTTTACTTGGCATTTTAAGTATATAATGTTTTACAAATGACAACAAATTTTCGTGTTTTCACTCGTAAGTTAAATCTTTTTCAAACGTTTTTCTCAGTGACATACCAGATCAGGTCAAGGCTCGTGGGCCAGGTTTGGGGTGTTACAGGAATAGTCCCTGAACTTCTGCAATTTAGCCCAAGGAAGTTCGTAGTGGCTTTCTTCTTATTGCAATTAAATTGTAAAATTAGGTTGCTATTCATTTTTAGTTTGATTATATATTCACAACAATGTAAGTTTAGATTTTTAAATAGATGAATGCACATACGTGCCCCTATTTGTACTTCGGTACCCCTGAATGCACATATGTGCCCCTATTTGTACTTCGGTACCCCTGAATGCATTGTAATGTCTCAGCATTTCACCAGTTATGCTTCGAAGCTTTGAGTAAATTACTTAGTATGTGAACTGAGTTTATTTATATTTAGAATAAATGTTATACTATGTCCTTCCTAAGCTAAGTAAGTTTATGGGTTTTCTTGGGTTGTTTTGCTGATAATCGTTGCTGACTTTTTGGAAGGATCAGTCAACCAACTCACACTATCCATTGCATCTTATTTATTGGTAGTGGCATGTATATATAGGCAAAAATATGAGTCTTGTGAATTATGTTTATAAATTAAATTGATTACTTGTTGCAGAATTAAGATAAATTGTTTTGTTTGGTCCTGTAACACTGCGATCCTTAATCCGGCAACGAAGACGGGATATGGGTGTTACAAGTCGAGGTTGAAGATGAGTCTATCGTAGATAAAGAAAAAGAGGAAGTTCAATCAAGTGTTAAAAATCCTGTTTCAAAGAAGTCAGATTCGGTGATCCTTGATGAGGTAAACTCTAAACCAGTTAGTTCTAATAATTTAACATATTTGTCACATGCAAAAAAATTGTCACAGAAGAGTTGTCTGGTTAACGCTAAAATTCCACCACTGCCATATTCTGAACGCTTCCAATAGCAGCAGCAGGAAACTTAAGTTAACAAAATTTTGGATGAAGAGGTGACTTTTAATGACTTTGATTCTACTAAATCCCCTGTTGTACTTGAAGACTGCTCTACTATTTCTAGGAAAGAATCGCTAGCTTCGATAGAATTGGAACACAATTCTCTGGACGATCTATTAAAATTTATTCTGCTAATGGATTAGTCAAATGATGATGAAGATAAGGAATGTTTGGCTTTGTTAGAAGCTAATTCAAAGGCATTCACTCAGGAAGTTCCACTTGAATCATTAGAGTTATCATCTTGGGAGCACGCACAACCAAAAGCGTTGATTGAAGAGCCAATTAAATTAGAACTAAAGAATTTTCCTCCTTATTTGAAATTTGTTTATTTGGGTCTATTTTGACTTTACCTATCATTATTTTAGTTGACTTCAACAGGAATCAAGAACAATAGTCACTTGTGGTTTTGGAAAGGCACAAGAAGGGTATTAGAAGGTTGGAGGATTTGCATGAATTACAGGAAGTTAAATGAGTCCACCAGGAAAAATCTATTCTAGTTTTCTTTCCCTAGTTAGATGTTGTACAAATTTGATGGGAGAGAGTATGATTACTTCCTCGATGAGTATGGTTGGTACGACAAACGACCCTTTGACAGCATTTTCGTCAATGACGATTGTAAATAAAATAGGAGTTCTCATCACTTTCTCTATTGTTATTTTATATTTTTAGTTTTTTTTCATTTGAATAAAATGGCAGACATAGATAAAATTTTCTTTGGATCATTACATTAATTAAAATTCTGTCTAGGAGATTGGGACTTAAGTGGGACCATCTGTGACCCCTCCAATCTTTCCTGAGAATTTAATATAATGTAATTTTTCAAAAAAAAAATATTTTTCTAAGTAGCCCAAAAAATTTATTTACTTGTTTTGTTAAATAAATGGTCGATTTTTTACCCAAGCACTAACTTCTTAGAGTTTTTTTTCAGTTTCCTTTCAGTACAAGTACTTAGTATCAAAAAAGGTGTTGTAATTGGGCTTAAAATTCATGACACTAAAAATGGAAATATCCAACTCTTTTTCGCACATCCAAATCCAAAAGAACCTTGTTGTCGTACACCTTTGTAGCCACACATACCATCACCAATTTGTAGCCCTTACCTTGCCCCATAGCCACTCCCAAGTAGTCGTATAGTCCATCTCCCTTAACCCATTAATGCCACAACCCTTAACTCCCCAAATCACCACCCTGACACCTTTATTTGAAGCCATCAGCCACCGCACCTAAACCATCCTTAAAACCGCCATCCGCTCCATCTCTAAACCTTATTGTTGGCTACTTAGCCACCTGCCCAAAATCAAAACCACTCTTAACATATTTTCTAACTTCGAAGTCAAGAGTCCCTTCGTCTAGCACCATTCCATAGAGTGAACAGTCTGCTATAATGTATATGCTACAACACATCCATTGGCAACAACATGCTTATTGGAGATATGCAAAAATACAGGATGATTTGATCAGAGATGCATTTAATAACCCCTTTTTTGTGCCTAAATTTACAAACTTTATCTTTGAGCCATAGATTCCAATGTCGAGGAAGGAACAAGATGAATCACGCAAGAACAAGAAAGATTAGGCAAAAGATGGGTTGGATTCTAAGGGATCTACAAATAAAAAAAGGGGGGATTTTGTCTTTACTTTATTTTTTTCCTTTTTAGGATATTTTAAGTTTTTTAAGCTTTAATTTCTTTTAGGATATTTCTATTTCTCGCATAATAAAATAAGAGGTTTAAGTCATTAATAAAATTGAACAATTTGCAAAATAAGAAGTGTGGCAATAGCTATGTACATATCTAGGATTGGATCTGTCTAGGAAAAGCTTGGTATTTAAGCAGTCAAACTTGACTCACCTTCTTTTCATTTCTATATTTTTTTATTTCCTTTTATCTATCATTTTTAACAACGAGGACATTATTCATCTTAAGTAGGAGGACCAAAAGTTGAATTATTTTATTCAAAAGTATTGTTTTTCCTATCAGTTTGTGATTAAGTTAAATTTGCACGGAATTTAAAATTTTTGTTAACTATGCTAAACTTTAGTACAAATAAAGTTCTATTATCTCAATAATTGTTATGTTAGCTGAATTATGATATAAATGTTAGTCTTAATAAAGTATGTAAATCAAACCATGAAGTTTGTAATTCCTTAGAAAGTCTAGGCATGCATAAAAATTTAAGTCTCTAGAATTAATTTAGTAATTTCTTAAGGCGAAATTCTAGGAAGTATGGAATTTTGAACATGATTTAGGCAGACTTTGTTTGGACTGTTTGAGCCCTTCAAACCAACCTTAATGAATATTTATCCCTTGAAAGCCGATTTTGAGACTATATAGCCTGATTTTATTGGGACCTTGCATACATGAACCATATGTTCTTTAATATTTATCTCTAAATTGTCCCAAACACTAGACTCAATCTATCCAGAATATTCTTTGAAAATAAGTTTGGGGGAGTTTAGAAGAAGTATCAAATTCATAAAAAAAAAATTGTAGTACATGCAGTAATATGCTTGAGGGTGTTCAAATGAAAAGAAAAAAAAGAGAGAGAGGGCATATGTACTAAAAAAATAGATGTACAAGGAGCATGTCTACTAAAGTGAAAAATTAGTTGGTAAATTTGGAGGTATTTATTCCGAAGGTCAAATGCAACCTGAGTTTAGGGTTTTTAGCCTAAAATTATCTATCATTTACCTACCCTTAGCCAAGCCATGTTACAACCTATTTAAAGGACCTATTGATTCATATTTCTATGATGACTACACTAGTGGAGAGAAATCGCTAAAATCAACTTATGAAGGCATAATTAAACTTAGGGATTGCAGTTTTGTAACACCCCAAACCCGGCCCAAACATTACGACCGAATTTGGTGTGCTACAGAGAAAGTATTTTTGAAAAATTCCTTTAGGCCGAATTAACTTTTTGATAAAAGATAGTGTCCGATTTAAAACATTTGAGGTGTATAAAAACCATACTTAGGTTTATTTAAAAAAAAATATTCCTTAAGTCAGATTGTTACCGGTTCAGGTGTGCCCAATGGCACGGTAAAACATTTTGCGATTAAAATTTTAGAAAACATGTGGACTTAATTTAATGTTAAGAAATAGTTTAAACAAATTAATCCAAAACGTAGAATAATAAAAAATATATCTAGGAGGCCTTATTACAACTTAGTTAAAATAAAACCAGCATTAAATAAAATAAAACAAAATCCAAGTTCATCTAATTAAGATTTCCACTGCATGGCCACCTTGAGTCCATCCGGCTCCATCTCCGCGATCTACTCATCTGCAAAATGTTAAGGGAAAGGGGTGAGTCACCGAGACTCAATGTGTAAATCCCCCACCCGGAAAATACATCTCATACACAATTCATTAATAAACATGCTCATGCAACCCAACTAGCCATCTATACTCCTTTTCTACCCCATGTGGTCAAAACCACTGATGACTTAAAGTCACAATTTAAATGATGGGGCCAACCCATCGTGTGGTCAAAACCACTTGATGACCATAGGTCACAATATATCAAATGTGGTCAAAACCTTTGGTGGTACCAAACCACTTTGGGACTTAGTCGCAAATAATCAATCGTTGTGGTCAAAACCACTTGATGACCATAGGTCACAAAATAGTCCGATGGGGCCAACCCATCTTGTGGTCAAAACCACTGACGACAGTCCATAATTCATCCCCCTCCTCTCATCAATCCCACCATCACATGCTTATACATCAAATTTCATAAATCATGTCATAGTATTAAACATCATGTGATGGCATGCAAACATATATCAAAAATTACAAGTTAGGGGACTTACCCGATATCCATGATTATGCCACAAGCTAACCACAAACAAAAGATCTAAGGCAAATAATACTAGCATGTAAATTAATGAAGTGTGTAGAGAGGTCATACACACCTGTTACTATCGTAATTCCTAGATCTCGAGAAGCCGATCTACGATGCTAGATCTTGACCCTACATTCGGCCAATTGTCAATGTTAATACCAAAGGCCTATTCGGCCAAACCAAAATTCATACCAAGGGCTCTCTTGCGATCTTACCTTGAGCGGATTTGATTTCCTAACAAACCCCGAAGCCTTATTTGGCCCCTAAATCCATGGCACACACATTAGTTTGGAATTTAAACAATTAAGCTTTTATCAAAGGCCCTTGGCCGAATGTGCTTACCACTCACCCTCGAAAAAATAAATCCTGCAAGCTTCCCTACAAACGATTTAGATACATCATTAAGAGTCATAGGCCATTCGGCCATAATCTCAATCCTAAAAGAGAGTGTAGCCCTTTACCTTGATAATTATCTTGGCCCTTAACTCCACAAGTCAGCACCTCTTAGTGTTGTGAGAGGGGTTCGGCTATCTTCAATGAAGAGAAGGGAATCGAAAACAACACCCTTTCCTCAAGGGAGATTCGGCCTATCACGGATGGAGGGCTGGAATTTCTTCTCTAAAAAGAGGGGAGGTTCGGCTAACAAGAAGCGAGGAGAAGAAGAGAACTTTTGGAAGAATTTTGGCAAGGAGGCTAGGGAGAATTCGGCACCAGCAGTTTGGAGAGAAAAAAATGATGAGTTTGGCACTTCTTTGCTATTAGAAATCAAATATGGACAGCCCCCAAGGAGTCCAACAATCGGCAAACACCCAAAATAATTCTAGGCCACTCACTTGAAGCAATTCAAAAGAATTTGAATACTTAAATGCCTATATTTTCTCCTTGGAATTAATCAAGTAAAATCCACCTAGAAACTAATATTATCCTTATTATCCTTTATCACCTCTTCAAATAAATAATAAAAAATAAAAGAAACCATGTGCTCATCACTTTCCTTTCAGCCGAATGTAAACACACAAAGAAATCATGTACAGGCCAATTCACGCCAGCTTAAAAAAAAAATAAAAACGCCAATGCAGTTTCTTTGGATCGACCCCGCGACCCCACTGCAGCCCTCTCCTCTAACGCCCCAGGCCATTTCTCCCCATTGGACTTTCATGTCATGAGTCCTCACCTTTTAATTATAAGGCCTTCATACCTCGGCCCTTCTCCTTTTAACGCCAAAGCCTAAAATTAAAACTCCCCTTGCGTCCTTTATGTCTCGAACCCAAGACCTCCCTTGCATCACCCTTAGGCGCACCAAGCCACTTGTGCCAAGCCTATTCTTTGTGCCATAATTCGCCCAAATTTCTTTAAAGCCCTATCTCGCCTAGCTCCCTCCTTTCAGGTACTTAAAAAGAAATTTTAATACTAAGTCAGGCCTAGCTCGGGTTTAATTCTAGACATCAGATCATGCCAAATAAATCATAATATTTATTTCTTCAAACACACTCACACACATGGGAACAAATAATTAAATTTTCAAATACCCCTATTTCAGGATGTTACAATTTTACCCCCCTTAAAAAGAATTTCGACCTCGAAATTACCTGGATCAGAAGAGCTGGGGTATTGCTGCCGCATCGCATCCTCGGGTTCCCATGTGGCCTCCTCCGTACCATGGTTCCGCCACAACACCTTCACCAAAGGCACTGACTTCCTACGTAGAACTTTGACATCCCGATCCAAGATTTGTACTAGCTCCTCCTCGAAAGACAAGTCTGAGTTCACTTCAATTTCCACAACTGGCACTACGTGTGAGGGGTCGATCGATAGCGCCAAAGATCGAAACATGGAAAGCGTCATGTATCCGGCTCAACTCTGCTTTGGTAACTCAAGTGGTAAGCTCACGGTCCCACTCGCTTTAGCAGCGTATGCGGCCCAATGAACCTTGGGCTTAGCTTTCCTTTTCGCCGAATCTTAACACCTTATTCCAAGGTGACACTTTCAGAAGACTTTATCTCCCTCGCATACTCCATTTCCTTACGCCTAAGATCGGCATAAGACTTACGTCTCGACGCTTCCTTGAGACGAGCCGGATCACCTTGACTTTCTCCTCGGTTTCTGTTACCAACGCTGGACCCAAAACTTGTCGTTCACCCAACTCCGTCCAACACGCGTGAGTACGGCATTTTCGCCCATATAGTGCTTTGTATGGTGCCATCCGAATACTCGCTTGTTAACTATTGTTATAAACGAATTATGCCAACGGTAGATACTCTTCCCAACTACCACTGAAATCCAAAACACACCCTCTCAGCATATCTTCTAGAATCAGTATAACCCTTTCCGATTGCCCGTCGATTTGTGGGTGAAAAAGGCATCGAAGTTCAATGGTGTACCCAAAGCTTGATGCAGCGCTTTCGAACCTCGGCGTAAATCGGGATCCCTATCCGAGATGATTGATCTTGGCACTCCATGCAACCTCACTATTTTCGACACATACGACTTAGCTAGCTTCAAGTGAGTAATCCACCCTCTACCGATATGAAGTGTGCGACTTGGTGGACGGTCCACAATCACCCAAGCTGCGTCCTTCCTGGCCGGGCGTGAGGGTAGCCCAGCGACGAAATCCATAGTGATCCTCTCCCACTTCCACGAGGATCTTTATTGGTTGAAGTAATCCCGATGGCAAAGCGATGTTCGGCCTTTACCTGCGACAAGTCGGACACCTACCCACAAATTCGGTTACCTCACGCTTCAACCACAGCCACAGAACTGTCTCGCAAATCTCCATACATCTTGCTACCTCCGGGTGCATAGCGTATGGCTGCTATGTGCGTCTCAAGAATTCTTTGCCTTAATTCCACATCTTTCGGCATACAAGGCGCCGCCCTTGAAAACTTAATACGCCATCCTCGGTCAAACTATACCCTTCCAAACCACCATCTTGAACTTGCAACCTTATCGCATTCAACCCTTCGTCTACCAAGCTGTTTTTCCTTAATCTCCTCGATCCGGGTTGGCTTAACGAAGTTACGCCAAAAGACCTCCATCGTCGTATAGACTGAGGTGAGCAAACATCGCTCTTAAGTCCGTCACGACCTTCCGACTCAATGCATCAGCCACCACGTTAGCCTTGCATGGATGGTACTCAATTGAACAGTCATAGTCCTTCAACAGTTCAATCCATCGGCGCTGTCTCAAATTCAAGTCCTTCTGAGTCAAGAGATACCTCAGACTTTTGTGATCCGTATAGACCATCGACTTCTCCCCATACAAGTAATGTCTCCATATCTTCAAAGCAAATACCACTGCCGCTAACTCCAAGTCGTGAGTCGGATAGTTAACCTCATGCGGTCTTAACTGACGGGATGCATAGGCCACTACCTTCCTTTCCTGCATCAACACACATCCCAAACCAGTATGGGATGCATCGCAATAAACCGTGAACAGTTTCCCGCCTCAGGTGTACTAGAACCAGGAGCTTAGTCAAGATTTTCCTTAGCTTGTCAAAACTTTCTTTGCATCTCCGACCATACAAATGGGACTCCTTTTCTTAATAACTTAGTCAGCGGTGCTGCGATTAAAGAGAACCCTTCCATAAACCTTCGATAGTACCCTGCCAGACCCAGAAAACTTCAAATTTCAGCCACCGACCTAGGCGGTTTCCAATCCAACACCGCTTCAACGTTGCGAGGTCCACTCTAATCCTTCGGTGACACTACGTGACCTAAGAAAGCCACCTCACTTAGCCAAAATTCGCACTTACCGAATTTGGCATATAAGCTACTTCTCCTCGGTACTTGCAGAACTATTCGCAAATGCTTATCATGCTCCTCCTCCGTCTTTGAGTAAACCAATATGTCGTCTATGAACACTACGACAAATTGATCCAAGTACTTCTGAAACACTCTATTCATCAAGTCCATAAACGCTGCAGTGCGTTGGTCAACCCAAATGGCATCACCGAAACTCGTAATGCCCATACCTTTATGCAGAATGCCGTCTTGTGCACATCAACCTCCTTCACTTTAAGTTGATGATAACTCGACCTAAGATCTATCTTCGAAAACACCGATGCACCCTTCAATTGGTCAAACAAGTCATCGATCCGAGGCAACGGATACTTGTTCTTGATCGTTAACTTGTTCAATTGGCGGTAGTCTATACACATCCGCATCGAACCGTCCTTTTTCTTGACAAATAACACAGGTGCTCCCCACGGAGATATACTTGGTCGAATAAACCCTCGATCCAAGAGTTCCTGAATTTGAGCCTTCAGCTCCACCAATTCCTTTGGTGCCATTCGGTACGGTGCTAAAGAAACAGGTGCTGTTCCGGGGAACAAGTCTATACCGAATTCAACTTCCCGATCAGGAGGCAGACCCGGAAGTTCTTCTAGGAACACATCAGTGAACTCCCCTACTGTTCGAACCTTCTCAACTGCTGACTCCTTAGCCTCCAAGGCACATATTCGAACCAAAAATGCCTCACAACCCTTTCTGACCATCTTCTCTGCCTTCAAGGCAGACACCACGTTGGACAGGCAATCTCTCCTTTTACCTATCATCACCACCTCATCACCCTTCTCAGTCTTTAACACCATGCGCTTAGTCGCGCAATCCAGGCTAGCCTGATACTTTACTAGCCAATCCATCACGAGGATTAGATCGAACTCCGAAATGGTAGTTCCATCAAGTCGACCAAAAACACGACCCCTTGGAGTTCTGAAAGTGCGTCCTATAAAGTCTACTTACTTTTACAGAGTGACCTAGGGGGCTTAATATAGTCATCTTTCTAGAAGTAAGCTCGAGTCTAGATGCAAAGTTTCCACTACGCTACTAGCAATATACGAGTGGGTTGAGCCAATGTCTATCAAGGTATTATAAGGTACATCAAAGATCAAGAACATACCGGTTATGACATCCGGTGCGTCGCCCTCCTCTTGGCGCCTCGCGGCATAGACTAAACCAGGTTGTCTAGCCTCGGTACCACGATATTTCCCCTCGGTGCCCCGACCTCTGCCCGGCACCATTACCTCCTCTACTGCGTCGCGACCCCCTGCGGGTTGTTGATTGTCCCTACATTCGGTGCATGATCACGCCCCTCGGACCTCGATCTAGCGACTTTCTTAGGGCAGTCTCTAACTCGATGCTCCATAGACCCACACTCGAAGCATCCACGATTACCATTCCAACACTCCCCCTTGTGAGGCTTGCCACACCGGGCACACTGTGGCGGCCATTGAGTATTGGCAGCAGCAGGCCTAGCAGCTTGATTCGACCCACCAAACCTTGCCCTCTTTGCTGATTACCAGAAAACTTTGAAGGTCCGGAGCTCCTCTTATTCCAATTCCGATCCTGGTTTCGTCTAACCGACTGCCTTACCCCTTCAGCAACCTTAGGTTTCTCCACTAAGACAGCAAACTCCCGCTCCTGCTGTGGAGCTATCATCATTCTCGGCTCATCTCTCGGCCCATCTTCAAATCTAACACACAGCGTTCATGCTCGGTACCCACAATACCACGAGCATACC
The DNA here is from genome assembly GCA_025698515.1 of Gossypium sturtianum. Classification (NCBI taxonomy): domain Eukaryota; kingdom Viridiplantae; phylum Streptophyta; class Magnoliopsida; order Malvales; family Malvaceae; genus Gossypium; species Gossypium sturtianum. Next base: position 42,529,015 of record CM046947.1, on the reverse strand, counting down.
TACTCAACCGAAGGAATTCGGCCGTACTCGCCATTTGTCTTATTGCCTTGAACCAGGTTCAAGAAAGCCTTCATTGCGTGCATCTACGTAGCTAGTTCCGATGTACTTCTTTTGATAGGCATCCTTGAAAAATTCCCAGGTGAGATTTTCTGCCACCGCTCCATCCCTTACAGTGAGCCACCACTGATATGACTCATCCCGAAGCAAAGAAATTACACCCTTGAATTTCTCTTCAGCCGTAAAATCTATGTCATCCATGATCCTTTCAGTTGCTTCCAACCAGTACTCCGCCACACTGGGTGCCACTCCGGAAACTCCCCTAAATACTTCTGCTCCGTTAGCCCGAGTCGTTCAACCATAGATTTACTGAGCTCGCACTGCGCCGGCCTCAAAGAACTCGTTCCAATACCCGTAATCTGACTTGAGATACGACATCATCACCACCCGTCGATCTTGAAATTCGGTTTCCGCCACGGCAGATCAGGCATCTCATTTCGGACCGTGACCGGACCTTGCCGGCTCCGACAAGGTCATCCTACCCCCTACCACGGCCACGCGGCGGGCGTCCACGACCTCTTGAACTCATTCTAACGATTGCGATTATCCGATTAAGAAATTTTTATGGATTAGTACGTGTTTCACTTTGGTTATCCGCGACGAAATTTTATGAAAAGAGTTTAGTAGAAATTCTTTCGATCAATCAAATGTTTAAGTCCTCCATCCTAGTTTACTGAGAAGAGCACATCCATTCCCTAATATCTTTCATCCTTATTCACTCATCCCGTGGGTAGTTTCGTCTTATTTCCTCTGAGGGTGTTTTCGTAATTTCCAAAGTCGGGTATTATTTATTGTGTTTGGCCTATGACCGAGTCCTCTTGGTTAGGGTGAACCGAAGCTACGCACCAGGTAGGAATCCCGCGAAGAGGAGGTGAGTCACGAGGACTGCTTAAGTACCAAACTCTTCCGGATCCAATCCTAGACATGCGCATCAAGGTTACCACACCCTAACTCGGCGACTTGGTCCTAGGTTTGTTTAATTAGGCTTTTAAAGTCTTATGTCTTTTGTTGGGGTAACTAGTCCTAAGGTTTAAAGCACTTATCACTATCTATGTTCCATGCTTCCTACCCTTCTACAGACAATAAATCATACAGAAGTTAGGAGTACTTACCTGGGCGAATAGGTGCCGGAGACTTGGTGCCATGCTATTCAAAACCAAAAAATATTTCAAGAAGGCCTACCAAAATATTTTTGGGCCTTGGGCCCCCACATCCGAGCTTTGAACCTGGCTCTGATACCAATTTTGTAACACCCCAAACCGGCCCAAACATTACGACCGAATTTGGTGTGCTACAGAGAAAGTATTTTTGAAAAATTCCTTTAGGCCGAATTAACTTTTTGATAAAAGATAGTGTCCGATTTAAAACATTTGAGGTGTATAAAAACCATACTTAGGTTTATTTTAAAAAAAATATTCCTTAAGTCGATTATTCTGGGTTGAGTGTGCCCAATGGCACGGTAAAACATTTTGCGATTAAAATTTTAGAAAACATGTGGACTTAATTTAATGTTAAGAAATAATTTAAACAAATTAATCCAAAACGTAGAATAATAAAAAATATATCTAGGAGGCCTTATTACAACTTAGTTAAAATAAAACCAACATTAAATAAAATAAAACAAAATCCAAGTTCATCTAATTAAGATTTCCTTTGCATGGCCACCTTGAGTCCATCCGGCTCCATCTCGCGATCTACTCATGCGCAAAATGTTAAGGGAAAGGGTGAGTCACCGAGACTCAATGTGTAAATCCCCACCCGAAAAATACATCTCATACACAATTCATTAATAAACATGCTCATGCAACCCAACTAGCCATCCATACTCCTTTTCTACCCCGTGTGGTCAAAACCACCTGATGACTTAAAGTCACAATTTAAATGATGGGGCCAACCCATCGTGTGGTCAAAACCACCGATGACCATAGGTCACAATATATCAAATGTGGTCAAAACCACCGATGGTACCAAACCACTTTGGGACTTAGTCGCAAATAATCAATCGTTGTGGTCAAAACCACTTTGATGACCATAGGTCACAAAATAGTCGATGGGGCCAACCCATCTTGTGGTCAAAACCAGCGACGGCGATCCATAATTCATCCCCTCCTCTCATCAATCCCACCATCACATGCTTATACATCAAATTTCATAAATCATGTCATAGTATTAAACATCATGTGATGGCATGCAAACAAATATAAAAAATTACAAGTTAGGGGACTTACCCGATATCCATGATTATGCCACAAGCTAACCACAAACAAAAGATCTAAGGCAAATAATACCAGCATGTAAATTAATGAAGTGTGTAGAGAGATCTTACACACCTGTTACTATCGTAATTCCTAGATCTCGAGAAGCCGATCTACAATGCTAGATCTTGACCCTACATTCGGCCAATTGTCAGTGTTAATACCAAAGGCCTATTCGGCCAAACCAAAATTCATACCAAGGGCTCTCTTGCGATCTTACCTTGAGCGGATTTGATTTCCTAACAAACCCCGAAGCCTTATTTGGCCCCTAAATCCATGGCACACACATTAGTTTGGCATTTAAACAATTAAGCTTTTATCAAAGGCCCTTGGCCGAATGTGCTTACCACTCACCCTCGAAAAATAAATCTCGCAAGCTTCCTACAAACGATTTAGATACATCATTAAGAGTCATAGGCCATTCGGCCATAATCTCAATCCTAAAAGAGAGTGTAGCCCTTTACCTTGATAATTATCTTGGCCCTTAACTCCACAAGTCAGCACCTCTTAGTGTTGTGAGAGGGGTTCGGCTATCTTCAATGAAGAGAAGGGAATCAAAAACAACACCCTTTCCTTAAGGGAGATTCGGCCTATCACAAATGGAGGGGCTGGAATTTCTTCTCTAAAAGAGGGGGAGGTTCGGCTAACAAGAAGCAGGAGAAGAAGAGAACTTTTGGAAGAATTTAGGCAAGGAGGCTAGGGAGAATCGGCAGCAATAGGTTTGGAGAGAAAAAATTGATGAGTTTGGCACTTCTTTGCTATTAGAAATCAAATATGGACTGCCCCAAGGAGTCCAACAATCGGCAAACACCCAAAATAATTCTAGGCCACTCACTTGAAGCAATTCAAAAGAATTTGAATACTTAAATGCCTATATTTTCTCCTTGGAATTAATCAAGTAAAATCCACCTAGAAACTAATATTATCCTTATTATCCTTTATCACCTCTTCAAATAAATAATAAAAAATAAAAGAAACCATGTGCTCATCACTTTCCTTTCAGCCGAATGTAAACACACAAAGAAATCATGTGCAGGCCAATTCACGCCAGCTTAAAAAAAAAATAAAAACGCCAATGCAGTTTCTTTGGATCGAACCCGCGACCCCACTGCAGCCCTCTCCTCTAACACCCCAGGCCATTTCTCCCCATTGGACTTTCATGTCATGAGTCCTCACCTTTTAATTATAAGGCCTTCATACCTCGGCCCTTCTCCTTTTAACGCCAAAGCCTAAAAATAAAACTCCCCTTGCGTCCTTTATATCTCGAACCCAAGACCTCCCTTGCATCACCCTTAGGCGCACCAAGCCACTTGTGCCAAGCCTATTCTTTGTGCCATAATTCGTCCAAATTTCTTTAAAGCCCTATCTCGCCTAGCTCCCTCCTTTCAGGTACTTAAAAAGAAATTTTAATACTAAGTCAGGCCTAGCTCGGGTTTAATTCTAGACCTTAGATCATGCCAAATAAATCATAATATTTATTTCTTCAAACACACTCACACACATGGGAACAAATAATTAAATTTTCAAATACCCCTAATTCAGGATGTTACAAGTTTAGTCTTAAATGAAGGAAAAAAAAGTTAATTGGTAAGAATTTAGCATATCTTTATTGAGAAAGCACTTAGTTTGTTCTTGCTATCATGACAATAATTGAGAATAATTCAAACAATGTGTATACTTTAGTGATTTTGTAAAATTTCTTTTTCAATTTGTGCATTACTCGGGACTAGCAATGAATTAATTTTGGGGGTGTGGAAACACTAAAATATATAGATTTTTAGCATCTTTTGAGCACTAATTCATGCAGTTTCTAAGTAATTTACGTTGAATTTTATACTTTTATTATAAAATAAATAATTTGAACTCAATTTATGAAACATTTTGAATTTTAGTTATTTTATAATAATTTTGCATATTTTGGTCTATTTTTCACAGTTTTGCACAAAAAGTGAAAATAAGTTCAGCAGTCACCTTGAGAATATTAGACCGTTAAAGCACTTATTAAATCATTTAACCCATGAGGATGGCTGATTATTCTCCATACATGGATGCTCCAATTAGACTCCTTGAACCCGTTTAGAAATTATTTTCGATCCAATAAAAACTGGGTTAAATTTACTCCTAGCCTGAGACAGAGTGTAACACCCTAACCCCTATCCGTCGCCAGAATAGGGTTACGAGGTATTACCGATCACTCACTTCATAACATATACATATCTCATACATTTAGACATTCAAATACATATATTATTCAAACACAGTCATATTTTCCCTTACGAGGCTTTACGAGGCCTTAAAACATGCTTAGAAATGGTTCGGGACTAAACCGAACATATACAAAAATTCTCGAAACTTAGAATAATATTCACATTTTCAAACATCACACGCCCGTGTGGACAGCACACGGCCTCCAGACACGTCCGTGTCACAGACCGTGTGGAAATAGGGCATACATACTGACTTGGTCACACAGCCAGTCACATGCCCGTGTGTCCAGCCCGTGTGCCTATTCGAAATGGCCACACACGCCCATGTGCCAAGACTGTGTGCCACACACGTCCATCAGACACGCCCGTGTGTCTAGGCCGTATAACTCACTGACTTATTTTATTAAAGCAGCCTGGGTCACACGGTTGAGTCACACGTCTGTGTGCTCAGACCATGTGGCACGAAATTAGGCTTGGTTTAAGCCATATTTCTCACCCTCCTCATGCATACCTAAACCACATCATTTTGTTCCATTTCAATACAATTAATCGGCAGCCAAAACATGTTGTTGCATATGCATTTCATGCCATTCAAATTCCTAACCATATCAATGCACATTTCAATACCATTTGCTTAACCAAGAACATCCCAAATATACAAGCTATAATCATCAATATAACCTATTTCAATTATACAATATTTCCCAATTCAAACATCAATCCCTACCTCAAAAATGAACCAATTCATGAACTTAATTTTATGCATTTCTTACGCAAATACTCATCATCTATCAAATGATCATATGAATAACTCAAACCATTATTAACATGGCCAAATACATTTAGATCATATCAAGCAAACCTCATAACAATACTAAGCTATTTAGCCAATATCAAGGTTATCAAAATATACTAAATTCCACAACCACATACATAATCAACCATCTCAAATAACCAAATACATTTCAACCATAATATCAAATACCATAGCCTATACATGCCATATAACCAAGTCATAAAGGGTATAAATATCGAAATTATTAACCAGATAGTGTGATGCGATCTCCGCTGACTTCCAACCCGAGCAAACATGTAACACCCCAAACCCGGTCAATATGTTACGACCAAATCTGGTATGTTACAGAAAAGATAGTTTTGAAATTCTTTTGACGGAGCATCGTAATTTGAGAAAAAAATTTTGTTTAGTGATTCCCTTTTAAGGTTAATTTAAAGATCCCGTTTGTGAATATCTTACCGACTTCTTATTAAAATAACTAAGAGTTGGAAACGGGTTTCTTTTGTAAAAGCCGATCTTAGGGAAATTTGAAATGTGTGATTGAAAACCATGTAGTGGTTTTAATAAAATCTCCAAATTAATTAGCCATTCGTATGTCATCTTTTGTTAACACCATTTTAGGAAAATATTGATTTATGTTTCTATTTTAGGAAAAAAAAATCCCATGTTCGATAAGTCATAAAAAAAAAGTGATAACAGTGTAAATGCAAATCCCAAATTTAGAGTTATAGTGGCCTTATTACCTAATTAAAATCCCTAAAATTTAAGAGTAATATTAAATAAGAACTAAAAGTTTACGTGGAAAACAATGCATGGCCACCTCGAAGTCCGCCTTGGCTCCCAAAACCACAATCTACGGATTACCTGCAAATTTAAGCAGAGGGGTGTGTCATCGAGACTCAGTGTGTAAAACCCCTTTTAACGCAATCTGGGCTTTAAGCCCACAGATACACATTAGGCCTTAGCCCACACAATACAACATATTAAACATGTATGCAATGCAGCCCAACCCAACCTAGTTTTCCGTCCTCTAGGTCTCCTGAATCAGCCAAACACCCGTGGCGTTATGCCACCGTGGTTCTAGACCACCGTGGTCCCAGACCACTCGTGACAAAGTCACATGATATATAATTGTGGGGCCAACCCACCGTGGTTCTAGACCACCGTGACGATCTCTGAATAACATACGTGGGGCCAACCCACTATGGTCTCAGACCACCGAGACAAGTCACTGATATATGTATATGTGCTTTCAAACCACCGTGGTCCTAGACCACCGTGACATCAGTCACTGAATAAATACGTGGGGCTAGCCCACCGTGGTTCCAGACCATCGTGACAGAGTCACATAATCACACTTCCCCTTTTTAATAATTTCCCACAAGCCCATGCAACATATTGTCATACTGTGATGAATGCAACATACTTTCAGTGTATAATATATAATTAATTAAAACATACAATAATCTGTAAGTGTCGTAATAGCGGAACTCACCCAGTGTTTTCAACCTTACCCACAAGGGTATCTCAGCTATTTAAATAGTCGTTTCGGCTTTCAGCCAACACAAACATTAACATAGATTAATAAGGTGAAGTGTGAGCGTTACACACCTGATTACGCATAAAACTAGACTCTCTACGTCGACGCTCTCACTAGCAGGGATAACAGCGATTTGTCTATCCCAGGTAGACGTCGGCTCTCTACAATAGCCTGGCAAAAAGTCTCGAACCGCTGACACTGCACGTCTTTTAAACTTAGGGGCAGAGGCTACTAGTCCACTCCCCTCCTTATTTTTACTGGCACTTGCATCCATGAAGAGATTTGATCAGTACTCAGAGTGAAACGTTGCTTATCTAACAAGAGAATCGATTAAGGCGGACCACAACCAATAAGGGATATAATAGCCAAGAATCGAAAAGAAGTGACCCTTACCTTGGTAAACGATGAACCACACAATCACTGATTCGCCCCCGAATCAGAGATGAATCGCGAGAGAAGCAAAGATTCGGCCTAACAGTCAAGAATAGGCCTTGAGCATTCGGCTTAAAAGAAGTCTTTAAAGAAAGATAATAAGGTATTGCATGAAGTTACCTTGTGTTGAAACGGATGGTGAAAAGCCAAAGCAGATTCGGCAGGAAAGTAACCCTTCACACCCTAGGCTACTCAAACAACATTGATTCGAGATGAAAAGAAGAAACAAAGATTCGGTTAGTGAAGATGGAGATAGAGGAGTTTAGAGAAGAAAAGAGAAAGAAACTGAAAGAAACAAAAGGAGAGGGAGATTGGCTCTTGCGACAAGAGAGAAAAGAAACATACCTTCAACGATCCGAAGCGAGGTGAAACCGATTCACTTGGAATTAAAGGGACTATTCAATGAAACAAATGCAAGGTTTCGGCTAAAGAAGAAGAAGTAGAGAGAAGAGAGTTTGGCCAAGAGAAACAAAGAAAGAAAAAGAAAAGAAGAAATGCCCGAATGGTGACCACTTTCGGCTAGAGTCAAAAGAACAAAAGAGATGAATAGCAACAAAGACAATTTCGGCACAGAGAAAATAGGTAAACCAAAGAGAGAAAAGAGAGCTCAAGAAGGCTTGCAAAAATCGGTACTCACTCCCCCTTAATGACTGAATATGCACCAAAAGAAATGAGAGAAATGCCTAAGACCTATGGAATTTTCGGCACACTTACCTCTTCTAGCACTAAACCAAAAATTTTCCCCTCTTCAAGCTCCCCACATTCGGCCAACACCTCCACCAACACCAAATCCCTTAATTTGCTCCTACTTTCACTCTCCAACACCCATTTGAATTGGTTTGACAAATTCAAACTCCACCAACTCCTCATGACCACTCATTTCAAATGCTTTGACTCCTTCAACAACCACCAAGGAGAGTCCCAGCCGAAAGCCAACACTCCACCACCTTGAGCATAAAAATAAAGCACCACTTGCTGCAGAGGAGACTCGAACTCCTTCCCTCCTACTGCCCCTTGTGACGCCACTCCCTTGCACCTTAAGTGGCGTCACTTGCCACTCTACCACACTCCCCTTTGTGCAAACAACTCCAAGCAATTACACACAAAACCTGCCTCAGCTAGCTCTCCCCTCCAGAGTGCCCAACAAGCAAAATTTTCTAAAGTTCTGGCTCGAACCCGAGCCTCCCCAGGACCCCCAAACATACCAAAATAACATGCTAAACAAACCAAACACCTCAATTAGCATAAATTGTAGAACCCCTAATTCTAGGATGTTACAGAACATATGAAAATCTATAAACATAAGAAAACATACATAGTAAGCTTTGAAAGCTTAGTAAGTTTGTATCTTAATAACTTAACATAACAAATAATTTCATTACAAAGTCATAAGCATGCTATGCAATCTCAAATGTCGAAACACAAATTATCTCAAATTTGTAACATGATTTCATACCAAATCATCACCATTCAATAATATACTTACTTACTAACTTTAGCTTTCACAAGTTTATTTAATTCGATTCTCATATAACATTTAATTCTCACTTTCAAATAACCAAATGAGCACATTTTAGTAAATAACATATTTAATCACATATCTTTCTCATATGAATCACTTATCATCACTTATAAATCACACCTTATTCATTTATTCCTGTTTAATTTGCACATATTCACATTTCATTTGCATATACAACACATAACAATCTTTGCACATATATACTTACCTTTCATTATCAAATATTGTATACATTTCAACGTACCTGAAGCAGAATGTCATTCACTTAATCACTTATTTCTCGGAACGCCCGTTAAACCGTTTGGAATCAATAGGATACTCGGATAACTCGAAAAGCTCGTACAATGCCAACGTCCCAGACGTGGTCTTACATGTAATCAAATATCAATGCCACTGTCCCAGACAGGGTCTTACTCGAAATCATATACGATGCCAATGTCCCAGACATGGTCTTACACGTAAATCTCAAATCAATGCAAACGCCCCAGACATGGTCTTATACGATAACTCATATCGGAATCCTATGTCATGACATATGTATCCTAACTATTCCTATGGTTTGTATGGGGCTTTCAGATGTCATCACATTGTCGATGCTATCTTGTATTCATATAATTTGCTTCCCGAACAATTCAATATCATAATAATATATATAACTTTTCAAAATACATATATATTTACATTACCATTCGGCATTGAATTCAATCACACAAATAATAAGCATTTATAACATGATTTCATAACGTCTATTAAAATACGAACTTCCCTCGTTCGTAGTAACAACAAATTAAGTCGACTAATCCAATACTTTGACTTTCCCTCGATCTAGATTCGAATTCCACTTTTTCCAATCTAATTAATATCAAAATTAACTTATTTAATCATTAATTCATTAAATTAAACACAATTTACACATTTTGACAAAATTACACTTTTGCCCCTATTATTCCATATTTTTGTAATTTAGTCCTTATCACATAAAATCACAATTTCATGAAATTAAACACAAACCCAAGCTAGCCGAATTTTCCATATATTCTTCTCAACCCATATTTCAATTTATTTCACATTTCAACCCCTCAATTTACACTTTTCACAATTTAATACTTATTTGACATTTTCACCAAAAATCACTTAACAAAACATATTAATCTATCAACAATTATTCATTTTCCATCATCAACACTCAAAAACATCAAGCTATCATCAATGGAAACTCACAAATTCATCAACAAATTTAGGAATTAGGGTATAGGCTAGCTAGAACACGAAGCAACGATCACAAAAACATAAAAATAATCAAAAATCGAGCTCGAAACATACCTCAATTAAAAACAACAAGGGTCGAACCCTATAATGCTTCCATGGATGTTTCTTTTATCTATATTCGGTGGAAGATGAAGGAAAATAACATGATTTTGGCTTTTATTTTATTTATTATTAACTTTAATTACCTAATTACATTTTTACCCTTTAAAAACATTAATAATTACACCAAATGCCATTCCACTAACATCCACTATCTCATAAATGGGCTATTTGCCACATAAGGACCTTCACTTTAAGTTCTATAGCTATTTGACACCTTTATCTTATAGAACCCAACTTTTACGCTTTACGCAATTTAGTCCTTTTTACCGAATTAACCACTTAAAAGATAAAATTTCTTTATGAAAATTTCACACAACTCTAATATCATGCTGTAAATATTAAAATAATAATAAAATAAATTTTTCAATGTCAGATTGTGGTCCCAAAACCACTATTCTGATTAACCCTAAAAACGGGCTGTTACAACTCTCCCCCCTTAGGGATTTTCATCCCCAAAAATCTTATCAAAGAATAGATTAGTGATTTACTTTCACATAGTACTTTCAAATTCTCACATAGTCTAAATGTCTTGACTCCTTAATCTTCCGAACCAAAACTCTGATTTGAACTTTACTCTATAGCATGTTGGATTGTTTCTCAATCTTGTTCGAAGAAATTTTATGTGAAGAGTCTGATCTTTAACGTCACAACATTAATAAATGTAGCATCTTATAAACCTTCTCAAGTTTTGACAGTAATTTAAGTTGAAGAAGTCACTGGTCTTACCTTTTTAATAATTCCGTAGAGCCCAAATAATCACGAAATCAACTTCTCTTTTTAGTTGAGTCGAGGAATTCCATTCCCATTGCAATACTTTTACAAATAGTCAGTTCTCTAACTGAAATTCAATGCTTTTATGTATCAAGTCTGCATAAGTTTTCTGTCAATTTGAAACTGCTTTCAAGCTATTACAAATTGCTTATAATTTCTCTTCAATTTCTCTGATCAAAATAACCTCATGAATCTTTTTCTCACAAAGTTCGGTCCAGTACAACGAAGTTCAGTAATTGTAACCATACAATACCTTATACAATGCCATCTTTATACTCACATGATGACTCAACCAACAATAATAGTCTTTCTTAGTTTCTTTCAAACTCTAAAATACAGTGACAAAACAAAATTTCAAGAATTTGGATTGTTTTCTCTGACTAGAATACAACCTTGTACCCAAAGCTTACTGTAATTTCTCCCAGAATCACAATATAAATTTTGGATCTCTATCCGAAACAATGGAAACTGACACCCTGTGCAAATTGACAATCTTAGGAATGAATAACTCAGCTGGTCTACCAAAAGAGAAATCCATAAGTACGGAGAGACTTTTTCAAACAATTAAAAATAATTTAGATAACATCTATCTTTTTCGATGATAGGAAAAATCCCGATACAAAAATTCATCAAAACTCTATTTCGTTACTACACAGATATCACCACATGTTGTAACAGTCCCGAAGCCACTTAATAATCAATTTTAACCTGTTGATAACTCAGGCATTTGAACACAAAGTCAGAAATATCACGTTTCTTACACATTCATCAATACCACTGTCTCAAATTATTATACATCTTGATACTCTCATATGAACAGTCAAACTACCACTGTGAGCTACATGTAACAGTTGTTGTACAATCTCAGATCTTTTCGGTACACTCACACTATTTCAAAGCAACAATTAATCATCGGTTCCACATCACAAATTCTGAATCAGAAGTCTATTTACGTTGTACCTCTTTTTTTAACTTGTAATTCACTGACACACTTCTTAGCCTCACAAATTCGCTGATTAACCATCAATTTAGTTTCTAGCTCAGCCAATAACTACTCATCATCTGATAAGATTTATCGCATGTTTATCGGCTGTAAAACACACAAAGATTTCTAACTCAGAACATCCGAGACTATAATCGTTTGTCTAGGGTGATAATCAATCACTGACTCACAATCTTTTAATAGTTTAAGCCATCTTTACTGTCTCAAATTCAGATCCTTCAGAAACATCAAATATTTTAAACTCTTGCAGTCTTCAAAAGGTTACATTTCTCACAAAACAATTAATGTTGCTAACTATTCAACACAAATACAATGTCAACCATCTCTAATTATCGTGTCATATAACTCTTTACCTGATGCAAGCTAAACCAGAACTGATGCTTCAGTTAACAATGTCTTCAACTATTTACCACTTTATTAATAATTATCAAATCATACAGACTTCACAAGCGTAATTTACAAGAACATTTCTCAATAAAACCGTTCTGATGGATATAATTCTGTATCATGTCTTCTAGAATATGAATCTTGTATTCAGAATATTCATCTATTTATTCGTGAATGGTCAAAGTTTATTTCCACCCTGTGAATAGATTCTGGTACAAGTAACTCGATTAATCCTTCAAGCAATTAATCCAATCAAACTAGACAATTGAATCGATCTTGACTGTCAAATAATAACTTTTCAATTATTAATCAACGAAGCTTTGAACCATACTGAAGCCACAACCATCAGATAGATTAAAATCATAGTGCCATATTAAGGCCGACATCTCAACCGTATAGATATATAATGTCCCAATTATCAATAATGCATTTTGAACACAAGAGAAATTCAATTATGATTTTTAAACCGCAAAGTCTGAGAAACACAACCTCTATAAATCTGATAAATATACCACTGTACTCACAAGATCAAACCAAAAATTTTAAATCATATTAGATATAGTCATCCCCGTCAAAAGAATATCTCTTGCAGACAATCACATAGAATCATAACAAAACTGAGGTAGCAAAATCTCAAAATGTTAAGCTATACAGAATTTCTAGAAATTACAACCCATATAGAATGATAAAGATCCCGATGATATCCCAGAAAATTTCCAGAAGGAAGAACAACACTCATAAACATTGAAAACAATGGTGACAGAAGCAATATGATCTTCATGTAAATTCAACAGAACAATAACCAGTAGAAACAGAATACTAGCAATCATACAAATTTTACCATTGACTTTTCTATCAACACAATAGAATAGAATACCAAAGAAAAATTAGAACAATGCCTATCATAAACCATATATACCACAATGCTTTCATCTAACAGCATGTTTAACTAACGTTCTCATACGATAAGAATTCCTTATGAAATTAAACAGTCATATATACTTCTGAGAATGAATGTACACATAGAATTCCCAGAAGAAACCATAGTAACTGCCCGACTATAACCATTGCACTCAGCCATCAATACCATTTAAACATTATTCAACCGTCTAATTCTGTCATCATTAAGTCCATATTATCCCATCAATAACAGAAATCAATTCAAAAGAAATTTTAATCAATACCTTTCTTTAGATAACATACCTGAATAGATCATTTAATCGGAGTTAACTTCTTCTATAACAGTGACTTTGCATAATCTGAATAGTCTTCAAAACTATCCAGTATCTCTTTTAGTACTGTCTTCATTTGCTGATTCATTCTCTTTTCTGACTACATTACTAATCTTTCAAACACGGACTTCAGTAACTCCACACTCATGAACTTATTCAATCCAAATCTTACAGATTTCATTGTAACATTTTTACTGATAAGGGGGGGTGAGGGTAGTAAAGCCTCAAATTTAACTCTCACATACATCCACATAACATATACTATCACAAATAGCCAGTTCATTTCTAATTTCACATTCTCAAAACATTTAATAGTCATTGACTTATCCACACTTTTGGTACTTAACACATAGTTCATATGCCAACTCAAAACACTAATTCATAATCAAAACATTTCATATAATAGTCATAGGCCACATATCATAACTCATATATTCATATAATTATATCATTTATCAATAACAAAAATGTCATACACTTTGATCCATACCTTTACGAGTGTCAACTCATTACCAATATATTTTCACTCAAACATTTGAGTACACATTCCGTACTATCAGAATTTAGCTCGGTTGGAAAGCATATCTGTCTAATCAAAACAATTTTTGTTAGAGTCGGGAGATATCAAACTATCACATGTTATATATGGCATGTATAGCTAACCTCACATATGCTATGTTAGTCCTGGAACCAACTAAACCATAGCTTTGATACCAATAATATGTAACACCCCTAACACCTATCCGTCGCCGGAATAGGGTTACGAGGTATTATCAATCAATCACTTCATAACATATACATATCTCATACATTTAGACATTCAAATACATATATTATTCAAACACAGTCATATTTTCCCGTACGAGGCTGTACGAGGCCTTAAAACATCTTAGAAATGGTTCGGGACTAAACCGAACATATACAAAAAATTCCCAAAACTTAGCATAATATTCAAATTTTCAAATGTCACACGCCTGTGTGGACAGGCCGTGTGAGGCACGTCCGTGTCACAGACCGTGTGGGAACAGGGCATACATACTAACTTGGTTACACAGCCAGTCACATGCCCGTGTGTCCTGCCCGTGTGCCTATTCAAAATGGCCACACACGCTCATGTGCCAAGACTGTGTGCCACACATGGCCATCAGACATGCCCGTGTGTCTAGGCCATATAACTCACTGACTTATTTTATTAAAGCAGCCGGGGTCACACGGTTGAGTCACACGCCCGTGTTGTAATAGCCCGATTTAAGGGCTAGTCGGAATAGTGATCTCAGGATCACTAATTCGAGATTTTAGAAATTTATTTTTCACGTTATATTATGAGTCAGAGCATGATAGTATATGTGCATGAGAATTTTGGTGCTTTAATTTTAGCGATTTCTTGTTTATTCGCGAAAAGGGACTAAATCGCATAAAGTACGAAAGTTCCATTCTATAAGCTAAAAGTACCAAATAGCCATAGATTGTAAATTTGAGGTTTTTAAAAGGCAATTTAGCCCTTTTTAAAGGCTTGGCCAGCCATAGACATCATAGGGGGAAAAAATTGACCAAGTTGGTCAAAGTTGGTGATGTTTGGTGGACTAAATTGTTAGTTTAACATTATAATAAAGAAAAGATTATATCCATCTTTTTGTTCATTCTTCTCCACCAAAAATAGCAAGCAAATAGGGGCTTTTGAATGCTCAAAATTTTAGCAATCTCTCATCCATTCAAGTAAGTGTTCCAGTGACCTTTTCTTGAAAATAGTTGTACTTTTGAGACCCCTAAAGCTTAAGCTTTCTAAAGAGGGGACTATCTTGCATTATGGTGAAAAGTCTAGGGACTTTCCATGTGAGCTTTTAAGTTGTTTACTGCATTTTTATGGGAGAAAATGAGTCTTGGTTGTTAGATTAACAACTTTTGTGAAAGGTGTTGTCTTGAAAACACCTAATTAGACCTTAATGAAAAGGTTACAAATTTGTAGTAAATATGTGAAATGTGGAGTTTTGATGATAGCTGTAAGAGTATTTTATGTTCACCTAGACTTGTTGAAGGTATAAATGTGATTAGAATTAATTTTTGAGCCTAGGGGCAAAATGGTCATTTTGCCAAAGTCTAGGGGCAAAATAGTAATTTTGCCTAAGTATCATTATTGAGATGTTTTTATTAATGTAGTGATTAAAATGAGCTAATTTACTATTATAGAGCAAGAAGAATCGAGAATCTGCCTCGATCGGGGAAAGAACAAAGTTATGGACTAAACCAATGAGCTAACTCATTTTGAAAACGAGGTAAGTTTGTATGTGACTATTGCAACATTTATGTTAGCATATTGAGAATGCTTGGCATTATATTGATGCATGAATCTCTACTAAATTGAGTAGTTAATGTTGAATGAGAGGATGAAGTCCTAGTGGACCATATTGATTACGAAAATGCTATCATCGAGATATGAAATAGATAAGGTCCCGTATAAGACCATGTCCGGGATATGGCCTCGGCACCGAGTTGAGATCCCGTATAAGACCATATCCGGGATATGGCTTCAGTGATGACTATGAGAATCGTATAAGACCACATCCGGGATATGTCATCGATACATGATATGAAATCCCCATATAAGACCATGTTCGGGATATTACATTGGCATCTAAAAGTGGCTCCATGTAAGACCATCCGGGGGATGTGGAATTGGCTTCGTACATACATTAATGACGATGAATATGCGTCTTTGATTATCCCTAGTGATTAAAGGGATAAGTAGATGAGTTTAGAAGTAGAAATGAAATCGTACTAAATTTATGGGAATGAGTGAATACAGGTACTCGTGAATGAGTCACGAAGAAACGATTACGATACGTGGTACGATATGTGCTAAATAAGGGCAGTTGTGAGTAAGTATGTTAGAAGCCTTTGACTCGTGTATGATTAGTTAATGCCATGGATGGATTATATTATGAGCTTATTATTTCTATTTATTTCCATGCAAACTTACTAAGCTTTATGCTTACTCCTCTCATTGCCCTTCTTCTGTAACATCCTAGATTAGGGGTTTTGCATTTTTATGTGTTTGGTGTGCTTGGTTTATTCTGCTTGTTATTTAGTTGTGTTTAGGGGTCCTGGTGAAGCTCGGGTTCAAGCCTGAGCCTTGGTAAAATTTTCTGTTTTGGGCATCTAAGGGGAAGAGCTAGTAGGAGCAGGCTTTAAGTCTTTTTGCTTGTGTTTGTTGACACAAAGAAGCTTGTGTCCAAGTGGGGGTGGGGTTACTTGTTGGAGCATGTAACATTCGAGATTTAGGGGTTATGCATTTAATGCATAACTCATAAGCTAGTAGGCTTTGAGTGTGTTTGGAGGTGTTTTAGGGGTTTTGAGAACCCTAGGATGTATGAGAGTGCTTTAAAAAAGTATTGGATTTCAAGCTTAAGATGGGAAGCTAGGCTAAGGAGGCCTTAAGAGAATTTGTGGGGGATTTATGACACAAAGATAGCCTTGGAAAAGTGGCAAGGGACGCCACCTAGGGTGCTGTGGAGTTTACGTCAAAGGGAGCTTCAGGAGGGAGGAGGTTCGAGTCTTGATGGCAGCATAAAGTATGTTTTATTTTTTGCATATTGGCATTAAGGGAGAGGGGGAGTGATGAATGGAATTTGGACTTCCAAAGGATGAGATAAGGCTTGATTTTCTTTTTAAAATTCGGCTAAAGGGTAAGGGATAATTGTTGTTTAATTCAATTAATTCTGAATGAGTAGCATGGAGGAAAAATAGGAGAAGAAAGTTGGATTTGATAAGGAAGGATAAAGTGGTCGGCCAAGGGACTCTGTAGGAGAGTATTTTCGGCTATGTAGAGGGGGATTAGTGCCGAAATTGTTTGTTCATCTTTTAATCTCCAATTGTCGAAATTCTTAGTCAAGAGAATTCTCTCTTTTTCTTCTTTTTCTATTAAAGCGGAACCCTTCTTGTCACCATAGCCAAAATTCTTCAAACTCTTCTCTTCTTTTTTCGCTATTTGTTCTTGGCCGAACCTATATCTCTTTTCCAACCTTCTTCTTTTATTTTGGTGATAGCTGAATGTTTCATCCCTTATTTTAAGGCCATAGCCGATTGCATCTTTTCCTTGGAGCCGATCCATTCAAAAGCCGAGAGTGGTAGGCTAGTTTCTTCTTCTTCTTTTTATGTCCTTTTGTATAATCTTTTTCCCGAAAACTATTCTTTTCTTGTCATTCTCTAAAGCCGAATCTATGGGATGTAGTGATGGTTCGTTTGGCAACCTCTAAGGATAGGGCCGTCGACCACCTTTCCTAGTTTTAATCGTGGTTGGTAAGTAATCTTTTCCTTTAGCAATTGATTGTGGGTTCTTGTGCAATAGTGTGCCGAAAGCAATGGTTAGGCTTTGGTCTAGGGTTGGCCGAATGTCCTTTAAGGCCATAGTGATGTGTTTCTTTTGATTGTAGCCAACACTAAGGAGCATTGAAAGAGATCTCTCGGGTTTTGAAACATCAAGGTAAGTAATGTGTAGATTCGGCCAAGAGGCCATCTTCATAGGTTTATACATAACCGATTCTAATATGTGGCATATAGGGATTCCGACAGTTCCAAAGAGCGAGAAGTGACAGTTTCGGGATTTAGGTAAGCAAGGTAAGGAGGTTTGTAATATTCGGCCATAGGCCATGTTATGGATATTTAAGTGTTAGCCAATTTTGACTATGGTTATTTAGGGGTAAATCGACGAAAAGAGTAAGCAGAAGCTTTTCGGGATTTTGATTCATTTGGGTAAGGATGTTAAGTTGTGGTTTATTGGTTAAGATCTCGTATAGTGGTGATTACCGTTTTGATTACGATTAAGTATTGTTGATGGAGGCGAATACCAGTCAAGGAGAGAAAGGGGTAGTCCCTATCCCGAAGTTTAAGAAGAGATCGGTTTCTGCCGTTTGGGACTGGCCACCGGGGTGTGGGCCAGAGAGAAAGCGAGTGAAAATAGCGAGATAGTTGTAGTTTCGTTTAGCGATAGCATCGGGATCGAGGCGTAGTGCTTCAAGTGATAAGGTGTGTAGTTAGCCTACTGTTTTCCGGGATTTATGTGATACTTGCATGTGTTGTATATGTGTTATATATGTGCTAATAAGTGCAGAGGCAATTATGAAATGGATGCCCTTAAAGGGGTACGTCAATAATCAGGTTAGTACCAAATCTGATGAAATGTGGATTATGAATGTGAATACGATTGAATGCTTGGATAACATGTACATGCATTATTTATCATGACATTATTATATGTTGCATGTGCATGGGATGGGTTATGAATATGAAAGAAGGTACGGGTGTACTTCGAGTACGTGGTTTGATGTTAGCCATGAGCTACATCGTGGATTGGCGCTGACTGAGGTCGCGTTGTGGATTACTTGTGATTAAGTTCACGTGGATTGATGAGTGGCTCTGTGCCTCATCGTGGTTGATATCGGCTTAGTGCCATATCGTGGTTGATGAGTAGCTATGTGCCTCATCGTGGTTTGATGTTAGCTACGAGCTACATCGTGGACGGAATTAATTGCCGAAATTGGTGTGTAGCGGTTGGAGGGTGATTTAGAAATCCCCTGGTGTGTGGTGGCTGGATACGGGGGTGTGTAGAGGATGGACCCTAGGTTGGGTTGGGTGCACTTTGCATGATTATGTGTGGCATTGTGGTTATTGATGTGGTTATGGGCCAAGCCCAATATGTGAATGTGGAACAGTGTGGAAATGGGCCAAGCCCAATATGTGGAATCATGTGGTTAATTACATTATGATCCGATATGTGGTATGGATATGGGCCAAGCTCGAATTGTGATATTATGTGAATAAATTGCCTTGTTATCTGTTATGTGGGTTGATATGTGGTTTGATATGTGGGTGGAATTCGGTGGACTAATTACACACTCGAGTCTATTAGACTCACCAAATTTTTATCAAACATCGCGGTGATACGTGATGCTTGGACCGGGTTGGAGAGGATACGAGGTGGCCATGCGAGAAGGTGTTTTATTTATTTTATGCGATTTAATATTAAGTATTTTTGAATAATTATTTGATGTAATAAGGGCCACTTAAAGTATTTGAAGTTTATTGTTATGTTTTAGTTGGATGGATGATTAATTTACTATTTGGAAATGATTTCATTTTTAGCAAATTATATCTTAAAAATATTTATATTAAAGTTTTAATTAGGACAATTGGTAACATCAAAGTTTTACTCGTAATTTTAAACATACAATATTCTACAAACGACAATAAATTTTAAAGTTTTTATCTTTAAGTCAAAATCTTTTCAAACGTTTTCCGCAGTGGCATTCTAAATTCGGTCGTGGTGTATGGGCTAGGTTTGGGGTGTTACAGAGCAGAAGGAGAGGAGTTCGAATCCTATAAGCCTCATAGTGGAGCTTGATTTTTGGCGACAGGAGGGAGAGAAGATGGATTCAGCAGGGACTCTTCAAGGATGATGGTTGAGTGGGTCAATGCATTCAAATGGATGGACAAGAATGCTTGAAGGAATTTGAATTGGTCAAACCAATTTGAATGGGTGATGGGGAGTGAAATTAGGAGCAAAGCAAGGGATTTGATGATGGTGGAGGTGTTAGCCGATTGTGGGGTGCTTGAAGGGGGGATTTTGGTTTAGGTTGCTAGGAGGTGAGTGTGCCGAAATTCCCATAGGTCTTAGGCAATTTGTTTTCATTTTGTCATTTTGGGTCATTAAGAGTGAGTGCCAATTTTTGCAAAGTCTCTTTGAGTTCTCTTTTTATTTTCTCTCATTCGTTTTTCCTGCTTCTTCTTGTACCAAAATTTGCAACTTCTTCTTTTCATCTCTTTTGCTTCTTTGACATTTAGCCGAACCCTCTTCCACCTGTTAGCTAAACTTTGGTTTTCTTCTACTCATCTCTTTCACCTTTCTTCCTTCTCTTCTTTTAAAAAACTAAAACTCTCTTCTCCCCTACTTATATCTTCTCTAGCCGAAACATATTTCTCATTCTTTTCTCTGTTTAATTTCTACACATTTTCATCATAGCCGAATCTCCTTTGTCATCACACTAATCGAATCTTACACTTTTACTGCTAGTCGAACATCGCAAACCTTTAGCCAGGAAGTCTTTTCAATCAGTTTCTGTTGATTAAGGTAAGGGGAGACTCTTTCATTTCTTTCTTTATTTTCTCTCGACTCTGTGTGGCCATAGCCGAATGGCTATTTTGTTTTGGGTGGTTAGATTTTGGCTAATCTCTTTTCCTTTCTTCTTCTTCTCTCGTTTTGGGACGTTACCCCGGGAAACTCCATTAGCCGTGCATTTGTAGTCCGAGGCTGGAGGGTCTGTTGATTGCCGAATCTGATCACTCCATTCGGGTTGTTAAGGTAAGGAGTTTCTTTAGTCTTATACGATTAGTCTCTCTTCTGTTTTACTCGGCTTTGATCAAATCTTTTGGTTAGCCAATCAAAGGGTTCTCTGTGAGTATTGATCAAGGTTTTTCATCATAGACATGAGTGCTAGCTGATCCAAGGAGAGTGCGTTTAAGGAGCCTGAGGGTAGTGTGCGAGTAGTCGCCAACCCGTCATTCAAACGACGTGCGGTGTCGGCAACTCGAGACTTTCTGCCAGGCTGTGGTAGGGAGCCGACATCTGCCTAGATAGACAAATAGTCGTTATCCTTGCTAGTGAGAGCGTCGACGTAGAAAGTTTAGTTTTACGCATTATCAGGTGTGTAACGCTCACACTTTACTTTAGTAATTTTTGTTAATAACTGAGTTGGCTAAAAGCCAAAACGACTGCTTAGATAGTTGAGATACCCTTGGGGGTAAGGTTGGAGACATCGGGTAAGTTCTGCTATGATGATACTTTCGATTATATGCATGTATGAATTAATTATCTGTTACACATTGAAAGTATGTTTGCATTCATTTTTAATATGATAAAATGAGCATGGGCTTTGGGATATGAATGAAAGGGGAAGTGTGAATCAGTGACTAATGTCACGGTGGTCTAAGAACCACGGTGGTTTGGAACCACGTATACATATATCAGTGACTTGTCTCGGTGGTCTGAGACCATAGTGGGTTGGCCCCACGTATACATATACATATCAGAGATTGTCACGGTGGTCTGAGACCACGGTGGGTTGGCCCCACGATTATATATATATTAAGTGACTTTGTCACGAGTGGTCTGAGACCACGGTGGTCTAGAACCACAGTGGCATGATGCCACGGGTGTTTGGATGATTCAGGTGACCTAGAGGATGGAAAAATAGGGTGGGGTGGGCTGCATTGCATGCATGTGTTATATGCTATATTGAGTGGGATAAGGCCCGATGTTTAATCGTGGGCTTAAGGCCAGATTGCGTTATAAGGGGATTTACACACTGAGTCTCGGTGACTCACCCCTCTGCTTAATTTTGCAGGTAACCCTTAGATCGCGGACTTGGAGCCGAGGTGGACTTGAGGTGGCAATGCAATATTTCTTTCTCGTAAACTTTCTTGCTTATTTTAAACGTACTTTTTAATTTTGGGATTTTGCGATGTAATAAGGCCTCTACGACTTTAAATTGGGATTTTCCTTAACACTGCTATTATATATTTCTGAAGTGACAAACATGGAGTTTTTTCTAAAATAAAAATATTACAATTACTTTTCTAAAAAGGTGTAACTACAAAGATGACAAGCGAATAAATGTGTAAGCTAAATAATCTGGAGTTTTCTTAAGAACTCAACATTGTTTTCAACTGTCACGTTTATATAATCCCCAATTTCGGCTTCGTAAAATAAAATGATTTACGACTTTTAGTTCATGGAAAAGAAAATGGTGAGAAACTCTTGGATGAGATTTAAAATTTACTTTCAAGATAGAAACATTATTCAGAGAGTTTTTCCAAGCTAAAGTTTCCATCGAAATTTTATAAACTTCTCTTCCTGTAACATACCAAATTTGGTCGTAACGTATTGACCGGATTTGGGGTGTTACATCTTCCTTGTAGTATCGCCAAGATAACTCGAGGATCGTGGACATAGGAGTTCAGAAGTCACACTATCGACATCCCTTTAGTATAACAATTCAGACTTATTTTTTAGTATGGCATGTATAGGACTCGAGTATTTTGTTAAGTTGTAATTGTTAGCCAAAGTGTTGGCTATGTATGTTACTAAAGTCATTTTGTAAATGGCCTTAAGTTAGGAAAATACTTGGCAAATTCTTTTGCTTAA
The DNA here is from genome assembly GCA_025698515.1 of Gossypium sturtianum. Classification (NCBI taxonomy): domain Eukaryota; kingdom Viridiplantae; phylum Streptophyta; class Magnoliopsida; order Malvales; family Malvaceae; genus Gossypium; species Gossypium sturtianum. Next base: position 42,506,246 of record CM046947.1, on the reverse strand, counting down.
TGAAAGTGATTTTCTTGAAGTGTATGCCCTTGTGTGTGGATGTTGAATGGAGTATTTAGATGTGTCATTGGGTCATGAATTGTGTTGAATGGAATTGGTGTATGTATCCATGCAATGTAGGGTGGCAAAGGGCTTGGTAGATAGCCTTCTAATTGTCCACATGGGTTGACACACGGGCGTGTGTCTAGACCGTGTGGGAGGTACGGTTAGCACATGGGCGTATGCCCAGGCCGTGTGAAGTCTACACCTTGCACTTGGAATTTAAATCGCCACACGGCTGAAGCACACGGACGTGTGTATAGGCCGTGTGGATATGTCAGAATGCCAAGGTTTGGTACACGGGCCAGGGCCACGCGCGTGCCAAGGCCGTGTGGAATTAGTCAGTGTCGACCACGGGTGGAAGGCACAGGCATGCCTTAGGGGCACACGGGCGTGTCCCTAGACCCACACGGGCGTGTGGCCCTTGTTTTGTTGAAAAGTTTCTCAAACTCGTAAAAGTTTTCGAAATAGTTTCGATACCTATGTTTAGGGCCTCCTAGGCCGATTATGTGCAAGTGATGGGTTTAAACGAAATTTTATAACCCAATTCGAGATGTTTAAGCAAGATTAGTTAGGTAATGCCTCAAACCCTATTCTGGATTGAATATGGGTAAGGGGTGTTACATTTATGTGTATCAGAGCTACGGTTTAGTCGGTTCTAGGACTAACATAGTGTAAGTACGAGTCTAGCTATACATGCCATATGTAAGAGTGTTTGAGTAATGATAGTGTGATGGCTCCTAACGCATAAAATTCTGTTTTATGTAGTATATGGATTCTGATCCAGACCAAACTACAGTCGATGATGCTTCGAGTAATGCGCCGAATCCCGCTCAAGGGACCGCGCCAACTAATAGTAGACCCGAGACCTTGGGTCAGGGGGAAGAGGCTCGAGAAGCCTTCCTCCACATGATGAGCAACTGGTATACTGAGTATACCCGAGCAAATCCTAACGCTCAACCCCCTCCACCCCCACCAATCCCTCAACCCGCTCTGGTAGCTCCTTAAGTGGTTGAGGTGGTGAGAAGAGAAAGGCCTCCGGTGGATAAGATCCAGAAGCAAGGAGCCAAGAAATTTTGGGCAAATAAGGACGATGACCCGGAGAGAGTAGAATTTTGGCTCGAGAATACCATTAGGGTATTCGATGAGTTATCCTGCACGCCTGATAAGTGCTTAAAGTGTGCGGTATCTCTCCTGAGAGATTCAGCCTACCGATGGTGGAACACCCTGGTTTCAGTGGTGCCAAGGGAGAGAGTTAGCTGGGAATTCTTCCAAGAGGAATACCGGAAGAAGTATATCAGTCAGAGGTTCATCGACCATAAGAGGAAGGAGTTCTTGGAACTGAAGCAAAGCCGTATGTCAGTGATTGACCTTGAACAGGAGTTCATAAGACTTAGCAAATATGCCCGGGAGTGCGTGTCTACCGAGACAGTCATGTGCAAGAGATTCGAGGACAGGTTGAATGAAGACATCCGTTTATATGTCGGAGTCCTCGAGTTAAAAGAATTTGTAGTATTGGTGGATAGGGCTTGTAAAGCCGAAGAGTTGGCTAAAGAGTAGAGAAGAGTTGAGAATGAGTCCCGTGACTCGAGAAAAAGGCAGTTAAATAAGTCCTACCGATCCTCATCTAAGAAATCAAAGGATTTCGCTACTCGATCAGTCACTTCAGTGGGGTTTTCAACCCGAAATAAAGGCAAGCAATTTTCGAGGTCGAAAGGACAGACCACATCAGTTGCTAGTGTGGGCAACATCCGCCCAAGTAGACCGGAATGCCCTTAGTGTGGCAGGCGCCATTCTGGTGAGTGTCGAGCTAATGAGAAAGCTTGTTTTAGATGTGCGTCTTTAGACCACTTCATCAGAAATTGCCTCGAGGTGGACGAGAAAGAAAAGCCTCAGAATGCAAGATCGGGAAGTACTGCTCGGGGAAGACCACTAAAAAACCCGGGAATTGAGATAGGTAGCAAAAATCCATCTAGAGAGCAAGCTGCTAGAGTCGAGGGTAGAGCACCAGCGAGGACATATGCCATTCGTACTCGTGAAGAGGCATCTTCCCCCGACGTAATCACGGGTACCTTTTCTCTCTATAATACTCGTGTTATAGCTTTAATTGATCCGGGATCTACCCGCCCATACATATGCATGAAATTAGTCTCTAGCATGAGCATGCCTATAAGGTCTACCGATTTCATCATAAGAGTGTCTAATCCCCTAGGCAAGTGTGTGTTGGTTGATACAGTCTGCAAAGGTTGCCCTTTGATGATTAAGGGTCATTGTTTCCCGATTGATCTTATGCTATTGCCTTTTGATGAGTTTGATGTTATCCTTGGGATGGATTGGTTAGTTACTCATGAGGTAATTGTGAATTGTTGGAAGAAGCATATAGAGTTGAGAGATGAAATTGGTAATCTTATTCGTGTTGAATCAGATAAGCCAGATAGGTCACCATAGTGATGTCAACCTTGTTGACTCAGAAGTATTTAAGGAAGGGATACGAGGCCTATCTTGCCGTTGTATTGAACACTAAAGAGACTGATTCAAGAATTGAGTCGGTACCCACAGTATGCGATTACCCGTATGTTTTCCCGGAAGAGTTGCCAGGGCTACCTCCGATTAGAGAAATTGAATTTGGGATTGAGTTAGCTTCGGGTACTACCCTTATTTCTATTGCTCCATATAGGATGGCTCCAATCGAGCTAAAGGAGCTAAAAGCACAGTTGTAAGAACTAACGGATAAAGGCTTCGCAAGATCGAGTTTCTCTCCGCGGGGTGCTCCCGTTTTATTCGTGAAGAAGAAAGATGGTTCCATGAGACTATGTATAGATTATCGGCAACTCAACAAGGTAACTGTGAAGAATAAGTACCCGTTGCCGAGGATCGACAATCTATTCGATCAATTGAAGGGAGCCATGGTATTTTCCAAGATAGATTTGAGGTCTGGGTACTATCAGCTGAGAGTCAAGGACTTGGATGTGTTGAAAACCGCATTTAGGACTAGGTATGGCCACTATGAATTTTTGGTCATGCCTTTTGGTCTAACGAATGCCCCGGCGATCTTCATGGATTTGATGAATCGCATTTTTCGGCCATACTTGTATAAATTTATTGTGGTTTTCATCGATGACATACTGATCTACTCTCGGGATGAGAACGATCATGCAGAGCATTTGAGTATGGTTCTACAAGTTTTGAGAGAAAATCAATTGTATGCCAAATTCAGTAAGAGTGAATTTTGGCTCAAGGAAGTGGGGTTTTTGGGGCACATTGTTTCAGGAGACGGAATTAGAGTTGACCCGAGTAAGATTTCAGCAATTGTAGAATGGAAACCGTCGAGGAGCGTAATTGAAGTAAGGAGTTTTCTAGGCCTAGCCGGCTATTATAGGCGTTTTATCAAGGGTTTTTCCATGATAGCTACCCTGATGATGAGACTTTTGAAAAAAGATGTGAAGTTCGATTGGACAGAAAAGTGTCAACAGAGTTTTGAGAAACTGAACACACTATTGACTGAGGCTCCTGTTTTGGTGCAACCTGAGCCGGGAAGAGAATTTGTGGTTTTTAGTGACGCGTCCTTGAACGGGTTGGGTTGTGTACTTATGCAAGAGGGTAAAGTGATTTCGTATGCCTCTAGGCAATTGAAGCCGCACGAGAGGAATTACCCGACTCATGATTTAGAGTTGGCAACAATTGTGTTTGTGTTAAAAATTTGGAGGCATCATTTATATGGTGAAAGGTGTAGGATTTTCACCGACCATAAAAGCCTGAAATATTTGATGACTCAAAAGGAATTGAATTTGAGGCAACGAAGGTGGTTAGAGCTGATTAAGGATCATGAGTTGGTAATTGACTACCATCCAGGAAAGGCGAACGTAGTCGCCGATGCTTTGAGCATAAAATATTTGTTTGCACTTAGAGTCATGAGTACTCAGACGACTTTGTTGAATGATGGTTTCGTTTTAGCCGAATTGAGGGCTAAACCATTGTTTCTCCAAGAGATTTGTAAAGCTCAGAAAGATGATAACAGTTTACAATCCAAGAGAGTTTTATGTGAGTCAAACGTTGAGTCAGACTTTCGAGTAAATCCTGATGGATGTCTGACATTTAGAGATAGGGTCTGTGTACCCAGAAATGACGAGCTTATTCATAAAATCTTGCATGAAGCGCATAGCGGATGTTTGAATGTACACCCAGGCAGCACGAAGATGTACAATGATTTGAGGGAATGGTATTGGTGGCTTGGTATGAAGAAAGACATTTCCGAGTTTGTATTGAGATGCCTGATTTGTCAGCAAGTGAAGGCTGAAGATCAAGTTCCTTCGGGTTTACTTCAGCCCATTATGGTTCCTGAGTGGAACTGGGACCGTATTACTATGGACTTCGTGACGGGCTTACCGTTGACTCTAAAGAAGAAAGATGCAGTATGGGTAGTGGCTGATAGACTCACAAAGTTAGCCCATTTTATACCAGTGCGAGTCGACTATTCGCTTGATAAATTAGCTGACTTATACATGTAAGAGATAGTAAGACTCCATGGTGTACCGTTGTCGATCATTTCGAATAGAGATCCGAGATTCACATCACGGTTTTGGAAAAAAGTTGCAAGAGGCCTTGGGCACAAAATTGAGTTTCAGTACAGCCTTTCATCCACAAACCGACGGGCAGTCGGAGAGGGTAATTCATATACTTGAAGACATGCTTCGATGTTGTGTTTTGGAATTCCATGGTAATTGGGAGAAATACTTACCATTGGTGGAATTCGCCTACAACAACAGTTTTCAGTCAAGTTTGAAAATGGCGCCTTATAAGGCACTGTATGGGCGTAAGTGTCGAACACCCTTGTATTGGTCAGAACTCAAAGAGAAACAGATACACGGGGTTGACTTGGTTAAGGAAACTGAAGAGAAGGTAAAAGTGATACGTGACTATTTGAAAGTCGCCTCAGATAGACAAAAGTCCTATTTGGATTTGAAAAGGAAAGAGATTGAATTCGAAGTCGGTGATAAAGTGTTCTTGAAGATATCACCTTGGAGGAAAGTCCTCAGATTTGGCCGGAAGGGCAAATTGAGTTCGCGTTTTATCAGACCTTATGAAGTTACCGAGGGGATATGACCGGTAGCTTATCGGTTGGCCTTGCCACCTGAACTGGAAAAGATTCATGACATCTTTCACGTATCCATGTTGCGCCGATACCGTTTAGACCCTTCACATGTCATAGTGCCGACAGAGGTAGAGATACAACCGAATTTGACTTATGGTGAAGAACCAGTTAGAATTTTGGCGCGAGAGGTCAAGAAGTTAAGAAACAAAAGCATAGCCCTAGTGAAAGTTCTATGGCAAAGGCACGAAATAGAGGAGGCTACATGGGAGCCCGAGAAAATGATGAGAAACCAATATCCCAACCTTTTCACCGGTAAGATTTTCGAGGATGAAATTCATTAAGGGGGAGAATTATAACAGCCCGATTTAGAGGCTAGTCAGAATAGTGATCTCGGGATCACTAATTCGAGATTTGAGAAATTTATTTTTCACGTTATATTATGAGTCAGAGCATGATAGTGTATGTGCATGAGAATTTTGGTGCTTTAATTTTAGCGATTTCATGTTTAATCGCGAAAAGGGGCTAAATCGCATAAAGTACGAAAGTTCCATTCTATAAGCTAAAAGTACCAAATAGCCATAGATTGTAAATTTGAGGTTTTTAAAAGGCAATTTAGCCCTTTTTAAAGGCTTGGCCGGCCATAGACATCATAGGGGACAAAAATTGACCAAGTTGGTCAAAGTTGGTGATGTTTGGCGGACTAAATTGTTAGTTTAATATTATAATAAAGAAAAGATGATATCCATTTTTTTGTTCATTCTTCTCCACCGTAAATAGCAAGAAAATAGTGGTTTTTGAATGCTCAAAATTTTAGCAAGCTCTCATCCATTCAAGTAAGTGTTCTAGTGACCTTTTCTTGAAAATAGTTGTACTTTTGAGACCCCTAAAGCTTAAGCTTTCTAAAGAGGGGACTGTCTTGCATTATGGTGAAAAGTCTAAGGACTTGCCATGTGAGCTTTTAAGTTGTTTGCTGCATTTTTATGGGAGAAAATGAGTCTTGGTTGTTAGATGAACAACTTTTGTGAAAGGTGTTGTCTTGAAAACACCTAATTGGACCTTAACGAAAAGGTTACAAATTTGTAGTAAATATGTGAAATGTGGAGTTTTGATGATAGCTATAAGAGTATTAAATGTTCACCTAGACTTGTTGATGGTATAAATGTGATTAGAATTACTTTCCGAGCCTAGGGGCAAAATGGTCATTTTGCCAAAGTCTAGGGGTAAAATAGTAATTTTGCCTAAGTATCATTATTGAGATGTTTTTATTAATGTAGTGATTAAAATGAGCTAATTTGCTATTATAGAGCAAGAAGAACTGTGAATTCGCCTCGATCGGGGAAAGCATAAAGTTGTGGACTAAACCGATGAGCTAACTCATTTTGAAAACGAGGTAAGTTTGTATGTGACTATTGCAACATTTATGTTAGCATATTGAGAATGCTTGGCATTATATTGATGCATGAAGCTCTGCTAAATTGAGTAGTTAATGTTGAATGAGAGGATGAAGTCCTAGTGGACCATATTGATTACGAAAATGCTATCATCGAGATATGAAATAGATAAGGTCCTGTATAAGACCATGTCCGGGATATGGCCTCGGCACCGAGTTGAGATCCCATATAAGACCATATCCGGGATATGGCTTCGGTGATGACTATGAGAATCGTATAAGACCACATCCGGGATATGGCATCGATACATGATATGAAATTTCCATATAAGACCATATTCGGGATATGGCATTGGCATCTAGAAGTGGCTCCATGTAAGACCATCCCGGGGATGTGGTATTAGCTTCGTACATACATTAATGACGATGAATATGCATCTTTGATTATCCCTAGTGATTAATAGGATAAGTAGATGAGTTTAGAAGTAGAAATGAAATCGTACTAAAGTCATGGGAATGAGTGAATACAGGTACTCGTGAATGAGTCACGAAGAAACGATTACGATATGTGGTATGGTATGTGCTTAATAAGGGCAATTGTAAGTAAGTATGTCAAGAAGCCTTTGACTCGTGTATGATTAGTTAATGCCATGGATGGATTATATTATGAGCTTATTATTGATATTTTTTTCCATGCAAACTTACTAAGCTTTATGCTTACTCCTTTCATTGCCCTTCTTCCTTGTAGTATCGCCAAGATAACTCGAGGATCGTGGACGTAGGAGTTCGAAAGTCACATTATCGACATCACTTTGGTATAACAATTTAGACTTATTTTTTAGTATGGCATGTATAGGACTCGAGTATTTTGTTAAGTTGTAATTGTTAGCCAAAGTGTTGGCTATGTATGTTACTAAAGTCATTTTGTAAATGGCCTTAAGTTAGGCAAATACTTGGCAAATTCTTTTGCTTAATGAAAGTGATTTTCTTGAAGTGTATGCCCTTGTGTGTGGATGTTGAATGGAGTATTTAAATGTGTCTTTGGGTCATGAATTGTGTTGAATGGAATTGGTGTATGTATGCATGCAATGTAGGGTGGCAAAGGGATTAGTAGATAGCCTTCTAATTGTCCACATGGGTAGACACACGGGCGTGTGTCTAGACCGTGTGGGAGGCACGGTTAGCTCATGGGCGTATGCCCAAGCCGCGTGAAGTCTGCACCTTGCACTTGGAATTTAAATCGCCACACGGCTAAAGCACACGGACGTGTGTATAGGCCGTGTGGATATGTCAGAATGCCAAGGTTTGGTACACGGGCCAGGGCCATGGGTGTGCCAGGGCCGTGTGAAATTAGTCAGTGTCGACCACGAATGGAAGGCACGGGCATGCCTTAGGGGCACACGGGCGTGTCCCTAGACCCGCACGGGCGTGTGGGCCCTATTTTGTTGAAAAGTTTCTAGAGCTCGTAAAATTTTTCGGAATAGTTTCGATACCTCTCAGAAGTATGTTTAGGGCCTCCTAGGCCGATTATGTGCAAGTGATGGGTTTAAACAAAATTTTATAACCCAATTCGAGATGTTTAAGCAAGATTAGTTAGGTAATGCCTCAAGCCCTGTTCCGGCTTGAATATGGGTAAGGGGTGTTACACGTGTGCTCGACCGTTTGGCACGAAATTAGGCTTGGTTTAACCCATATTTCTCACCCTCCTCATGCATACCTAAACCACATCATTTTGTTCTATTTCAATATAATTAATAGGCAGCCAAAACATGTTGTTACATATACATTTCACGCCATTCAAATTCCTAACCAAATCAATGCACATTTCAATGCCATTTGCTTAACCAAGAACATCCCAAATATACAAGATATAATCATCAATATAACCTATTTCAATTATACAATATTTCCCAATTCAAACATCAATCCCTACCTCAAAAATGAACCAATTCATCAACTTAATTTTATGCATTTCTTAAGCAAATACTCATCATCTATCAAATGATCATATGAATAACTCAAACCATTGTTAAAATGGCCAAATACATTTAGATCATATCAAGGAAACCTCATAACAATACTAAGTTATTTAGCCAATATCAAGGTTATCAAAATATACTAAATTCCACAACCACATACATAATCAACCATCTCAAATAACCAAATTCATTTCAACCATAATATCAAATACCATAGCCTATACATGCCATATAACCAAGTCATAAAGGGTATGAATACCGAAATTATTAACCAGATAGTGTGATGCGATCTCCGCTGACTTCCAACCCGAGCGAACATCCGAAAATCTATAAACATAAGAAAACACACAGAGTAAGCTTTGAAAGCTTAGTAAGCTCATATCTTAATAAACTTAACATAATAAATAATTTAATTACAATGTCATAAGCATGCTATGCTATCTTAAATGTCAAAACACAAATTATCTCAAATTTGTAACATGATTTCATACCAAATCATCACCATTCAATAATATACTTACTTACTTACTAACTTTACCTTTCACAAGTTTATTTAATTCGATTCCCATATAACATTTAATTCTCACTTTCATATAACCAAATGAGCACATTTTAGTAAATAACATATTTAATCACATATCTTTCTCGTATGAATCACTTATCATCACTTATACCCAAATTCATCTCTCATTTATATAGTATCTGACAATTTCACATAAGCCACTTTATAAATCACATCTTATTCATTTATTCCTGTTTAATTTGCACATATTCACATTTCATTTGCATATACAACACATAACAATCTTTGCACATATATACTTACCTTTCATTATCAAATATTGTATACATTTCAACGTACTTGAATCAGAATGTCATTCACTTAATCACTTATTTCTCGGAACACCCGTTGAACTGTTTGGAATCAATAGGATACTCGGATAACTTGAAAAGCTCATACAATGTCAACGTCCCAGAAGTGGTCTTACATGTAATCAAATATCGATGCCACTGTCCCAGACAGGGTCGTACACGAAATCATATACGATGCCGATGTCCCAGACATGGTCTTACACGTAAATCTCAAATCGATGCCAACGTCCCAGACGTGGTCTTACACGATAACTCATATCGGAATACTATGTCATGACATATGTATCCTAACTATTCCTATGGTTCGTACGGGGCTTTCAGATGTCATCACATTGTCAATGCTATCTTGTATTCATATAATCTGCTTCTCGAACAATTCAATATCATAATAATATATATAACTTTTCAAAATACATATATATTTACATTACCATTCGGCATTGAATTGTAACGCCCCGAATTTTGGGCCTAGGAGAAATAGGTTTTGAAACAAGGGAACAGTTAGGAGACTGCACATAGGTATTTAGCTGTGCAAGAAAATGGCACAATTGAATTCTTTCCTTAATGGTTAAGTGGGTTTGGAGTGTTTGGGGATGTTTGGGAAGTCCTGGGTTCAAACCTAGGCTTTAGCAAAATTTTTAATTTTCAAGTGAATAAGGCCTTGGTTCTGGAGAGTAGGCTTTAAGAATAATTGTGACGGAAATGTGACACAAAATAACCTGTAGTTCAGTTGTAAGTGGCGTGTTTAAGGCTGCAAGGGAGCTCAAGTTCGAGTCTCATGATGCGCAAGGGAGTATTTATTTTATTTCCTTGCAGCAGGAGAAGTGGAGTTAGACTGAAACTCTGTAAGGTGAAGTTTGAATTGGTCTTGGAGGGTTTTGTGAAGCAAATCAAGGAGGAGATTGGGGAGAAAATCAAGGAATTTTGAAATGAGAGGTTGGTAAAGTGTTGTGGCCGATTGGGACTCTAAGGCTTTAGTGGAATTCGGCTAGGGGAAAATAGGGAGCATTTTTGGCATTAGGCATTTCTTTGTTTGGTTTTGTGAGTGTTGATAGGAGAGCTACCGAATTTCCTTGCTAGAAATTTAGGTTTTTGCACTTTTTGCATTTCGGGTTCTCTATAGTTTTCTTTGTGCTGCGAAACTGACCATTCATGTCATTCCTTCTTTGCATCTTTGCTATTCTTTTCCTCTCTTCTTGGCTGAACCTAAGATCTACTTTCCCTTACCCCTTTTCTTCTGAAATCGGATTCTTCTATAGCCTAGCTGAACCTTCCCTTTCTCTTCTTTAACTTCTGTTCATCTTCTATTCTAGTCTGGCCGAATATCACTGTTGTTAATCCCTCTCTGCGTCGATCTACTGCAAAGGTTCTGACTATCGGTAAGTGTTCAAAATCTATCCTCTTCTTTTCTTTTAAAAATCGAATACACCATGCTCTTCTTTTTCTTTTTCCAAAATCGAATACCTCCTCTTGCTAACCGATTGTCATTTCCTCCTTCACATATTGTACTCGTTGCCATCCTAGGGTCTTCCTCAAGGAGTGGTGAAGTGTGAACGGTTTGGAGGAGTCACACTTTCGTCCTCAGCGTACAGGTAAGGTATAAGTGTTACCTTATATTCTTTGGGTTTGGCCGAATGTGCCCTATCACATGCTAATCAGATTTTGATTGAACTATAGGAAACCAACAAGGGTGTGTGATCGTTTCGGAATAGCGATCGTAGAGGGACTAAGGTCACCCTCATTCAAACAAGGTTAGAAGGGTGTTTCGGATTAAGAGTCAATAAGAGGGTGCTTTACCCTATCGATTAAAGGACTAACATTGGATCTTGTTTGAATCTAGGTTGGGTGCTCATGGAGCGTGGAGCAATATCATAATCAGGTGTGTAACCACACTATCATTTCTGTGAATCGGCAAAAGCCGAAAAGCCTAAAAGTCGAAACTTCAGCATTTGAGGCCTCACGAGCGTGCGATCGCTCGGGTGGTAAATTGAGCCCACAAACCGTGTCGATAGACTGTAGAGGCCACCATGAGCATTCTCGTGCTCTTGGGCCGATATGGGCCTCGTTTCGCTGAAATGGGCCGTGTGGGCCCCTTGGGCTCGTGGGCCCCACACGGACAAAATCCTCGATAATTGGCGAATACTGGACTGGGCTATGTAGTTCACGTAGCCGTGACTAAATTTAAGCTATATGGGCCACACGAGCGTGTGGGCCCACTTGGGCCGAATATTAGGCCTTGGGCCTATTTACACCATTATGACCATTTAGGTTATCTGTGTCGCTCGAGGCGACTGTAGACCTTCGGAAAGGTTGTTATCTATGCTGAAATACCCCTAAAGAGTAAAATGACTAAAATACCCCTAAAGAGTAGAATGATTGAAATACCCCTAAAGATTAAAATGACTGAAATACCCCTAAAGAGTAAAATGACTGAAATACCCCCATAGGGTAAAATGACCGTTATACCCCTAAGGGTAGGTTGACTGATGTGTTCATGATTTGTATATGACTGTTACTGAATATGAAATTCTGCATACATGTATGATTTATAACATGGCATATTGCATGGGGTTGGGATACTGTTATGGAGGAAGTGTACTATTACTTGTGGCTTTCCCACAAATCACATTCTTGGAAGCTTTCTTTGCGATGATATCGATATGGCAAAGATCGCCGCAATATCACATATGGTGGCTTTGCCACATATACTGTTACTGGCAGCTTTGTTGCGTTATTATTACTGGCAGCTATGCTGCAATATTGGTGTGTTGGCTGGGTGAGTCGATTTTATCCCCACATGGTGTGTTGGTTGGATTGGGGTGGGTTAAATATTTGCACCATACTGATATTGTATTGGGCTTAGGTCCACATTGACTTCTGTAATAGGCTAAGGCCCACACTGCACTGTTACTTAATATGGCTCAGGCCCAGACTGTTACTGCATGATAGAGGATTACACATTGAGTTTTCGTAAACTCACCTTTTTTTTTAAACTGTACAGGTAATCCCCAGCCTTAGACGATTTGGAGCTGCGAGGGACTCGGAGGTGGCCACACGTTCGCTAATATTTTATTTTAGACCTAGTTATTTAACTTTTTATATTGGGTTGATATTTATGTAATAAGGCCTCTGGTGATTTTAATTTCTTTTAGATGGGTTTAATTTCTTATTTTGAAACTGCCAAACTGATACAAATAAGTTTTCAAAAATAACAACTGTTTTAAAACACAAACACACATTTTCAAACTTCAAAATGACATTAATCAGAGTAGCTTCCGTGGGTTTTTAACCAACTAAGAAACCAACAGTAACAAACATGGCGATCATTTAAAAACAATTTTCTCTCAACAAGCCTGATTTTGAAAAACACTTTGATGTGACACGTTAGATTCGGTCGTAGCGTCTAGGCCGGGTTTTGGGTGTTATATTTAGTGGTATTAGAGCCAAGTTGCAAAACTCGATTGTGGAATGGGTTTTGAAAAGTTTTTCTGAAAGTAGATTTTAAAGATTTGAAACGTTTTTGAAAGATGGACAAGTGTGGCACACCGAGTCTCCAGTGCCAAATCTGTAAGTTCTCTAATTCTAATTACTGTTACACTGTGATACTCTATAGAGAAAACTAAGTTCATAGGAGACTGTAAACTGTAGTGAGACCTCGATCTACGAAAATAAACCCCTAATGACTATTTTTCATAATACCTTTGTTAATAATTACTGAAATTATAATCTGATGCAAAAGACTTTTAAAATAGATGAAGCGTATAACGAAATGAGCACAAGAGGTACTCGCGAAAGGGGTACACGAGGCCGTGGTAGAGGCCGAGGAAGTGCTCGGGCTGGATCGTCGGCATCAGGCCATATGTCTGCTGGGGAAGCACTAGCCTCACCAGGAACTGAGACGGAGTCTTATGATTGAGCAGCAGGGGATGATGCTCTATCCCAAGCGATGCTCCGCGTTTTAGAGAGGGTTGCTGGAGCTAGTATTGGAACAGTGGGCCGAGGGTCAATTTCAGAGCGACTCTGGTCTAATGGAGCAAAAATCTTCAGGGGTATTTTTGGAGTAGCCCCAAATGTGGTGGAGTATTGGTTAGAGGCTACCGAACGGATAATGGACGACCTTGACTGTACTACGGAGCAAAAATTAAAAGGCGCAGTGTCTCTACTGTGAGATGAGGCGTACCAATGGCTGCTCACCGTGAGAGAGGGTACGCAGGCAGACCGAATGATATGGGATTTCTTTAAGGTGGCCTTCCAAGGGAAATATGTGGGCGCAAGTTATGTGGACGCCCGAAGAAGGGAATTCCTAAACCTGACCCAAGGGAATAAGACAGTGGTGGAATATGAGGCGGAGTTCTTGTGGTTGAGTCAGTATGCTCAAGGGATAGTAGCAACTGAGTATGAATGCTGTGTGCATTTTGAGGATGGCCTTTGAGACGAGTTAAGGGAATTGATAGCTCCACAGAGGGAGCGAGATTTTACTGCTCTTGTAGAAAAGGAAAAAATTGCTGAGGATGTGAAGCGCTCTGAGCTCCAGAACCGCGAGAAAGATAAGGGTAGAGATAAGAGGGATTCTAGGCCCTCAGGTTCTTCTAGAAGGCCTATAAAGAAGGCCAGCTTTGATAGGCCAATGATCGTTATGTCAGAGTCTTAAAAATTTTATATAAAGAATGATCGAGCCTGAAAACTAACTGTGACAACGATTGAGGCAAGTGCACCTATCGAACAGTAGTATAGCTTAGTTGCAAGATCGGATTATCGAACCCAAAGGAACCAAAAGTACTAATACTGACTCTCTTTCTATTATTTAGCCTAAGAAACATGGGAATTTGTTGTTTAATCTAAAATTTACTAACTACTAAGCTAATGATGCTAAGACAAACAGAACGAACTTGGGAAAATAATCGTGAGAAAAACCAATTGACTAAGACAATACCCGAGGAAGAATCCACCTAGACTTCACTTGTTATCTAACTCGAACTGCACGATTTATTCACTTGACTTGATCAGGAGGATTCCTAATGTATATTAATCCCTCTCGAGAGGCGACTAACGTCTAACCCTAGGTTGATTAATTGAAATCTCTTTCTAATTAAAACCCTAGAATTGTATTAACTCGATCTATGGACTCCTATATTAGGTTTCACCCTAATCAGGCAAAATTTTGTCACCCTATGTCTAGGCGCGCGAGCAACTCCGCTTAACTATGCTAGATCTACTCTTAGGTAGGGACTTTTGCTCCACCACCTAAGCACATCAAGCACTTGAATCAATATCACGGAATATCAAAGCAAGAATTAAGAACACGTAATTAAGAACAAATCAAATATTTATCATATAGTCCAAAGAAACGATAACAAGATTCATCTTAGGTTTCATCCCCTCGTGTATCCGAGGGTTTAGTTCATAATTATAAAAGAATACATCTGGAAGAAAAGATAAAACAAAACATAAGAAAAACCCTAAAATCCCCTGAAGGAATTAAAGAGAAGATCCTCCGTCTTGAGTATGACTCCGGCTTCTTGAGATGAATCAACTGGCTTTCTTCGAGTAAATTCCACAATTCTGACCCCTCTGCTTGGCTCCTTGGCCTAGCTGGACGCGCCCGACAGAAGGCTTTTGTCGAACTCCCCCTTTTAGGTCATACTTAGGGTGTTTATATAGACTTTGGAATGTGTTTCTTCGCCTCTAAGTATCCTAATTTTAGTGAAATTCCTCTTTGTCACGGAAGGGACACGCCCTTGGCACACGCTCGTGTGAATCGTGGCCAGGCCGTGTTCGAGTCTATCAATGAGGCACGTGTAACAGCTCAGTTTAGACCTTAATCGGAACAGTGGTTTTGGGACCACAAATCCGAGTCAGAAAAATATTATAATATTATCTTTGGTGTTTACAGTATGTGAATTAAGATGTGTAAAAGTTTTGTGTGAAAATTTTATCGTTTGTGTGCTCAATTTTATAAAAGGACTTAATCGTGTAAAATGCAAAAGTGGTAATCTAATTGTTAAAGCACTAAATTGCTATGGTCTATTAATTGTGAAGTCTTTAAAATAATATTTGGCCACTATATAGGAAAGTGGACGGTAATGGACCAACATTAAAAAGTTTTGTTATTAAATTACAAAGGTTAATTTTGTAATTGGCTTATTAATATGAATTATAATAAAACAAAGCCACATTAGTGTTCATCTTTTCTTTATTCTCTTCAACCGATAATAAGTAAGAAAAGGAAAGACTTAAATTTTTTATTTGGTCTATCTTGCTTCCTTGTCTCTTTTGAATGAAGCTAGAGAGGAGAGGCTGGCTGCATGTAGTGAAAAACCATGAAATTTGTTTGCTTAGAAGTTAAAATTTTCAAGTAGAAGGGTAATTCTTCTAAACTCTCCCTTGCCCATAGCTTTTCGTTGACAAATTCTATTTGCATTGTTCATTTGAGCTTAACCGAATGTGTGGAAGAAGAGAAGAGTTTCTTTTCTAGTTGTAAGTGTTGCATGTCTAGTAGATGAAGAGTTTCTCACTTGTGTTAAAAGAATTTAGTGAATGCTTGTGTTGTTATACTCCATTTCTGTAACTCTGGGGTTGATTAGCAGAAAAGGGAAGGAACAGATTGAATAGGTAGAATCGGTGTTGGGAACCTTAATGAGTTTTTCCTTGAACTTTTATTCTCTTGTGTTTGATAATTGCTGAAATGGTTAAATTGCTGTCCGGATTTTACCTTGTTAGTATTGTTAATTCTTTTTGCCACTGTTTATCTTTGTCCGATTGTGGTATTAATCTTTGTTCGAATATTGCATTGTTAATGATGTTCAGAGAGTGGTGTATTTATGCTGCTTTAAGGACGGCTGTTGGTGTATTAATGCAACAAAAAAAATTGTTGTTTAGGCGTCAATTAATGTTGTCTAAGTGACTGCATTTATGTTGTTTTATGGATTACCGTTTGGTGTATTAAAGCAGCAGTAAATTGTTGTTTAGATGTTAATAAATGTGGTCTGAATGACTTTAAATTATGGTAATAATGGTTGAAGTTGCAAATGAATAATTAATGATGTTTATTTAGTTGCAGTTTATGGTGTCTAAACCTGATTTTTTAAAGGGGTTAATGCAACTATTTATGAAGTTATTGAATGAGAATTAAAAGTAAAGTAAATCTTGCGCAGAATTTATGTCTAAGTGTTAGTTAATGTCTTTGGTTAAATGGTGTTCAATAGCTGTATGTTTATGTTGTTTGGGCTGTCGATGGGTAATTAATTACAACTGGAGAAATGGTTGTAATAATGTTAATTAATGATGTCTAAATTGATGCCAAATTAAGCTATCGAAGAATGTAATTGGTAATTAATAGGTGCTGCATTAATAAGTTAATTGTTAATTATTATTTAAGTGATTTGGTGGGTCATTTGGGCTGCTAAAATGCAGAATTTGAATGCTATTTGAATTGATATTAAGTACCCAGTTAAACTGCCATAAATTGTGCATTAAAGTTGTTTATTTTAGAAGTATCCTAATACTATCTGAATTTGTGTTATTTCTCATTTATACTGTAATATTTTGTATATTAATGTTGTTTATTTTAGAGCATCTTAATGCTATCCAAATACGTAAGTCTTTGAGACTTTCTTTTAGGTTTCATGAACTAATATAAATTCCTACTGTATTCATGTTCTTCAAATTTAAATGAATAGGAAAATGGTTGTGTTTATGTTGACCATTTGTGAGGAATAAATATGTTTTTACTAATTGTAATTAAATGATAGGATGGTTTGAGTCTGAACTTGATTTGATATTTGAGTTAGTTAATATATTGATTTATTATTATACTTTGATCGTGAAATAAATAGATCGATTATAAATCGAGGAAAAGAGAAGGTCGTGGAATAATCATCTATGGCTTGAGGTAAGTTTATAAGCATATATGTGTTGTTAATTATAAATAAACATTATATTTATATGTTGATTTGTAATATGTGAAACTAATGTACGGAAATGATAGTATGAACTATAGCACTAAGTGTGCGAGATGTTAAATGTGACGGCACTAAGTGTGCGATACGTTACAAGGATTTGGCACTAAGTGTGCGAGATGTTAATGTGACGGCACTAAGTGTGCGATACGTTACAAGGATTTGGCACTAAGTGTGCGAGATGTTAATGTGACGGCACTAAGCGTGCGATATGTTACAAGGTTTTGGCACTGAGTGTTCGGGTTTGCTGATCCTTTAAGTGTATCGGTTATTGAATGTGTTAAACGAGATAAAATGATCAGGTATGTGATGATAGATCATCTTTTGGATAATAAAGTAAGTATTAATTGTTGAAATAATTTTTTTTATTATACATGTTAATATGTGATTCATATGGGTTTGAAATGCAAGTGTAAATTCGGTAGGTGATATATGCATATGAAATTAAGAAAATGTGAAATATATGTATACTTGTGTAAATGTATATGTATTCGTTTTGAGATGAAAAAAAAAGTGATTTATAGATCGATGTGAAATCTATTATTGAATGTGTGAGTGTTCGGCCTTAAGGCTATGAAATGTGAAAGTTTACGAATGGTGATATAAATTATGAGTAAGTGAATTAGATATAAATTATGAGATGGAATGTATGCATTATTATGATATTTCCATGAATGAATTGGTGACCGACTGTGTATTTGAGCTAAATGATTCAGGTACATATGAGGTTTATTTGTTAAATGAAAAATAAGGTAAGTGAAGTTATTTAACGAGGAACATGGATTATATGAGAAAAGTGATTGTATATGTGTATGTGATTAACTAAATTTGGCCTATTTTGAATTGAATTATATATGTTTCTATGGTGAATTATTTGCTTATGGCTTACTAAGCTTTCAAAGCTTACTTTGTGTAATTTTCCTATGTTTATAGAGTTTTGAAGATTTGCTCGGGTTGGAAGTCGAAGGAGATCTCATCACACTATCCAATTTTTGTTTCGGTAATTAAATGCTTGGAGATTTGGTTACGTGGCATGTATAGACTAGTTTTGATATTGTTGGTTTTGAAATTGTATATCTATATATAGCCATGCAAAAATGGCTTGATTATGATGTTAATGGTTGCGTATTCGGTCATGTCTTAAGTATAATTTGGAGGTATGTTTCATGGTAAATATGTTTGTGATGTGGTTATATGATTTGGAAATGAAATATGGTACGTATGAAGTATAATCGGCTTTATAGTTAGCTCATTTTGGAAGTATGAAAAGTGATGAAAATATATATTTGATTGAGTATTAGTTATATAGATTCAGATTGAAATGGCAAAGTATTCACATATATTATGTTTGAATGGTTGGACATATGAGGTTTAAACATGATAATTTGCATACGAAATAGGTATGCTTGAATTGTCATTTGTGTTAAAAAAGGGACAACTTTTATTTTGATAAAATGGGTATAGATTTAATAGGTAATTTGCTAGCCGAACAAATGAAGAAATGAGTGGCTAGGTATATATATTAATTTGGATCGGTTGTTGAACATGCAAATTGGGTGTATTATGATTTGCCTTAGTGTCCGAAAATGGTTAATGATATTAGTAATCCGTGCAAGAATTAATAAAGTACAAGACCATATTTTATTATGTGGTAATATTTGATAATGTCTCATGTATAGATGTTATTTAAGCCATAGGGTATGTCTTGTTGTACTTAATAATTCAAATGTGCATAGGTTTTATAAAAGATATATTTGATATTTAGTTAATGTAATGTAATAAGTTTATTTTTAATTTGAATATTCGAATGTTATGATT
The DNA here is from genome assembly GCA_025698515.1 of Gossypium sturtianum. NCBI lineage: Eukaryota > Viridiplantae > Streptophyta > Magnoliopsida > Malvales > Malvaceae > Gossypium > Gossypium sturtianum. The sequence continues at coordinate 42,487,097 of CM046947.1, read as the reverse complement.
GTAGGTCATACGGTTTGGCTCTTGGACTTATAAAGCATATGTAATATGATTTGACATATATATATATTAGTCAGTTCGAATATGGAATTTATGAAAAAAAATATTGTAAATGAGTTTGTGCATGATTTTAAATTAAATGATTGTATTGAGTTGTAATTTGATCGGTAATGCCTCGTAACCCTAATTCCAGCGACGGATACGGGTTAGGGGTGTTACAGCACGGCCGTGTGACTTTGGACCAGACCGTGTCGATTTCTTTCTTTGGCCCATTTGGTCCGTTTTAAGCCCGTTTCTCGTTCTTTTCATCCTCCTATGCTCTCTTGAGTATAAAACATGAAATTAAAGGGTTAAGAGCACCAAATTCCATAATTCAAGGGATAAATCATCCAAAAGCATGCTAAATGTGGAGATAAACTATGTTATTATTATAGTTTATCAAATAGCCCCACACTTAAGCTTTTGCTTGTCCTCAAGAAATATTCTCAACTCACAATTAAAACGAACTTCCTCAATTCATAATATTCATCAATAATGTTTTGTCATAATTCACAGATAATTTATACATGGATAGTTCAACTTAAAGAGTCCTAAAGATTCAAACAATCTAAGTCATACATTTTTGTAGCATGAAAACGTAGGTGTTTTCCCTCTTCTAAATAATTACCTCTGATTCAAAATCGACAAGGATTGACATCCTCACTAAAGATTCACTCAAATCACTCGAGGTGTTTAAGGTTCAGGAAAAAGCACTCATAAGTCAAACATGAAAAGTTAATCCCATAGGCTTGCATGAAAATCAAATCTCCACCACTATAATATGAGATGATACACAAATCAAAAGGTCTTTAACAGGGTTGTAACGGGGCTTGGGTTAAAGGTGTGGATAAAGGCTGAATTAGAAGGTTAGAATCGAGATTGACTTGACAAATTATCTAACTAGAAAAATGAGCTAATCCTTAATAATTACATAAACTTGTAATACTAATAATACGAGCTTTTTCTTCAAGATGTGGAATTTAAATATGTAAGCTCATTTAATTATAAGACTAATAAAACTAATAATGAATATACTTCCTCGTTTTTTTAAGAACAAATCAAGTAATAAAAGGTGGATTCTACTATTGAAATGACATAATTAGGCAACCGATCAAAACAAATCTCGATATAAGGGTAGTCAAAAGGAATGGTGATAACAAATACAAAGGGTTTTGGGTTAATATTAGTGGGTGAGTCAATAAAATGGGTTGTTAGGATCAAAGGGGTTCACTAGGGGTTAATTGTGAGGGTAGGCTTTTAGTGGAGTAAGTGGGTTAAATCCTAGGTGCCTTTGTCATCTTAGTATATCAAATAAAAGGTGTGGTCTCGACATGTATAATCGATGCAAGTTCTAGAATAACAAAACAATGTTGACACACTCATAATCAATAAAGTGAGCAAGAAAAAAGATATATGCTCTATAAGGCTCAAAATCTCACAAAAATTATGGGTTTTTGATGTCAACCTCGTAAATTTCAAACTTCAAAGTAATCTTCAAATTTAGGTAGACAACCTAAAAAAAATTTTAATTTCTGAAAAATAGACTTATCATGCTTGATTCTCTATTATCTTAAAGTTTAAATTATCAATGCACAATTAACTATGACTTAATCCAAAACATATCAATAAAAATCATTAATCACAGGAAATTTCATTCTAATCATAATATGAGAAAATTACTTAAGAAACAAGACGTAATTTAGGATTTGAGAATAATGCAAAAAGTTAGGCACTTTTAAGTTTCACCCCCCACACTTAAGATGTACATTGTCTTCAATGTACAAAGATATATATGAACAATATTTTAAGAAAATCAAAAGAGAGGGAGAGAAGTGAAACTTCCTGAATTTTGGATGGAATCCTTGGAGGATGATTAATGATGATGACTTAGGTATAGGTGAATGTGGTGGTGAATACTCCGATGATGTGTTCATTGTTGGAGTGGCAAATTGAACCTATTTAAACTGCAAAGTCATCAGTTAAATGTTCCGGGAGTACTATTTAATAGATGTTGTTAGAGATACTCGAGATTTAGACAACCAGTGATAAAAGAAATTAAACTGTACTAATAAAAGTTTTAAACAAGAAAGGCAAAAAGTTTTAATTAAGAACAAAAATAGACTAAAAATAAAAATGAAAAATAAAGAAAATAAAAGGACTCAAAGGTCCTCGTCATCGGAGTGATCTCGAGGTGGTGGTGGCGGCGATATGTGAAAAGGCTGATAATATCGACCACGGCCGCCTCGCACGGCCGTGAGGATTTATCTCAGCCCGTAATCTTTAGGCAGTTTCGACCACGGCCGCGGCATTTAGTCGGAGCCCGTGTCTTGGTGAAAATTTTTGTCCTGTTTCTGCACGATATCCGTCACGCCGATATGCATACTCGTGGTGTCTACACGGCCACGGCCACGCCCGTGTGCAAGGCTGTGTGGTATAGAAACCTACGCCTAAAAATTTGGTTAGTTTTTAGTTAGATGCTAAAATTCGAAAATATGGACGTTAGTGGGGTTAGTGCTCGGGGTGCCTCCCGAGAAGCGCTCGTTTAAAGTCTTGAGATAGACTTACCTGTTATTCGTATGGCCATGGTGGTTTACGGATTCGAAACTCCTCTTTCTTACTATCAATTCTATCAACATATGGTTTGAGTCGGGTAATATTTACCTCAAAAGTGCCGAAATTAAAATGTGTTACCTCGACCGTTCCGTATGGAAAGACCTTAAGTACTGTAAAAGGAGTCGCACCATTTGTATTAAGTTCTGAAGCGACTATTCGAGGGTCGGTTGTATCTGACAGTACCTGGTCCCCAACTTTGAAGTGATTGGTTCCACCTTTAATACTCGATGATAAACTGAAATAGTAACATATTTTAATCCCACATTTAGTATGCTTTTGGATGATTTATCCCTTGATTTATGTAAAAAGGTGCTCTTAATCCTTTCTTTTCATGTCTTATACCCAGGAAAGCACCCAAGGATAAAAAGAACGAGAAACGGGCTCAAAACGGACCAAAATGGGCCAAAGCATGAAATCGACACGGCCTGGACTAAATCCCACACGGCCGTGCCTCCTCAATATACTAGAACATGGCCTAATCACGATCTACACGGGCGTGTCCTCATTAGAAGTCCGAACACGGCTTGACCACGATTCACATGGGCGTGTGCCATGGCCGTGCCTCTGCCGCGGCCAAGAGGAGTTTTACTCGGATTTGGATGCTTAGAGGTAAAGAAACACACTCCAAAGTGTAATTAAACCCTTAATTAGGAATTGCACTCAAATTAGGATACTTGGAGGCCAAGTAACACATCTCAAAGGCTATATAAACACCCTAGGGGGCAACTTAATCGGGGAGTTCGGCAGAAGCATTCTGCCAGGGCTTTTGTCAGGGCGGTTAGCTAGGCTAAGGAGCCAAGCCGAAAAGGTCAGAGTTGTGGGAATCACTCGAAGGTAGCCAGTTGATCCATCTCAAGAAGCCGGGATTCTACTCAAGACGGCGGATCTCTCCTTCAATTCCTTCAGGGAGTTTTAGGGATTTCTTATGTTTTGTTTTATCTTTTCTCTTGAGATGTTTTCTTATTTAGTTATGAACTAAATCCTTTAGATACCTGAAGGGGATGAAACCTATGATGAATCTTGTTATTATTTTCTAAATTATATGATAAATACTTAGTTTGGTCTTAATTATGTGAGCTTTGTCCAAATTTAATGTGCTTAGGTGGAGGAGGAATAGACCCTACCTAAGAGGAGATCTAGCATAATTAAGCGGAGTTGATCGCACGCCTAGAGATAGGGTGACGAGATTTTGCAGATTAGGGTGAAACCTAATATGGGAGTCCATAGATCGATTTTTATCGCTATTCTAGGGGTTATTATAAGAGAACGAGAGTTCCACTAATTAACCTAGGGTTAGGCGTTATTCGCCTCGAGAGAGGGTTTAATGTACATTAGGGAGTCTTACGGATCAAACTAAGTAAATAAATCATATGGTTCAGTGATAGATAACAAGTGAAGTCTAGGTGGATTCTTCCTGAGGGTATCATCTAATCAACTGAGTTTTTCTAAAAGTTATCTCCCGAATTTTAGTCTTTTTTCGTCTTTGTGTCCTTAGCTTAGTAGTTCGTTAATTTTAGATTAAAAGCAACTTCACTTATTTTAGGTTAAATAATAAAAAGAAAGTTAGTATTAGTACTTTTAGTTCCTTTGGGTTCGATAATTCGATTTTGCCTAAGCTATACTACTGTTCGATAGGTACTCTTGCCTTTAATCGTTGTCAGAGTTAGTTTCCAGGTTTGATCGTTCTTTTTATAAATTTTAAAGCTCTGATTCACAACGATCAAGTTTTTGGCGCCGTTGCTGGGGAACTAAAATATTAAGAAAGCTCTATTTTTATTACTTTAGCCATTTTTTATTTTTTTTGCAATTTATTTTTATTTTTATTTTTATTATTTTTTTTACTTTTCTATTTTTTTGCTCCATTTGCTTTTGGCAGATAATTTTATTCTATAGAGAAGATGGCACTGAATAATTATCAGTGGCAAGCGATGAGGACAATTCCTACTAAAGCAGCCAGTGTCTTCAACCTCGACGTGGTCACCAGGTTATCTAAGCAGTTAGAGATGGTGAATAAAAAAATTGATGGTTTGAATAGTCTCTCGCAGGTACACCCAGAAATACATTATGATTCAAATTTAGGAGGCGTGGCGAATCCTGAGTACCCACTCTACGGATATGGCATGGAAAACGAGCAAGCGCAATATACGGGTAACTATTCTAGACCACAAAATAATTTTTATAATGACACTTACAATGCAGGTTGGAGGTACCATCCCAATTTCTCGTGGGGTGATCAAAATAGCCAAAGACCAGAATTTCCTCCAGATTTTCAACAACCACCTCACCAACAGGAAGAAGAGTCGAACATTGAAGAGATGCTGACAAGATTCATGGTAGACACAGATGCCCGTCTCCAAGACACTGAGACAGCACTTAATGACCAACAAGCATCGATCAAAGGGATCAAGAACCAAGTTTGGGAACTTACTAAGTAAGTTATACAACTCGCTAAGCTGATCTCAGAACTACCATAAGGAAGCTTGCCAAGCAATACTGAAACTAACCCGAGAGAACAAAATCAAGCCATTTACGATAGTGAAGGGTTAGACGAACCAAACCCAAGGGTAGAACCTGTGGTAAGTGAAGGTAAGGTTGAAGTGTGCCATGATATACCAAAATCGGCAATTACAAAGTACCAACCTCGTGTGCCATATCCCGATGCAATAAAGAAAGACCACACAGAGGAAGAATTCGGTGAACTCACACTTCGTGTAGACGATGAAACAATCACTCTTCAAGCTCTTGACTCAGCTAGGACATCGAGTAATAAAGGTACGAATGTTAATTCTATTGATAACAATTTGGTTCAACCTTCTTTACAGGAAGCATCACGAAATCACCTAGCTGAGCTAGATCTTAGACCTCGTACCCATAAAGAAATAATTCATGAAAAACTAAGGCTTCAGGTCGATGAATTAGAAGAGTGGAAAACACACTTTAAAGAGAAATTAGGAATACACAAAGTGAAACCGAAGGAAACCCCAGACGAGCTGATAGGAACAACAAATCACTTCAAAATAGGGGATCAGGTATTGTTGAATAAGGAAGACCGTCAAATCACCAATTTAGACCTCAAGACAAACAAAGAAATCACTTTTGAGGTACTTAATGTCTTCCTATACGGCACAGTCGAGGTAAGGAATCCTAAATTCAACACTTTTGAGGTAAACATTACTCGACTTAAACTATTTATCAAAAATCGAATTGATCGCATGAGAAAGGATTTTCACCTCCTCAAACCAACATGACCATACGGATGAGAGGTAAAGTCTAGCTTTAGACTATAAACGAGCGCTTCTCGGGAGGCAACCCGAGCACTAACCCCATTAATTTTTAATTTTTTTAATTTCTTCTTTTACTTTTATTTTTCCTTTTTATCACCTAACTATAAACTAACCAAAGTGAAGATTTCCAGACCACACGGCCTTACACACGGCCGTGGCCGTGGCCGTGTGGCCACCACAGGAAGGTACAAGGGCGGGGGCAACCACCAGATCCATAATTTTTATTTAACCCCCTTCTTCCTTTTTCTTTTCCAGTTGTTTTTCCTTTTCCATTATTTACTTTTATTTTTATTTTTATTTTTATTTCTTTTAATTTTCTTTAATTTTCTTTATTATTTTCTTCTTATTATTCATTCCATTTATATTTAGATTAGGATACAATAAAATTAGGATGGTTGCTTCGAGGACTCAAATAGTTCGAAACGCTTCCCCACGTTCACCTCCAATCCTATCCGGTTTCTTTTCATTGGCTTCATCCAAAATTCAGGAAGTTTCACTTCTCTCCCTATCTTACGATTTTATGATTATTTTGATATTATCGATCTTTGTACATTGAGGGCAATGTACATCTTAAGTGTGGGGGGTGAATCTTAGACGTGCCTAATTTTTTTCATTATTCTCAAAATCCTGAATTTAGTCTTGTTTTTAAGTAAATTCCTCATATTACTGATTAGAATGAAATTTCCATGATTTATGATCTTTATTGATATGTTTTAGATTAAGTCATTGATAATTATGCATTGATAATTAAATTCTAAGAATACTAGAGAATCAAGCATAATAAGTCTATTTTTCGGAATTAAAAAATTTTTTTAGGTTGTCTACCTAAACTTAAATATTACTTTGAAGTTTGAAATTTACGAGGTTGATATCAAAATACCCATAATTTTTGTGAGATTTTGAGCCTTATAAGAGCATCTATCCTTTTTTCATGCTCACTTTTTGATTATAAGTGTGTCAACAGTGAACTGTTATTCTAGAACTTGCCTCGATTATACATGTTGATACCACATCTTTGACTTGATATACTGAAATGATAAAGGCACTTAGGATTTAACCCACTTACTCCATAAAAATCCTACCTTCATAATTAACCCCTAGTGAAACCCTTTGATCCTAACAACCCTTTTTATTGACTCACCCACTAATATTAACCCAAAACCCTTTGTATTTGTTATCACCATTCTTCTTGACTACACTTTTTGTCGAGATTTGATTTTGAGCGGTTACCTAACTATGTTCTATATTTTAGTTGTTAAAGTACTTTCTTATTATTGTAAATATTTAATGATTTGTTCTTAAAAAAAAAGACGAAGTATATGCATTATTAGTCTTATAATTAAGTGAGCTTACATATTTAAATTCCACATCTTGAAGAAAAAGCTCGTATTATTAGTATTACAAGTTTATGTGATTATTAAGGATTAGTTCATTTTTCTAGTTAGGTAATTTGTCAAGTCAATCTCGATTCTAACCCTCTAATTCATCCTTTATCCACACCTTTAACCTAAGCCCCATTACAACCCTGTTAAAGACCTTTTGATTTGTGTATCATCTCATATTATAGTGGTGGAGATTTGATTTTCATGCAAGCCTATGGGATTAACGTTTCATGTTCGACTTTTGAGTGCCTAATTTTGAACCTTAAACACTTTGAGTGGTTTGAATGAATCTTTAGTGAGGATGTCAATCCTTGTCGATTTTGAATCAAAGGTAATTATTTAGATGAGGGGAAACACCTATGTTTTGTGCTGCAAATGTATGACTTAGACTATTTGAATTTTTAGGACTCTTTGAATTGAATTATCCATGTATGAATTATCTCTGAATTATGATGAAACATTATCAATGACTATTATGAATTATAAAAACTTCATTTTAATTCTAAGTTGAGAATTTTGCTTGAGGACAAGCAAAAGCTTAAGTGTGGGGGTATTTGATACACCGAAATAGTAACATATTTTAATCCCACATTTAGTATACTTTTGGATGATTTATCCCTTGATTTATGTAAAAAGGTGCTCTTAATCCTTTCTTTTCATGTCTTATACCCAGGAAAGTACCCAAGGATAAAAAGAACGAGAAACGGGCTCAAAACGGACCAAAATGGGCCAAAGCATGAAATCGACACGGCCTAAACTAAAGACCACACGGCCGTGCCTCCTCAATATACTAGAAAATGGCCTAATCACGATCTACATGGGCGTGTCCTCATTAGAAGTCCGAACACGGCTTGACCACGATTCACACGGGCGTGTGCCATGGCTGTGCCTCTGCCGCGGCCAAGAGGAGTTTTACTCGGATTTGGATGCTTGGAGGCAAAGAAACACACTCCAAAGTGTAATTAAACCCCCAATTAGGAATTGCACTAAAATTAGGATACTTGGAGGCCAAGTAACACATCTCAAAGCCTATATAAACACCCTAGGGGGCAACTTAATCGGGGAGTTCGACAGAAGCCTTCTGCCAGGGCTTTTCTCAGGGCGGTTAGCTAGGCCAAGGAGCCAAGCCGAAAAGGTCAGAGTTGTGGGAATCACTCGAAGGTAGCCAGTTGATCCATCTCAAGAAGCCGGGATTCTACTCAAGGCAAGCAGATCTCTCCTTCAATTCCTTCAGGAGTTTTAGGGATTTCTTATGTTTTGTTTTATCTTTTCTCTTGAGATGTTTTCTTATTTAGTTATGAACTAAATTCTTCAGATACCTGAAGAGGATGAAACCTATGATGAATCTTGTTATTATTTACTAAATTATATGATAAATACTTAGTTTGTTCTTAATTATGTGAGCTTTATCAAAATTTAATGTGCTTAGGTGGAGGAGGAATAGACCCTGCCTAAGAGGAGATCTTGCATAATTAAGCGGAGTTGATCGCACGCCTAGAGATAGGGTGACGAGATTTTGCCGAATTAGGGTGAAACCTAATATGGGAGTCCATAGATCGATTTACTGATATTCTAGGGGGTTATTATAAGAGAACGAGAGTTCCACTAATTAACCTAGGGTTAGATGTTATTCGCCTCGAGAGAGGGTTTAATATACGTTAGGGAGTCTTACGGATCAAACTAAGTAAATAAATCATATGGTTCCGTGATAGATAACAAGTGAAGTCTAGGTGGATTCTTCCTGAGGGTATCATCTAATCAACTGAGTTTTTCTAAAAGTTATCTCCCGAATTTTAGTCTTTTTTCGTCTTTATGTCCTTAGCTTAGTAGTTCATTAATTTTAGATTAAAAGCAACTTCACTTATTTTAGGTTAAATAATAAAAAGAAAGTTAGTATTAGTACTTTTAGTTCCCTTGGGTTCAATAATCCGATCTTGCCTAAGCTATACTACTATTCGATAGGTACACTTGCCTTTAATCGTTGTCAGAGTTAGTTTCCAGGTTCGATCGTTCTTTTTATAAATTTTAAAGCTCTGATTCACAGTGATCACTCGATGTCCTAGCCGTGTCAAGAACCTAAAGAGTGATCGTTTCGTCACTTACACGAAATGTGAGCTCACGTGGTAGTTTATTTCGTAGAATTGCTGGGCACACTGCGTTTAACTCCACATGCGACTTATCGTCTAACTTCCGTTTTTTTGTCAAAAACTCTTTTGAAAATTTCCTTGAATCTGGCATCTGCGAAAGAGCTTCAAGAAACGGCAAGTTAATATGTAATTTTTTTGGAAGTTTAAGAAATTTACCGAATTGTTCCTCTGTGTGGTCTTTCTTTATCGCATTGGGGTATGGCACACGAGGTTGGTACTCTGTAATTATCGGTTTTGGTTTATCATGGCTTACCTCAACCTTACCTTCCTCTACCACATTCTCTTGCTTCATTTTTGGTTCATCTAACCCTTCACTATTGAGAGCAGTTATTATTTGAGGTTGCTCTCTTGGGTTAGTTTCGGTGTTGCTAGACAAGATACCTTGTGGTCTTTCTGAGATCAGCTTAGCAAGCTGGCCTATTTAATTCTCAATCTCTTGAATTGATGCCTGCTGATTTTTGAGCATTGTCTCGTTGTTTTGAAAATAGATTTCTGATACCGCGATAAATTTTGTTAGCATCTCCTCAAGGTTCGGCTTCTTTTCCCGTTGGTAAGGTGGTTGTTGAAAACCTAGAGGAAGTTGCGGTCTTTGATTACCTTGACCACCCTACAAGAAATTGGGATGGTACCTCCAACCTGCATTATATGTGTTACTATAAAGATTATTTTGAGGTCTAGAATAGTTACCCATATAGTTGACTTGTTCGTTCTCTGTGCTAGGATTGTAGGATAGATATTCTGTGTTCTTCACCCCTCCTCCATTTGTATCGTACTGTATTACCGGATGTACCTGCGTAGAACTATACCAACCATCAAATTTTTTATTTAAAAGCTCTACCTGGTTAGATAAGATTGTGACCGCTTCAAGGTTGAAAACATCGGCTGCTTTATTAGGCATTATCCTCATGTCTTGCGACTGATAATTATTCAGTGACATCTCTTCAGTTTTTGGGAGTGGTATGTTTTATTTCACTGTCAAAAATCAAGGGTCCTGACGGGTTTCTTCTAGTCATAAGCTAGAAATACCTGCCAGAAGCAAAGAAAGAGAAAAAACAGCAAAGTTAAAATAAAATAAAAATAAATTGTAAATAAATAAAATGGCTAAAGTAATAAAAATTGAGCGTTCTTAATATTTTGGTTCCCCGGCAACGGCGCTAAAAACTTGATCGTTATGTCAAAGCCTTTAAAATTTATATAAAGAATGATCGAGCCTGAAAACTAACTATGATAACGATTGAGGCAAGTGCACCTATCGAACAGTAGTATAGCTTAGTGGCAAGACCAGATTATCGAACCCAAAGGAACAAAAATTACTAATACTGACTCTCTTTCTATTATTTAGCCTAAGGAACAAGGGAATTTGTTGTTTAATCTAAAATTGACTAACTACTAAGCTAAAGATGCTAAGACAATGAGAACAAACTTGGGAAAATACTCGTGAGAAAAACAAATTGACTAAGACAATACCCGAGGAAGAATCCACCTAGACTTCACTTGTTATCTAACTCAAGACAGCACGATTTATTCACTTGACTTGATCCGTAGGATTCCCTAATGTATATTAATCCCTCTCTCGAGGTGACTAACGTCTAAACCTAGGTTGATTAATTGAAATCTCTTTCTAATTACAACCCCTAGAATTGCATTAACTTGATCTATGCACTCCCATATTAGGTTTCACCCTAATCCGGCAAAATTTCGTCACCCTATGTCTACGCGCGCGAGCAACTCCGCTTAACTATGCTAGATCTACTCTTAGGCAGAGACTTTTGCTCCACCACCTAAGCACATCAGTACTTGAATCAATATCCTGGAATATCAAAGCAAGAATTAAGAACACGTAATTAAGAACAAATCAAATATTTATCATATAGTCCAGCAAATGATAACAAGATTCATCTTAGGTTTCATCCCCCTCAGGTATCTGAGGGTTTAGTTCATAATTATAAAAGAATACATCTCAGAAGAAAAGATAAAACAAAACATAAGAAAAGCCCTAAAATCCCCTGAAGGAATTAAAGAGAAGATCCTCCGTCTTGAGTATGACTCCGGCTTCTTGAGATGAATCAACTGGCTTTCTTCGAGTAAATTCCACAATTCTTGAGTATGTAACTAAGATGTGTGAAAGTTTCGTGTGAAAATTTTATCGTTTGTGTGCTCAATTTTATAAAAGGACTTAATCGTGTAAAATGCAAAAGTGGTAATCTAATTGTTAAAGCACTAAATTGCTATGGTCTATTAATTGTGAAGTCCTTAAAATAATATTTGGCCACTATATAGGCAAGTGGACGGTAATGGACCAACATTAAAAGGTTTTGTTATTAAATTACAAAGGTTAATTTTGTAATTGGCTTATTAATATGAATTATAATAAAACAAAGCCACATTAGTGCTCATCTTTTCTTAATTCTCTTCAACCGATAATAAGTAAGAAAAGGAAAGACTTAAATTTTTTATTTGGTCTATCTTGCTTCCTTGTCTCTTTCGAATGAAGCTAGAAGGGAGAGGCTGGCTGCATGTAGTGAAAAACCATGAAATTTGTTTGCTTAGAAGTTAAAATTTTCAAGTAGAAGGGTAATTCTTCTAAACTCTCCCTTGCCCATAGCTTTTCGTTGACAAATTCTAGTTGCATTGTTGATTTGAGCTTAACCGAATGTGTGGGAGAAGAGAAGAGTTTCTTTTCTAGTTGTAAGTGTTGCATGTCTAGTAGATGAAGAGTTTCTCACTTGTGTTAAAAGAATTTAGTGAATGCTTGTATTGTTATATGATAAACCGTAAAAGTAACATATTTTAATCCCACATTTAGCATGCTTTTGGATGAATTATCCTTTATTTTATGTAATTTGGTGCTCTTAATCCTTTGTTTTCATGTTTTATACTCAGGGAATGTAACACCCCAAACCCGGTCAACACACCACAACCGAATCTGGCATGTCACAGAGGGAATTGTTTTGAAGAAAACAGGTTACCGGTTAATTTTTCTAGTGAAAATTCTTTGTTATTTTATGTTTGTAGAAAACAGGTGCATGATTAGTTAAAAACCGATATTTGGAAATCCTGGAATAAATCTTTAAAACTTAGTTGATGATTCATAGGCTTGAAAAAAAAATGTTTATGTCCTTTTAAAACCCGATGTTCCTTCCTTAACTATTTAGAAATCAGTTAAGTTGAATGTGGAAAACTTAAGTTTGAAATCCATTTAAGTTGTTGTTGTTATCAATTGATTTGTTTTACCCGATGGTAAACATTTGGAAACCATTGCGTTCTTTAGTTTAGAAAATCTTGGGCTCAAAATTATTTAGTTAACCATGTAATTTATTTAGCCCAGATAAAAACAAATCCAAAGCATAAAAATAATCCAAACAAAATCAAAAGGCCTTATTACAAACCCATAATAAAAGTGAAACTGAATTGAAATAAAACAAAGTACCCAAACCAAAGTCCACGTAAAGACCGAGTTTATTTAATGCATGGCAACCTCGAGTCCGCTTGGCTCCTCATCGCGATCTATGAATCACCTGAAAAGATAAGGGAGAAGGTGAGTCACCAAGACTCAGTGCATAATCCCCTCCGGTTAATGCAACATACTTACACAAATCATAACCAAGCAATATATATAATGCACCTGGACCTAGCCATCCATAACTCCGTTCCTACCCCGTGTGGTACCAAACCACCGGTGGTGCCAAACCATGGTGACCCAAAGTCACGATGTCCAATAATGTGGTGCCAAACCACTTTGGTGACCCAAAGTCACGAATAATCCATCGTGGGGCCAACCCACGTGTGATACCAAATCACCGGCGTCAATCCCGATATATCAAGCGTGGGCCCAACCCTTTGTGGTGCTAAGCCACTGGGACGAGACGCTATGAGGTGCCAAACCTCCGGTGACCCAAAGTCACGAAATAATCGTGGTACCAAACCACCGGAGGTGCCAAACCTCCGGTGACCCAAAGTCACGGATATCATCCCCCCTCTCTCTCATATCACCCATACCAATGCATTACAAGTGCAAATCACGCCATCATGCTTTAACGTGCAACATAAAGCAAATATATCATAAATCATATTATTATGCACCATACGGCCAAAAATCATATCGAAACGGACTTACCCAAATCCTTGCTCACACCCATAAGGCATCATATCAAGATCTCACGATTTTTTTGGCTTTTAATCAAGATTAGGTTATTAATATATTACCAAGTTATAAATTGTGTAAGTTACACACCTGTTACTAACGCAAGCACTAAATCCCGAAGACCCGATCTACTGCATTAGATCTCCTTGTCCTTTCTGCCTTACGAATGCTAACCACAACACAAAGTATGCGAGATTGATCTTCCCCCACAGACTTTAATAAATCGCTTGCCAGAGAAAAGATGGCTCATGTAAAACCCCAAACCCGGCCCACAAGCCCTGACCGGATCTGGCATGTCACTGCGGAAAACGTTTAAAAATATTTTTGATTTTAGAATAACCCGTGAAAATTTGTTAACTTTTGAAAACTATGTCCATTTAAAAATTATTAAATAATATAAGCTCGATATAAAATATCTGAATTAAAACTTTATTACATGTTTTAAGATGAAGTTTGCCGAAAATAAACTGATTTCAAAATAACAATTTAATCGTCCTTTTTCTTTAGCACAATATAAATACTCAAATAATTTAATTGGGCGTTATTACAACAAAACTTATACAAATACTTAGAGTGCTGAAAATGATAAATACTATTAAATAAAGAAAAACAACTTCACGTATAAAAATGCTTTCTCGCATGGCCACCTTTGTATCCACTCCAACCCGGTCCATTAATCACGAATCACCTGCGATGGTTAAAAAGTTGGGTGAGTCACACAGACTCAGTGTGTAATTAATCACTGAATTCCACCCACATGCTAACCACATAACAACCCATGCATATATCATATTCAGATCATATCACATTCTGGGCTTGGCCCAAACTCATAACACTTATCAGCTAGATGGGTAATTATCCACATACTCTCCACACACTGGGCGTAGCCCATTTATTCAAGTCCACAATCACACATATATTCACATACCACAATTTATGCAATAATGAATCCTGACCCAAGCCTAAGGTCCATCCTCTACACACCCCCTTATCCAGCCTACCACACACTAGGGGATTATTAAATCACCTTCTCCATTTAACTCCACAAGGCATTCAGTGCCAACCACGTGCAATTAAGCACAAAATCCACAACGCGACCTCAGTCAGCGCCAATCCACAATGTAGCCGTAGCTAACACCAAAATCACGATGGGACACATAGTCACTCATCAATCCACGATATGGCACATAGCCGATATCAATCACGATGAGGCACACAGCCACTCATCAACCACGTACTCGAAGTACACCCGTACCTTCTTTCATAGCCCACCCATGCACATGCAACATAAAAATATCATGATAACGCATGCACATGATACTCATAACCATAAGCATAATCACACATACAAATCAATGATCATATTCCAATGACTTTGATACTAACTCGATCATCGTCATACCCTTGAAGGGTATCAATATCACAATTATCACCGCACTTGTTAGTAAACACATTACACATACAAATATAAATCCCGGAAACAGTAGGCTAGCTATACACCTTATAACCTGAAGCTCTAGACCCTCGATCCCGACGCTATCGCTAAGCGAGACTACGGCTATCCGCCTATAGTTTTTTCCCTTGCTGGCCCACACCCGGTGGCCAATCTGACGAAGCTGCTTTGAGACAGCTCTTTTCTTAAACTTCGGGATAGGGACTTTCCCTTGTCCTCCTTGACTGGTATTGGCCTCCATCAAAACGCTTAATCAGATAAACTGGTTAAACCTCCAAATCATAAATACAAGTATTTAATCTTTACCAACTAACTTACTTACAGAAACAAACTTGAGTCCCGGTTGCTCCTACCACCTGTCGAAATCTTGGAAAAATACCTCATTAATTTCGGCCCTTGTACCAATAAGTATTAGAAAGCGCCTTTAGCCGAATACTACCCTTACCTTATGCAACCGAAACTTAAAAGATCCCTAACGCTTCTTTCCTTTGGCTACACATGAAAGAACAATAAGGTCAAGGCCCTAAGTATATTCGGCCAACAAAGAGATTAGCACCAAGGCCATTCGGCTAAATAACCAAACCAAAGGGTTAACGCTTGAATCCTTACCTTTGATAACTACTCCCTCTTGTCCTAACAAAGAATCGGCCACCACAAGACTTAATGTTTGGCTTCCGGAACTTGCAAACAAAGTAGAGAGAATGAGAGACTGAGTGATTCGGCATTGACTCCCAGATGGGGTTGGAATGTTCGGCAATGGCAAGCAAAGTGTGAAGGAAGGGAGGGAAAATAAATACACAAAAGGCTATGCCCACCTTCGGTTTTGAAAGAAAAAGAAAGGGAGAAGGGAGAGTAGAAGATTCGGCCACCTTGCAAATTTGAGAGCAAAAAGGAATAGAAGGTGCTTGGAGAAAAAGGTTTCGGCTACCAAAGTGGTTGAGAGAAAACACTTGCAGATTCGGAATAGAGAACAAATGGTAAAAAGGGTGACCAAAGGTGAGCATCCCCCTATTTATAGAATTCGGCACTCCCTCCCCTTGAAGACTCTAAAATTCGGCCACCACCTACTAATTCAAACTAATTTGAATTAGTCCAATTCCCTAATTTACTCCTCTCAATCCATTCAAAATAGTTTGAATGGTTTCAACAATTATCTTCACTTAATCCAAATAATAATAATAATCCTATACTTAAAATAACTAAGTAGATAAATAAATAAATAAATAAAACTTTATCCAATATCACCTCTTCAATTTAAAAATAAAATAAAAGATAAACTAATAATTATTCCCTCATCCAGCCGAATTTTAAACCAAAATTAACTTAATTTTTATCCCAATTGAAGGTCCCATGTGCCGTCCAACACCTTACCAACCTGCTGCAAAATAAGAATAAAAATAAAACTCCAATTGCAACTCCCTTGGTTCGAACCTAGAACCTCACTGCTGTAGCCCTCTCTTCCAATGCCCCAGGCCAATTTTCCCAATTGACTTTCTTGTCCACCAATGCCCAGAAAATGCTTTAAACCCTCCTTAACTCAGCCCCTTCATTTTAACGCCAATACCAAAAAAATAAAAACGCCTTGCTGCCACCCTGATTCGAACCCAAGCCCCTACTAGCGTTATAATCAAATTTCTAAGTGGCGCATGGGAGCCACTTTACCAAGGCATTTCTTATGTCCAAAAACGCCTAAAATTAATCTTAAGGCCTCCTTAGCCAAACTCCCCCTTTTCACCTAAAAACCAAAAATTTTCCTAAGGCATTCTCCTATATCTTAAAGTTCTCAAGGCCCTTAAAACTCCTCCAATCACACACTGAAGCTTGCTAACACTTGAATTATGCATAAACGCATAACCCCGAAATCCGGGATATTACAATTCTACCCTCCTTAAAATAATTTCGTCCTCAAAATTACTTACTAACGATCATCCGTACATCCTAACTCACTACTCTACGCCTCTGCTGCGCGCTCTGATCTTAACAAATCTATCATGCCTTCTAGACACAGTCTGAAGGTTCACATCCAAAGTTCCTATACTTCACTAGCCATACCAGAATGAACTAAACTTCACACCAACAAGACAATAAATGGTGTCCAAAGAAAGTACCTGATATCAAGTCCCTGGCTGACTCGCATCCGATCCTTTAGCACCTCTGCCGGTACCATTTCCTCCCTGGCTCGAACCTCGACCTCTCGTTGCCTGAGGACAGTTCTTAACCAAATGGGCCTTCGACCCACACCGGAAACATTCCTTACTATTTCCCCAACATTCTCCTAAATGAGCTCTCCAACACTTAACACATGAACGGTTCTGATTTACATCAACTGGTGCATGTACAGGATTCTCGATCCTTGGTCTTTTATGGACATTACCAAATGATGCTAACGGTCCAAAACTTTTCTTATTCTCGTTCCTATTCTTTTCTCGGTTTTCTCTTATAGTCTTCTTAACCTCTTCAGCGATTCGAGCTTTCTCCACTAGAATGGCGAAGTCCCTTTCTCTCTGCGGAGCTATCAACTCCCGCAACTCATCTCGCAGCCCATCTTCGAATCGAACACACCTTTCATAATCAGTAGCCACGATTCCTTTGGCGTACTGACTTAGTCGCACAAATTCAACTTCATACTCCGCTATCGACTTATTCCCTTGTACTAGATTTAGAAACGCTTTCCTTTGCGAGTCCAAATAACTGGCTCCTACGTACTTTCCTTCAAACTTGGCCTTAAAGTAATCCCAATTCAATCGATCTACCGGTACACCTTGTTTGACAGTGAGCCACCATCGATAAGCTTCGTCTTAGAGCAACGAAACAGCACCCTTCAGCTTTTCCTCATCGGTATAGTCCAAATCGTCCATAATCCTTTCGACTGCTTCCAACCAATACTCCGCTACATTCAGAGCTACTCCTGATACTACTCTAAAAATTTCAGCCCCGTTCGACCTGAGTCTTTCCGACACTGACTTTCGAGCTCCGTTTCCTCCACTAGCTCCTGCTACTCGCTCGAGCACTCGCAACATGGCCCGATATACTGCGTCATCTTCTCCTGTCTGATCTTGATCCTCCGCGCCCACTGCTGGCGGCGGCACTTCATTTTCTGACCCTACTGGTTCCGGTACTGCCATTCTACCTCTATCGCATCCACGACGACCATGTCCCCTAGAACTCATTTCTAACGTCGCGGTTTATCTGATTAAAAAGTTTTATGCATCAGACTTTTGTTCCACTTATTAACCGTGAACAATTTTATGAAATGAAGATATTTAGAAGTAGTCCTTTCGATCACACAAAGGTTCAATTCAAGTTCACTATTCTACTTCAGAATATCACATTCATTTCTCAATAAAGGCACATTCATTCATCAACATATTCATCCAGTGGTATCCACCACCCACACTCACTATTCGAACATTGCTGTCTGTTTCTATCCCAGGGGCATTTTCATCATTTTTCCTATAAGGGTATTTTAGTAATTTTTGTAAATCGTAGATATTTTGGACAAATTTTCACAATAATCTTTTACTACAATTAAGAGGGTAATTTAGGGATTTTAAAACTAGGAATTTTATAAAACTGCATGGCTAGTCCCTTTCGGGTTTTAATCATTTGTTTAGCCCGCGAATAAGTCCTCTTGGTTGGGGTGAACCGTAGCTACGCACCAGGTAGGATTCCAGCGAAGAGGAGGTGAGTCACTAGGATCGCTTAAGTACTGTGCTCTTTCGGATCCAATCCTAGACATGCGCACAATGGTTGCCACACCCTAGCTGGCGACTTAGTTCTGAGTTTGTTTAATAGTCCTTAAGTCTTATGCATGTGTTTGAGTGCACTATCCCTAGGGTTCAATAGCCCTAATATTCTAATCTACGAGCCCAAATAAGCCCATAACATTTCACAAATCACTTCAATAATTAGAAGTACTTACAGTGGACTTGGGCCGAGATCTGAGGCCATGCCGAATAAACACGAAATAAAAGTCCATATTTTGAAAAGCCCATTTTGAAAACTATTTTCGCCCAAAACCTCAAAGCCGAGTTTTGAACCGAGCTCGATACTAAATCAGTAACACCCCAAAACTCGCCCACAAGCCCCGGACCGGATCCGGCATGTCATCATGGGAAAACGTTTGAAAATATTTTTGATTTTAGAATAACCCGTGAAAATTTGTTAACTTTTGAAAACTATGTCCATTTAAAAATTATTAAATAATATAAGCTCGATATAAATATCCGAAATAAACCTTTATTACATGTTTTAAGATGAAGTTTGCCGAAAATAAACTGATTTCAAAATAACAATTTAATCGTCCTTTTTCTTTAGCACAATATAAATACTCAAATAATTTAATTGGGCCTTAATACAACAAAACTTATTCAAATACTTAGAGTCTTTGAAAATGATAAATACTATTAAATAAAGAAAAACAACTTTCGTATAAAAATGCGCTTCGCATGGCCACCTTTGTATCCACTCCAACCCGGTCCATTAATCACGAATCACTGCGATGGTTAAAAAGTTGGGTGAGTCACACAAACTCGAGTGTGTAATTAACCTTTGAATTCCACCCACATGCTAACCACATAACAACCCATGCATATATCATATTCAGATCATATCACATTTCGGGCTTGGCCCAAACTCATAACACTTATCGACTAGATGGGTAATTATCCACATACTCTCCACACACCGGGCTTAGCCCATTTATTCAAGTCCACAATCACACATATATTCACATACCACAATTTATGCAATAATGAATCGACCCAAGCCTAAGGTCCATCCTCTACACACCCCCTTATCCGAAGCCTACCACACACGGGGAATTATTAAATCACCCTCTCCTTTTAACTCCACAAGGCATTCGGTGCCAACCACGTGCAATTGCGGAGAAATCCACAACGCGACCTCGATCGGCGCCTAATCCACAATGTAGCCGTAGCTAACACCAAAATCACGATGGGACACATAGTCACTCATCAATCCACGATATGGCACATTGCCGATATCAATCACGCGATGAGGCACACACGACCACTCATCAACCACGTACTCGAAGTACACCCGTACCTTCTTTCATAGCCCACCCATGCACATGCAACATAAAATACTGATCATGATAACGCATGCACATGATACTCATAACCATAAGCATACTCACACATACAAATCAATAATCATATTCCATGACTTTGATACTAACTCGATCATCGTCATACCCTTGAAGGGTATCAATATCACAATTATCTTTGCACTTGTTAGTAAACACATTACACATGCAAATATAAATCCGGAAACGATGAGGCTAGCTACACACCTTATAACTGAAGCTCTAGACCCTCGATCCCGACGCTATCGCTAAGCGAGACTATGGCTATCTCGCCTATAGTTTCCCCGCTCTTTGGCCCACACCTCGGTGGCCAATCCCCGAACATTGAGACAGCTCTTTTCTTAAACTTCGGGATAGGGACTTTCCCTTGTCCTCCTTGGACTGGTATTGGCCTCCATCAAAGCGCGCTTAATCGGATAAACTGGTTAAACCTCCAAATCATAAATCCAAGTATTTAATCTTTTCCAACTAACTTACTATCCGAAACAAACTTAAGTCCCGGTTGCTCCTACCACCTGTTGAAATCCTGGAAAAATACCTCATTAATTTCGGCCCTTGTACCAATAAGTATTAGAAAGTGCCTTTAGCCGAATACTACCCTTACCTTATGCAACCGAAACTTAAAAGATCCCTAACGCTTCTTTCATCTGGCTACACATGAAAGAACAATAAGGTCAAGGCCCTAAGTATATTCGGCCAACAAAGAGATTAGCACCAAGGCCATTCGGCTAAATAACCAAACCAAAGGGTTAACGCTTGAATCCTTACCTTTGATAACTACTCCCTCTTGTCCTAACAAAGAATCGCCACCACAAGACTTAAGGTTTGGCTTAGGAACTTGCAAACAAAGTAGAGAGAATGAGAGACTGAGTGATTAAGACGCGACTCCCAGATAGGGTTGGAATGTTCGGCAATGGCAAGCAAAGTATGAAGGAAGGGAGGGAAAATAAATACACAAAAGGCTATGCCCACCTTCAGTTTTGAAAGAAAAAGAAAGGGAGAAGGGAGAGTAGAAGATTCGGCCACCTAGCAAATTTGAGAGCAAAAAGGAAGAGAAGGTGCTTGGAGAAAAAGGTTTCGGCTACCAAAGTGGTTGAGAGAAAACACTTGCAAATTCGGCAAAGAGAACAAATGGTAAAAAGGGTGACCAAAGGTGAGCATCCCCCTATTTATAGAATTCGGCACTCCCTCCCCTTGAAGACTCCAAAATTCGGCCACCACCTACTAATTCAAACTAATTTGAATTAGTCCAATTCCCTAATTTACTCCTCTCAATCCATTCAAAATAGTTTGAATGGTTTCAACAATTATCTTCACTTAATCCAAATAATAATAATAATCCTATACTTAAAATAACTAAGTAGATAAATAAATAAATAAATAAAACTTTATCCAATATCACCTCTTCAATTTAAAAAAGAATAAAAGATAAACTAATAATTATTCCCTTATCCAGCCGAATTTAAAACCAAAATTAACTTAATCTTTATGCCAATTGAAGGTCCCATGTGCCGTCCAACACCTTACCAACCTGCTGCAAAATAAGAATAAAAATAAAACTCCAATTGCAACTCCCTTGGTACGAACCTAGAACCTCACTGCTGCAGCCCTCTCTTCCAATGCCCCAGGCCACTTTTCCCAAATGACTTTCTTGTCCACCAATGCCCAGAAAATGCTTTAAACCCTTCTTAACTCAGCCCCTTCATTTTAACGCCAATACCCAAAAAATAAAAACGCTTTGCTGCCACCTTGATTCGAACCCAAGCCCCCTACTAGCGTTATAATCAGCCCCCTAAGTGGCGCATGGGAGCCACTTTACCAAGGCATTTCTTATGTCCAAAAACGCCTAAAATTAATCTTAAGGCCTCCCTAGCCAAACTCCCCCTTTTCATCTAAAAACCAAAAATTTTTCTAAGGCATTCTTCTATATCTTGAAGTTCTCAAGGCCCTTAAAACTCCTCCAATCACACACTGAAGCTTGCTAACACTTGAATTATGCATAAACTCATAACCCCTAAATTTGGGATATTACAGCTCAGATCTACTGTTTCCAAAGTCCTGAATATCCTATAAGAAATCGATTCCCATTAATAATTAACAATACTATCAACAAATACCGGATTAGGCTTTTATCTATGTGTGTCGACAGAGAAGAAGAGAAATTAAGAAGGGAGTTTCGGCCATGGACACTTACCTTCATAAAACCGATTGAAGAAACAACCAAAAGGAGATCAAGGCTTGATTGAGATTCGGATAAAATAAATAAAAAGAAAGAAGGAAGATTCGGCTATGGTTGATTAAAAACAACAATTAGGATTCGGCTAGAGTGGGAAAAAGAGAAAGGAAAAGAAAAATAAGAATAGAAGAGGGAAGATTCGGCAGGAGAAGAAGAAAGAAGAGAATGGAAAGAAGAAGAAAATAAGAGAAAAAAAATAGAATGGGAGAGGGATACTTTCGGCTTTGAGCAACAATGGAAGAAAGAAAAAGATGAAGAGAAAAAAAAAGGTTCTTCTTGGCTACAAAGAAAATAAAAGATGAGAAGGAAGTTCAAGTTGAGATTCGGCCAAATGCCCAAGGGAGAAATCAACAACCACCTATGGTCTTTCGGCTTTTCCTCAATATGGTGCACTAGGGGAAATCGGCACACTCAAAAAAAGTTTGCTTTCGGCTTTGACACAAAACAAAGCTAGCCGAAAATGCACAACTAGGTGCCTAAGGAAATTCGGCACCCTCCTCTCCTCAGCTTTCCAAAACCGAACACTCCTCCTAGCGGGAGTTCAAAATTCGCCACTTCCTCAAATTCCTCACGGCCACTAATTCAAATGAATTTGAATTCCACAAGTTCCTAAATTTTCTCCTTGCCACCCATTTAAATATTTTGACCTAGCCAAACTTATCGATGAGTTTGTGCTGAGCACAACTCCTTCTCCTTGGCGTCAAAATGCAAAGCGAAAAATGGGATTTACTGTTGCTCGAACACAGTTCTCCCACACCTTGTGGCGTCATTCTTAGGGCCCTAAGTGGCGCCTCCTTGCCACTCTGCCAAGCCAATTCTTGTGCTACAATACCCTACGAATTACACTTAAGCCCTAGCTCCTTCAGCTCCCCTTACTTACAACTTAAAAACAAAAAAAAAATTCCTGCAACTCGGGCCCACTCTAAACTTATAACTAGGTCTTAAAACACTACAAATAATAACACAACAGTCCAACTCATGCAAAACAATTCAATCACAACTAACCCCTATTTTAGGATATTACAGGAAAGGACCGGAGGATGAAAAGAACGGAAAACGGGCCCAAAACGGAGTAAATGGGCCATATCACGAAATCCACACGGCCAGGGCCCAAGACCACACGGCCGTGCCTCACTTATCAGACCTGAACACGGCCTTGCCACGATTCACACGGGCGTGTGCCATGGCCGTGTCCCTGCCGCAGCCAAGAGGAGTTTTACTCGAAATAGGATGCTTGGAGGTAAAGAAACACAATCCAAATTCTATTTAAACACCTTAGTAAGAATCCTATTTGAATTAGGATACTTAGGGGCCAAGTAAGGTATCTCAAAGTCTATATAAACACCCAAGGAGGCAACTTGAAAGGGAGTTCAGCAGAAGCCGGAGCCCAAAGCTATCGTTTACGGGCGTCTTGCTCGGCCAGAGAGGGCAGATTTGTGGGGATTCACTCAGGGATAGCCAGTTGATCCATCTCAAGAAGCCAAAATTATACTCCAGACGGAGGATCTCCTCTTCAATTCCTTTAGGAGGTCTTAGGGATTTCTTATGTTTTGTTTTATCTTTTCTTCTGAGATGTTTTCTTTTATTGTTATGAACTAAACCCTCAGATACCTAAGGGGATGGAACTTAGATGAATCTTTGTTATCGTTTGTTGAACTATATGATAAATATTTGATTTGTTCTTAATTATGTGTTCTTAATTCTTGTGTTGATATTTCGCGGATATCGATTCAAGTTTGATGTGCTTAGGTGGAGGAGCAAAGTCCCTACCTAAGAGTAGGTCTAGCATAGTTAAGCGGAGTTGATCGCGCGCCCTAGAGATAGGGTGACGAGGTATTTGCGGATTAGGGTGAAACCTAATATGGGAGTCCATAGATCGAGTTAATGCAATTCTAGGGGTTTTAATTAGAAAGAGATTTCAATTAATCAACCTAGGGTTAGCGTTATTCACCTCGAGAGAGGATTTAATATAAATTAGGGAATCCTACGGATCAAGTCAAATGAATACATAAATGCAGTTGAGTTAGATAACAAGTGAAGTCTAGGTGGATTCTTCCTTGGGTGTCGTCTTTATTAATTGGTTTTTCCTCAAGTTATTTTCCCAAATTCATTCTTCTTTGTCTTAGAGTCTTTAGTCTAGTAGTTAATTAATTTAGATTAAACAACCATTCGCTTAATTCTTAGGCTAAATAATAGAAAGAAAGTTAGTATTAGTACTTTTAGTTCCTTTGGGTTCGACAATCTGGTCTTGCCTAAGCTATACTACTATTCGATAGGTGCACTTGTCTCAATCGTTGTCATAGTTAGTTTCCAGGTTCGATCATTCTCGTTATTTAAATTTTTAAAACTCTAACATACGATCAAGTTTTTGGCGCCATTGGCGGGGAACTAAAATATTAAGAAAACTCTATTTTTATTACTTTAGCCATTATTATTATTATTATTTATTTTTTTACTTTGCTAAATTTTCTTTTATTTGATTTTGGCAGATAGAGGGGATGGCACTGAATAACTATCAGTGGCAAGTTATGAGGACAAAGCCAACAAAAGTAGCCGATATCTACAACCTCGACCCAATAATCAGGCTATCAAACCAGTTAGAGATGTTAAATAAAGAGTTTGACGATTTGTGTTCTTCACAAATACATCCAGTTATACAGTACGAAACAAGCGGAGGCGTGGCGAATCCTGAGTACCCACCCTACGGATATGGCATAGAGAACGAACAAGTCCACTATATGGGTAACTATTCTAGACCTCAAAATAATTTTTATAATGACACTTATAATGCAGGTTGGAGGTACCACCCAAATTTCTCGTGGGATGATCAAAGTAGCCAAGGACCGGAACTTCCTCCAAATTTTCAACAACCACCTTACCAACAGGAAGAGGAGTCGAACCTCGAGGAGATGCTGACAAAATTCATGGCAACCACAGATAACCGTCTCTAAGACACTGAGACCACCCTTAAGAATCAACAGGCATCAATTAAAGGTATCAAGAGTCAAGTTGAGGAACTCAGTAAGACAGTTGGACAACTTACTAACACAGTTGGACAACTCACAAAGATAATTTCCGAACGACCGCAAGGGCGTCTACCAAGAAACACTGAAACTAACCCAAAAGAGCAAATTCAAGCCGTAACAGCTCATGATAGTGAAAGGTTAGTGGAATCTTACCCAAGGCAAGAGCCTGTGGTAAGTGAAGGTAAGGTTGAGGTAAGTCATGATTTACCAAACCCGGTGATTACAGAGTACCAACCCTGTGTGCCATACCCCGATACTACAAAGAAAGACCACATAGAGGAACAACTCGGTAAGTCTCTTAAACTTTCAAAGAAATATCATATTAACTTGCCGTTTCTAGAAGCTCTTTCGCAGATTATAGATCCTAGACCTCATGTCGATAAAGAAGAAATTCATGAGGAACGAAAGCTTTGGATCGATGAACTAGACGAATGGAAGACACACTTCAAGGAGAGACTAAAACCACACGAAGCAAAGACGAGGCAACTCCATGACGAACTTAATAATGGGGCAACCCAGCTTAAGATAGGAGATTAGGTACTCAAAATCTTCCCAGATGGAACGGTCGAGGTAACACATTCTAATTTCGGCACTTTTGAGGAAAACATTACTCAACATAAATTTTATATCAATAACCGAATTGATCGCATGAGAAAGGATTTTCACCTCCTCAAACCACCATGACCATACGAATGAGAGGTAAAGTATAGCTTAAGACTATAAACGAGCGCTTCTCGGGAGGCAACCCGAGCACTAACCCAATTAATTTTTACATTTTTTTACTTTTATTTTTCCTTTCAGCACCTAACCATAAACTAACCAAAGTACAAATTTCCATACCACACGGCCTTGAACACGGCCGTGGCCGTGGCCGTGTGGCCACCACAGGAAGGTACAAGGGCAGGGCCAACTACCAGATCCATAATTTCTATTTAACCCCCTTCTTCCCTTCCTTTTCTTGTTATCTTTCTTCTTTCATTATTTACTTTTACTTTTATTTTTATTTTTATTTTTATTTTTATTTTTATTTTTATTTTTATTTTTTTATTTTTTTTACTTTCTTTATTATCTTCTTCTTATTCTTCGTACCATTTAGATTTAGCTTAGGATACAATAAAATCAGGACGACTGCTTCGAGGACTCAATTTCAAACGGTTCAAGGCGCTCCCCCACGTTCACCTCTGCCAATCCTATCCGGTTCCTTTTCATTAACTCCATCCAAAATTCAGGAAGTATCACTTCTCCTCTTCTCTTTTGGTTTAAGTATTACATGCTTATTATATATCCTTGTACTTTGAGGGCAATGTACATCTTAAGAGTGGGGGGGTGAACAACCTAAATAGGTGCCTAACTTTTTTTTCATTATTCTCAAATTCTTGAAATTAGGTGCCAAACTTTTTGCATTGTTCTCAAATCCTTGAATTATGCCTTGTCTTAAAGTAAATTTATCATATTATCATTTGAATGAAATTCCCATAATTGATGATTTTTATTGACATATTTTAGGTTAAGTCATTGATAATTATGCATTGATAATTAAATTCTAAGATACTAGAGAATCAAGCATGATAAGTCTGTTTTTCGGTATTAAAAATTTTTCTAGGTTGTTAACCTGAATTTGAATATTACTTTGAAGTTTGAAATTTACGAGGTTGATATCAAAATACCCATAATTTTTTGTGAGATTTTGAGACTTATAAGAGCATATATCCTTTTTCATGCTCACTTTTTGTAACATCCCAAACCCGGTCTATGCGTTAAGACCAGACTTGGTATGCTACACAAATCGAATATACATCTAGTCATCTAATGATTTAGAGAAAACAGGTCTTCAAAAACTATTTTGGAGATGGAGTTTATCAAAAACCGAGGTTAATTTAAAATCTATGATTTTAGAACATAAGAGTTTAGAATTTGATCTCAGAGAATTAATTGGTTAAATTTTTAAATAAATTTTAAAAAAAGTTCAAAAGGACTTTGGAAACGAAATTTATAAAAGAGTTTTCACCGAATTTTTTACGAGATAGTGATATTTAAGAAACCCCCTTTTTTTATACGTAATTTAAAGAAAACATTTATAAACTTAAAATAGTCCACTTTAAGTATCTAAAACATATTAAAAACCATCCACGAAATAAAATCCATAAAAACCAAACTAGAGGCCTTATTACATCGCCAAAATAATAATTAAGTAATAATACTAAAGAGTAGTTTAAAATTTATAAAAACCATCGTTTGAAGTATGGCCTCCACGAAGTCATCCCCGCCCAAGCCTCCATCAATTATCATTACGAGAAGGGTAAGAAAACGGGTGAGTTACTTAGAACTCGAGTGTGTAACCCACTTACCGTGTCCCTTTGGGCCAAAACCATATAAGCATTTAATTAGGCTTGAGCCCATATACAAATATAACAATATAGCAATCATAAAATGCACGTGATATGCAATTCCCAACCAAGCCTAAATTTCCATCCGCTACACACCACCCGTACCAACCAACACACCTGTGGGGATCAAGTCAACCCACCCCGCCAAACACACCGATCGCAGGCATAAAGCCATTTAAAATGTTTGTGGTTGAGCCACCCGAACTAGATTTTGTGACAGAGCCACCGGAACTAGATTTGGGTAGAACCACCAGAACTTCTCTTCAATTTAATCCCAACCCATACAATCATGTATACATAAACAAAGCTTAAAAATTTACATATGATAATTTCAACATAAGGCCCATACTACAAGTTGGCCCATTTATCAATTTGGCCCATTAATCAATCTAGCAAATTTGGCCCATTAATCA
The DNA here is from genome assembly GCA_025698515.1 of Gossypium sturtianum. Lineage (NCBI taxonomy): Eukaryota > Viridiplantae > Streptophyta > Magnoliopsida > Malvales > Malvaceae > Gossypium > Gossypium sturtianum. The sequence goes on along the minus strand of CM046947.1, from coordinate 42,458,869 downwards.
ATCTAGCAAATTGGCCCATTAAGCGATCTAGCAAATTGGCCCATTAAGCGATCTAGCAAATTGGCCCATTAATCACATGAGGCCCAGTAATTACTTTTTATTAAATTAGCCCATTGAGGGCGATTCCATAATTTCCACGACTTTAATACTGATTTCATGCACTTACACAAAAAGTGTTAATATACTGTATTTTTTGATTTTACCAACTTTACGATTTTTATTCTAATGCTTACGATATAACATCTAACCCATGAGATAAGTGTGAAATTACACACCTGATTACGGTGAGAACTAAACTTTCCCGCTCGTCGATACCTAAATATATGTCACATTTGGTTAGAACACTAATATTTAATATGAATCTATACTAAAGATAAGCGATCTAGATCTTTACCCTCGGAATCTCGAATAACTACTATTTGGCGGTTCTCCCCAGTTGACGGTTCACAACCCGGTGGGAAATCCCGAACAGCTAATGGCTCTGAACTACAGACAACTTTAAATAATTTATTTTCACCGGATGCGGGTCCACAACCCGGTGGAAAATCCCGGATTGCCGAAACAGCCATTCGCTTAAATCTAGAGGGAATAGCGAATCCACCCCTCTTCCGAACATTGTTCACCACTCTTTTCGAACCTATCTTGTTTGCCTCAATTGATTAAAGAATATTAGTGTAACACCCCAAACCCAGTCTAACCACTACAACCGAGTCTGGCATGCTACGGGAAAGGAAATGTTTGAAAATCGACTTGTCAATTTTGTTTAAGGAGAAAACTGTTGAATAATTTTAGAAAAAACGAATTTGAATCTTGTGGTGTTAAAAAAGTGTTAAGTCTTGCTTTAGAAAAACTTAGTTGCTCAATTGTTACTCCATACTTATTACTTAGTCATGGTATAAAAAAAAAACAAGTATTTATTTAGCTTTTGAAAACCTCCAATTCCAAGTTTAATCAACCTATTAAATAGAAACTTTAGAATCTACTAAATAATAAAAGGAAACCCAAAAAAAAACTTCAGCGGCCTTATTACATAACTGGAAACCAAAATAAAATAACTAAGTTCGAATAGAAAACTTTGTAATAAACCAAATGCTGTGCATGGCCACCTTGAGTCCACTCCGGCTCCATATCCACGATCTAAGTCTGATCTGCAAAATGTAAAGGAAGGGGTGAGTCACCTAGACTCAGTGTGTAAGTCCCCATCCCAAGAGAAATTATGCTCTTACACAAATTCATACATTAATATGCAAGTCATGCAACCTATCCAACCTAAGTATCCATCTGGGTCTCCCAAATCTACCCCTTGTGGTACCAAACCACTGGTAACTGAAGTTACAAAGTGCCAAACCACTGGTGGTGCCAAACCACTGAGACTTAGTCACAATTTTTATAATATGTGGGGCCAACCCACTGTTGTGATGCCAAATCACTGGTGACAGTCTGATAGATCATACTTCCCCCTCCTCTCATCACCCATAACACAGAGTTATGCTAACAATATCATTATGATCATGCTTAACATACATAATTATGTCATGCTCTCATAGATCACAATCAAGGCATGCAATAATAACAACTTACCCGGCATCCTCGCTTTTACCCACAAGGGTATTTTAGTAACCTTTGCCGTCATTCCGACTTTTACAACACACAACATTAACATATCAAGTATAGAAAGTGTGTAAGAGTTACACACCTGGTTATCGTACTAACGCTCTTAATGCTTCTATGCTACTGTCACTCGAGACTACCACTATCGGTCTACGATCCAACTCCCGATACTTATTCGTTTGGATTTACAGATCCAACTCTCTCTCACATTCGATCATAATCGAGTTCAAAATAATCCCTTAATCACCAAACCAAATAAACGATGAGATCTCACTAATTAAATAATGATATCACTTAAAACGAATCCTTACCTCCACTGTCGAATCCCGAAAGTCTTTAAGAAAATGTCACCTTCCCACCTATATTCAGCCATCACTAAAGTATTAAACCAATCCCTTAAGCGCAATCAAATGAGTACCAAAACACATTCGGCCAAGCCAAAAGAACAAGAAAGGCCATTCGGCCGAACCTACCAACCCACCTTTGGCTTTCCACAAATCGGCCATACAGGGCACAGCAGACAGGATTCGACTTCTAGGGGTAGAGAGTGAAATCGACAGGGCCTTTGAACAAGTGATTCGAGTTAGAAGTTAATGAAAAGAAAAAGAGAAACCGCAGAGAAGCAAAATCCCGAAACTCACCAGATTAAAGAGGAGTACTCGGCTTATGGTGCACCTTCGGGAGAAATCCACCCTTGTAGATTCGGTTATGGGAGAGAAAGATGAAGACCAGGGTATTCGGCTTTGGAAGAAAAGAATGAAAAGAAGAATGTGTTGAAGAGTTGCGGCAAAGAAAAGAATTTGAGAGAATAGGAGAAGAAGAGAATTTTCGACTAGAAGAGTAAGTGAGAAAGAAAGAAATGAAAACGAATGGAAAAGATGGACACTAGGCTTCAAAATTCGGCTACACATGCACACACCTCAGAGTTGGAGTTTCGGCCAACTCTCCCCTCTCCTGATAGCCTTAATCCCTTATCTCATCCATCTCACAACACATCCCTTATCTTACCTTTAAAAGAGACCATCTTCAACCCAACTCTTTCCTTCCTTTTATCATCTTTTATCACTTAAATAAAAAGAATTAAAGCTCCTAAAATGTAGCCACTATACCGTCCACCCCTTCCCCCTTGAAGTGCCGAATTTTGACCCATCAATTTGGGCCCCAAGCGGCCACACTAGGCCTAACTTACCACTAAACATAATAATTTAAATTAAAATACTACGAGTACTATTTTTAATAAATTTTTACCTAGATTTAGGCCCAAACCTGAGCCCAATACACACCTCAAAGCCTTTTAACTTACTAATTTATCCATGCAACGTACCAAATGCACAGACCCACAAAATCAGGATATTACAGTTCTACCCCCCTTAAAATAAATTTCGACCTCGAAATTTACCTGATCAAAAGAGTTGAGGGTATTGCTGTCGTATGATATCCTCCGGCTCCCATGTCGCTTCCTCCGATCCATGGTTCTGCCATAATACATTTACCAAAGGGACCGATTTCCTACGCAAAACCTTAACATCCCGATCCAGGATCTGTACTGGTTCCTCCTCAAAAGACAGGTTTGGACTCACCTCAATCTCCTCCACTGGCACCACATGAGATGGATCCGAGCGATAGCGTCTAAGCAAGGAAACGTGAAATACATTGTGAATTTGACTCAACTCTGGTGGCAACTCGAGCTGGTAAGCCACTGGTCCTACTCGCTTCAATACCCGATAAGGCCCAGTAAACCTAAAGCTCAACTTGCCTTTCCTACCGAACCTTAGAACCTTCTTCCATGGCGACACTTTCAAGAAGACCCTGTCACCCTCTGCAAACTCTATATCCTTCCGTTTAAGGTCGGCATAAGACTTCTGCCTGTCTGAAGCTTCTTTCAACCGAGTTCTAATCACCTCCACCTTATCTTCTGTCTCAACAACCAACTCCGGACCCAATAACTGCCGCTCCCCCAACTCCGTCCAACACGTAAGGGTATGACACTTCCGACCATATAACGCTTCGTATGGTGCCATCTTAATACTCGCCTGATAACTATTGTTATACGCGAACTCCACCAACGGTAAAAATTCTTCCCAACTGCCTCTGAAATCCAAGACACAACCCCTTAGCATATCTTCCAATACTTGAATCACCCTTTCCGACTGTCCATCTGACTGGGCATGGAATGTCGTACTAAAATACAACCTTGTACCCAACGACTGATGCAAAGCCTTCCAGAACCTTGACGTGAATCTAGGGTCTCTGTCCGAAATAATCGACATTGGCACCCCATGTAACCTTACAATCTCCGCTATATATAGTCTCGCTAGCTTCTGAAGAGAGAAATCCATACGTACAGGTATGAAATGAGCAGACTTCGTCAAACGGTCCACAATCACCCAAACTGCATCCTTTTTAGTGGGTGTGAGGGGTAACCCACTCACAAAATCCATTGTGATCCTTTCCCACTTCCACTGTGGAATCTTAATCGGCTGTAACAACCCTGATGGTAACTGATGTTCAGCCTTGACTTGCTGACATGTCAGACACTTACCCACAAATTCCGTTACCTCACGCTTAAGACCCGGCCACCAAAACTGCTCCCGCAAATCCCGATACATCTTACTACCTCCCGGATGCATAGCATATGGACTGCTATGTGCCTCTTGCAAAATCTTCTGCCTTAACTCCACATCCTTAGGCATACACACCTTCCCTTGAAAACATAATACTCCATCGCTGCTCAGACTATACCCCTCCAATCCACGATTCTGCACTTGCAAGCATCGAGCACTTAAGACTTCATCTACCAGCTGTTTCTCCTTAACCTGATCTACCCATGATGGCTTTACCTACAATTCCGCTAACAGGCTTCCGTCCTCATACAAACTAAGATGAGCGAACATCACCCTCAAATTTGACACCACTTTTCGACTTAGCGCATCCGCCACCACATTTGCCTTTCCCGGGTGATATTCAATCGAACAGTCGTAATCCTTTAACAATTCCACCCACCTTCGTTGCCTCAAATTCAGCTCCTTCTGAGTCAGCAGATACTTCAAGCTCTTATGGTCCGTGTAGATCACCGACTTCTCCCCGTACAAATAATGCCTCCACACCTTCAAAGCGAAGACCACTGCAGCCAACTCCAGATCATGCGTCGGATAGTTAACTTCATGCGGTCTCAACTGCCGAGATGCATAAGAAACAACCTTCCCCTCCTACATCAATACACAACCTAACCCCGTATGGGAAGTGTCACAATACACCACAAAATCTTTCCCTGTCACAGGCTGAATTAAGACTGGAGCCTCAATCAAAACCCTCTTCAGCTTCTCAAAACTCTCCTGCTGCTTATCCGTCCATACAAAAGGTACCTCCTTCCTCAACAACTTTGTCAAAGGTGTCGCTATCGATGAAAACCCTTCCACAAATCTCCTATAGTAGCCTGCTAACCCCAAGAAACTGCGAATATCCGCCACCGACTTGGGTGGTTTCCAATCCAATACTGCCTCAATCTTTCGAGGATCCACTCTTATCCCTTCCGCTGATACCACATGCCCCAGAAAAGTAACTTCCTTCAACCAAAACTCACACATACTAAACTTGGCGTATAATTGCTTTTCCCTTAAAATCTGCAACACTACCCGCAAATACGCGTCGTGTTCCTCTTCCGAACTCGAGTACACCAGAATATCATCTATAAATACTACGACGAACCGATCCAAGTATGGTTGAAACACCCGGTTCATCATATCCATAAACGCTGCCGGTACGTTTGTCAACCCGAATGGCATTACCAGAAATTCATAGTGCTCGTATCGAGTACGAAACGCCGTCTTATGGATATCCGCCTCCTTTACCTTAAGTTGGTGATATCCTGACCTCAAATCTATCTTGGAAAAGATCGATGCTCCCTTAAGCTGGTCGAACAGGTCATCTATCCTAGGCAACGGATACTTGTTCTTAATTGTCAATTTATTCAACTGATGGTAGTCTATGCACATTCGCATCGACCCGTCCTTTTTCTTTATAAAGAGCATAGGCGCTTCCCAAGGTGATACACTTGGCCGAATGAAACCTCGATCCAATAACTCCTGAATCTGTGCTTTCAACTCCACCAATTCCTTTGGCGCAATCCTATACGGAGCAATAGACACTGGCGCTATTCCCGATAGAAGGTCAATACCGAACTCCACCTCTCAATCCGGTGGCAAACCCGGACGCTCCTCCGGAAAGACATCGACAAAGTCCTTCACCGTTCGAACACCTCCTACGGCCAAATCCTTAGCTTCCAAGGCACAAACATAAACCACAAACGCCTCACATCATTTCCTTACCATCTTTTCTGCCTTCAGCGCGGACACCACATTAGATAGGTAATTCTTTCTTTCACCTATCATTGCCACCTCTTCACCCTCGGCCAATTTTAGCACCATGCACTTAGCCGCACAGTCTAGTTCTGCCCGGTACTTAACCAACCAATCCATTCCTAAGATTAAATCAAACTTCCCGAAGGGTAGTTCCATCAAATCTGCTTGAAACACGACCCCTTGAAGTTCTAGGGGTACATCCCTATACAGTTTGTCTACTACCACAGAGTGTCCTAAACGGCTAACTACTGTCATCATCCTAGCAGAAATCTCATAGGCTAAGTTCAGAGTTCCCACTACGCTACTAGCTACATATGAGTGTGTTGATCCAACGTCAATCAAAGCAGTATAAGGCAACCCAGAAATTAAAAATGTACCGGTTATGACGCCCAGTGCGTCGCCCTCCTCTCGACGTTTGGCTGCATAGACCAACCCAGGCTGTCTAGCATTAGCACCCCCAGCACCTCGGCCAGGTGCTCCACGGCCTCGACCATTACCATTACCATTACCATTACCACCCCTAACTGCACCTCGACCCCTCTGTGGTTGCTGGCCATCTCTCCTAAATTGACCACGTCCTTGACCCTCAGCTTGAGTCCTAGCTAACTTTCGCGGACAATCCCTTACCCGGTGCTCCATTGACCCACACTCAAAGCACCCTCTATTACCAGCCCAACACTCTCCCGAATGAGACTTCCCACATCTAACGCACTGAGGTGGCCACTGAGTAGCAGTAGGCTTTGCAGCTCGATCCAGTCCATCAAATCTAGCCCTTTTCTGAGTACTTCCACCAGACCCTGATGGCCTAAAACTCCTTTTATCCGTGCCTCTATCCTGATTCCGCTTCTCGGTTCGCTTAACCTCCTCAGCTATTTTGGCCTTTTCCACGAGAACGGCGAATTCCCTTTCTCGCTGAGGTGCAATCAACACCCGCAGCTCATCTCTTAGCCCATCCTCGAACCTAACACAGCGCTCATGTTCCGTAGCCACCATACCCCGAGCATACCTACTTAACCTCAAAAATTCCGCCTCGTACTCAGGTACCGACTTACTCCCCTGACCCAAATTCAGGAACGCCCTACGTTGTGCATCAGTATAACCAGCTCCCACATACTTCCTCTGATAGGCTTCCTTAAAATAATCCCAGGTGATATCATCGGCCACTGCACCATCCCTGACCATGAGCCACCACTGATACGACTCATCCCGAAGAAGAGACACTATCCCCTTCAACTTCTCCTCAGTCGAGAAGTCTAAGTCATCCATTATACATTCTGTTGCCTCTAACCAGTACTCAGCAGTGTTGTGAGCTACACCAGACACCCCCCTAAACACCTCCGCTCCGTTAGCTCGGAGTCGCTCAGCCATAAATTTTCGGGCTCCTTTACCCGCGCCTGTCCCGACAATTCTCTCCAAAACTCGCAGTACTGCCTGGGATATTACATCATTATCACCCGTCTGATCCTGAAACTTAGCTCCCTCCACCGGCAGATCTGGCAGCACATTCCTAGACCGATGGCCAGACCCTGCTGGTTTTGACAAGGTCATCCTACCCCTACCCCAGCCACGCGACGGACGTCCATGACCTCGTGTACTCATTCTTCCCGTTCGCGTTTATCTGGTTAAGAATTTTATGTATTATTAATTCTATTCACTGTTTATCCACGAGCAATCTTTATGGAAAATAGTTTTAAAAGTGATTCTTTCAAAGTCGAATCTATCTATAGTTTCAGTTTCAGGCTTATCTCCTAGTTCTAAGTGCATTCATCATACAAACAACATCCACAGACCACATTCAACGTGTAGGGGTATTTTCATCATCTTCACTATCCGGGGGTATTTTTGTAATTTTTACCTACAGGGGTATTTTCAAAATTTTTCCAAAACAAAGTTTCAGGTGATTTTACAAATTAAGGGTATTTTGGTAATTTGCAACTCGGGGGTATCTTGGTAATTTTGTCAATCAGGGGTAGTTTGGTAATTTACAAACCAGGGGTACTTTGGTCTTTTTTTCCAAATTCAGGGTAGTTTTCACAAATCAAGTGGTAATTTGTTAATTTCAAAACTAGGGTTTTTACAAAACAGTGTGGCTGGTCCCTTTCGGGTTTTAATTATCGGATTTAGCTTGTGAACAAGTCCTCATGGTCAGAGTGAACAGTCACTACGCACCAGGTAGAATTCAAGCGAAGAGGAGGTGAGTCACTAGGACTGCTTAAATACCAAGCTCTTCCCGAATCCAATCCTAGACATGCGCTGTTTGTTGCCACACACCCTAACTTCGGTGACTTACTCACGAGTTTGTTTGATTCGGCTTAAGTCTTATGTAATTAAGAAGTTGTGTAAACTAACCCTATGGTCCATCAGTTCTACCATGCTCAACTACATCTAAAGCCCCCAAAGCCTACACATAAACATTAAATCAAAGGTTAGAGTTCTTACCTAGGTGGATCGGCACCGGAGACTCATGTGCCATGCTTTCCGAAAGAAAAATTATTTCACAAACTCTTAAAACATATTTTGGGCCATAAACCCACAACTGAGCTTTTGAACTTTGCTCTGATACCAAAATGTAACACCCCAAACCCGGTCTAACCACTACAACCGAGTCTGGCGTGCTACGGGAAAGAAAATGTTTGAAAATCGACTTGTCAATTTTGTTTAAAGAGAAAACTGTTGAATAATTTTAGAGAAAACAAATTTGAATCATGTGGTGTTCAAAACGTGTTAAGTCTTGCTTTAGAAAAACTTAGTTGCTCAATTATTACTCCATACTTATTACTTAGTCATGGTATATAAAAAAAACAAGTATTTATTTAGCTTTTGAAAACCTCTAATTCCAAGTTTAATCAACCTATTAAATAGAAACTTTAGAATCTACTAAATAATAAAAGGAAACCCAAAATAAAACTTCAGCGGCCTTATTACATAACTGGAAACCAAAATAAAATAACTAAGTTCGAAAAGAAAACTTTGTAATAAACGAAATGCTGTGCATGGCCACCTTGAGTCCACTCCGACTCCATATCCACGATCTAAGTCTGATCTGCAAAATGTAAAGGAAAGGGGTGAGTCACCTAGACTTAGTGTGTAAGTCCCCATCCCAAGAGAAATTATGCTCTTACACAAATTCATACACTAATATGCAAGTCATGCAACCCATCCAACCTAAGTATCCATCCGGGTCTCCTAAATCTACCCCTTGTGGTACCAAACCACTGGTGGTGCCAAACCACTGGTAACCGAAGTTACAAAAATAACATATGTGGTACCAAACCACTGGTGGTGCCAAACCACCGAGACTTAGTCACAATTTTTATAATATGTGGGGCAACCCCATGTTGTGATGCCAAATCACTTTGGTGTGAAATCGATAGATCATACTTCCCCCTCCTCTCATCACCCATAACACGAGTTATGCTAACAATATCATTATGATCATGCTTAACATACATAATTATGTATACTGAATATCATGCTCTCATAGATCACAATCAAGGCGTGCAATAATAACAACTTACCCGGCATCCTCGCTTTTACCCACAAGGGTATTTTAGTAACCTTTGCCGTCATTCCGACTTTTACAACACACAACATTAACATATCAAGTATAGAAAGTGTGTAAGAGTTACACACCTGGTTATTGTACTAACGCTCTTACTACTTCTATGCTACTGTCACTCGAGACTACCACTATCGGTCTACGATCCAACTCTCGATACTTATTCGTTTGGATTTACAAATCCAACCTCCGCTCCCTGACTGTTAATCGAGTTCAAAATAATCCCTTAATCACCAAACCAATTAAACGATGAGATCTCACTAATTAAATAATGATATCACTTAAAACGAATCCTTACCTCCACTGTCGAATCCTGAAAGTCTTTAAGAAAACATCACCTTGCCACCTATATTCGGCCATCACTAAAGTATTAAACCAACCCCTTAAACGCAATCAAATGAGTACCAAAACACATTCGGCCAAGCCAAAAGAACAAGAAAGGCCATTCAGCCGAACCTACCAACCCACCTTCGGCTTTCCATAAATCGGCCATACAGGGCACAGCAGACAGGATTCGGCTTCTAGGGGTAGAGAGTGAAATCGACAGGGCCTTTGAACAAGTGATTCGAGTTAGAACTTAATGAAAAGAAAAAGAGAAACCGCAGAGAAGCAAAATCCCGAAACTCACCAGATTAAAGAGGAGTACTCGGCTTATGGTGCACCTTCGAGAGAAATCCACCCTTGTAGATTCGGCTATGGGAGAGGAAGATGAAGACCAGGGTATTCGGCTTTGGAAGAAAAGAATGAAAAGAAGAATGTGTTGAAGAGTTGCGGCAAAGAAAAGAATTTGAGAGAATAGGAGAAGAAGAGAATTTTCAGCTAGAAGAGTAAGTGAGAAAGAAAGAAAAGAAAACGAATGGAAAAGATGGACACTAGGCTTCAAAATTCGGCTACACATGCACACACCTCAGAGTTGGAGTTTTACCAACTCTCCCCTCTCCGATAGCCTTAATCCCTTATCTCATCCATCTCATAACACATCCATTATCTTACCTTTAAAAGAGACCATCTTCAACCCAACTCTTTCCTTCCTTTTATCATCTTTTATCACTTAAATAAAAAGAATTAAAGCTCCTAAAATTTAGCCACTATGCCGTCCACCCCTTCCCCCTTGAAGTGCCAAATTTTGACCCATCAATTTGGGCCCCATGCGGCCACACTAGGCCCAACTTGCCACTAAACATAATAATTTAAATTAAAATACTACGAGCACTATTTTTAATAAATTTTTACCCAGATTTAGGCCCAAACCTGAGCCCAATACACACCTCAAAGCATTTTAACTTACTAATTTATCCATGCAACGTACCAAATGCACAGACCCACAAAATTAAGATATTACAATTAGTCCAACTAATATTTCGGAAATTAAATCTATAGATTTTAAGGGTGAAATCGGCTTACCACGAAATATCTTTACGTTCGCGGAATGAAAAATCGAGCGATAACGTCCATAGGATAGAATCGATTAATAACCCATCTTTAACAAGATAACGAATAATATGGAATTCCTTGATAGAAACCCTTACCTTAACACTTTGAATCGAATCCTAGCGATTCACGATGATTACGAATACTCCGAGTTTCGACCTTCACTTTATCACTATAAAGACGAAAAGATTGTCTAAGAAGAAGATGCTATTTTCGGTCAAAAGACCCTCCAAACTAATATGTATATTCGGCTAAAGACAAATAAGAAAATAAAGAAATGAAAAGGGTTCTTACCACTTGATTTGAACGAAAGTTGAAAGAATGATTAACAAGAGAAAATATGTGAGGAGGAGGGTTCGGCTAAAAAGAAAATTTTGATGGAAATAATGCTAGCAACATTCGGCCATGGAGAAAAATAAAAGAGAGAAAATGTGTTTCGGTTTTTCAAGGATGAAAAAGAACAAAGGGAGGGGTTTGGGACAAGAGGGCATTCGGCCAAAGAGTAGAAAAGAAAGAAAAGAACAATGGCCTTTGTGCTTAGATGATTTTGGCACTAGAGAGGAAGAACTTTAGAGGTTAGGTAAAGATTGAGACCAAATGGTCAAAAAAATGACCAAAAGAAGAAAACAAAAATGCTTACAATGCACCAATTGCATTCGGCTAAGGAGAGAAAAATGGAGAGAAAAATACTTTTGAGAAAAACACAAAATGACCAAATGCCAAATGACCAACTAGCTACCAACCTTACCAAAACCTTCAACAAAAAATTCGGTCACCCCCTAGCCCCCAAAACCGTCCAAATACATTGGCAAAAAGTCAAAGTTTTAGCCACCCAAAAGTTTCCAAAACATCACCCTTATTTCATGCCTTATGTCCCCCCTACATGCCATATTCTCATGATTCCCTACCTTAAGTTCATTCTTACCATATCTTTTAGCCACCATACCATAAAATAAAAGTCTAACTTACCAAAAATATAATGCTTGGCCGACATTTGCTAGGAATGAGCAAAAATTAAAGTCACAAAATACATACTAGGGGATTCGAACCTCTTCCCTCAAGCAACACTCATGGCGCCAACTCCACTTTACTACTAGCTCATCTTATGCTAACTTTTGTCACTTAATTTCCTTAAACATCAAGGTTACTTGTTCCACTTCAATAAAGTACTCATTACTAAAATTTATTCTAATTCTGAATAAATCCCGAGCCTTCTCAAGACTATATTAAACACACAAATTGAATCATTCACAAGCTAAGCACCAAAATTATGCAACATATCGATACTCAATTTTTAGGATGTTACACTTTTTGATTATGAGTGTGTCAACATTGATTTGTTATTCTAGAACTTGGATCGATTATACATGTTCAGACCACATCTTTGATATGATATACAGAAATGATAAAGGCACCTAGGATTTAACCCACTTACTTCACTAAAAGTCTACCTTCATAATTAACCCCTAGTGAACCCCTTTGATCCTAACAACCCTTTTTATTGACTCACCCACTAATATTAACCCAAAACCCTTTGTATTTGTTATCACCATTCTTCTTGACTACCCTTTTTGTCGAGATTTGATTTTGAGCAGTTGCCTAACTATGTTCTATATTTTAGTTGTTAAAGTACTTTCTTATTACTGTAAATATTTGATGATTTGTTCTTAAAAAAATCGAAGTATATTCAGTATTGGTATGATGAAAAGCGAGCTTGTACAGTTAACGTCTATTTATTAAAGAAGAAGCTCGTATTATTAGTTTCAAAGTTTCAATTCATGTAATTATTTATTTTTCAATTTGTTATTTCTAGTTAGGTAATTTTTTAGGTCGATCTTGATTCTATCCCTCTAATTCAGCCTTTAACCACACCTTTAACCCAAGCCCTATTACAACCCTGTTAAAGACCTTTTGATTTGTGTATCATCTCATTTTATAGTGGTGGAGATTTGACTTTCATGCAAGCCTATGGGATTAACTTTTCAGGTTTGACGTTTGAGTGCTTAATTCTGAACCTTAAACACCTTGAGTGATTTGAGTGAATCTTTAGTAAGGATGTCAATTCTTGTCAGTTTTGAACTAGAGGTAATTATTTAGATAAGGGGAAACACCTATGTTTTGTGCTACTAATGTATGACTTAGACTGTTTGAATCTTTAGGACTCTTTGAGTTAAATTATCCATGTATAAATTATCCTTGAATTATGATAAAACATTATCAATGACTATCATGAATTGAGGGAAGTTCGTTTTAATTATGAGTTGAGAGCATCAGAGGATGAAAAGAACAGAAAATGGGCCCAAAACAGAGTAAATGGGCCATATCACAAAATCCACACGGCCTGGGCCCAAGACCACATGGCCGTGCCTCACTTATCAGACCTGAACATGGCCTGGCCATGACTCACACGGGCGTGTGCCATGGCCGTGTCCCTGCCGCGGCCAAGAGGAGTTTTACTCGGAATAGGATGCTTGGAGGCAAAGAAACACAATCCAAAGTCTATTTAAACACCTTAGTAAGAATCCTATTTGAATTAGGATACTTAGGGGCCAAGTAAGGTATCTCAAAGTCTATATAAGCACCCAATGAGGCAACTTGAAAGGGAGTTCGGTAGAAGCCGGAGCCCAAAGCTATCGTTTAGGGGCGTCTTGCTCAGCCAGAGAGGGCAGATTTGTGGGGACTCACTCAGGGATAGCCAGTTGATCCATCTCAAGAAGCCGAAATTATACTCAAGACGGAGGATCTCATTTTCAATTCCTTCAGGGGGTCTTAGGGATTTCTTATGTTTTGTTTTATCTTTTCTTCTGAGATGTTTTCTTTTATTGTTATGAACTAAACCCTCAGATACCTGAGGGGGATGAAACTTAGATGAATCTTGTTATCGTTTGCTGAACTATATGATAAATATTTGATTTGTTCTTAATTATGTGTTCTTAATTCTTGTGTTGATATTTCGCAGATATCGATTCAAGTTTGATGTGCTTAGGTGGAGGAGCAAAAGTCCCTGCCTAAGAGTAGATCTAGCATAGTTAAGCGGAGTTGATCGCGCGCCTAGAGATAGGGTGATGAGGCATTGCCGGATTAGGGTGAAACCTAATATGGGAGTCCATAGATCGAGTTAATGTAATTCTAGGGGTTTAAATTAGAAAGAGATTTCAATTAATCAACCTAGGGTTAGACATTATTCGCCTCGAGAGAGGGTTTAATATAAATTAGGGAATCATACGGATCAAGTCAAATGAATACATCGTCTGGTTCAGAGTTAGATAACAAGTGAAGTCTAGGTGGATTCTTCCTTGGGTGTTGTCTTAATTAATTGGTTTTTCCTCAAGTTATTTTCCCAAATTCATTCTTCTTTGTCTTAGAGTCTTTAGTCTAGTAGTTAATTAATTTAGATTAAACAACCATTCGCTTAATTCTTAGGCTAAATAATAGAAAGAAAGTTAGTATTAGTACTTTTAGTTCCTTTGGGTTCGACAATCCGGTCTTGCCTAAGCTATACTACTATTCGATAGGTGCACTTGCCTCAATCGTTGTCATAGTTAGTTTCCAAGTTCAATCATTCTCGTTATTTAAATTTTTAAAACTCTGACATACGATCATTATACTCTATTTCTGTAACTCTTGGGTTGATTAGCAGAAAAGGGAAGGAACAAATTGAATAGGTAGAATCGGTGTTGGGAACCTTAGTGAGTTTTTCCTTGAACTTTTATTCTCTTGTGTTTGATAATTGCTAAAACGGTTAAATTGCTGTCCGGATTTTACCTTGTTGGTATTGTTCATTGCTGCCCTGTTTATGCTGTCCGATTGTGGTATTAATGCTGTTCGAATATTGCGTTGTTAATGATGTTCAGAGAGTGGTGTATTTATGCTGCTTTAAGGACTATTGTTGGTGTATTAATGCAACAAAAAAATTTGTTGTTTAGGCATTAATTAATGTTGTCTAAGTGACTGTATTTATGCTGTTTTATGGATTGTCGTTTGGTGTATTAAAGCAGCAGTAAATTGTTATTTAGATGTTAATAAATGTGGTCTGAATGACTTTAAATTATGGTAATAATGGTTGAAGTTGCAAATGAATAATTAATGATGCTTATTTAGTTGCAGTTTATGGTGTCTAAACCTGATTTTTTAAAGGGGTTAATGCAACTATTTATAAATTTATTGAATGAGAATTAAAAGCAAAGTAAATGCTGCAGAATTTATGTCTAAGTGTTAGTTAATGTGCTGGTTAAATGGTGTTCAATAGCTGTATGTTTATGTTGTTTGAGCTGTCGATGGGTAATTTGTAACACCCCAAACCCGGTCAACACACCACGACCGAATCTGGTATGTCACAGAGGAAATCATTTTGAAGGAAACAGGTTACCGGTTTGTTTTCAGTGAAAAACTATTTGTTGTTTTATGTTTGTAGAAACCAGGTACATGATTAGTTAAAAACCCATGATATACTTTGAAATCCCGGTAATAAATCTTTAAAACTTAGCTATCGATCCATAGGTTTAGAAAACGCTTATGTCATTTTAAAACCCGATGTTCCTTCCTTAACTATTTAGAAATCAGTTAAGTTGAATGTGGAAAACTTAAGTTTGAAATCCATTTGAGTTGTTGTTGTTATCAGTTGATTTGTTTTACCCAATGGTAAAGATTTGAAAACCATTGCGTTCTTGAGTTTAGAAAACCTTGGCTCAAATTATTAAGTTAACCATGGGACTTACTTAGCTAAGTTTAACACAATTCCAAAGCATAAAAATAATCCAAACATAATCAAAAGGCCGTATTACAAACCCAAAATAAAACTGAAACCAAATTAAAATGACATAAAGTGCCCAACCAAAGTCCACGTAAAAACCCGAGTTCATTTAATGCATGGCCACCTCAAGTCTGCCTAGCTCCTCATCCGCGATCTATGAATCACCTGAAAAGATAAGGGAGAAGGTGAGTCACCAAGACTCAGTGCATAATCCCCCTCCCGATTAATGCAACTTACTTACACAAATCATAACCAAGCAATATATATAATGCACCCAAACCTAGCCATCCATAACTCCTTTTCTACCCCGTGGTACCAAACCCTTTGGTGGTGCCAAACCACCTGGTGACCCAAAGTCACGATATCCAATAATTATGTGGTGCCAAACCCTTTGGTGACCCAAAGTCACGAGTAATCCATCTGTGGGGCCAACCCCGTGTGATACCAAATCACCGGCGTCAATCCCGTTATATCAAATGTGGGGCCAACCCAATGTGGTGCTAAGCCCCTGGGACGAGACGCTATGAGGTGCCAAACCTCCGTGACCCAAAGTCACGAAATATCAATAATCTGGGTGTGGGGCCAACCCACGTGTGATACCAAATCACTGGCGATGATCCCAAAATATCATCTGTGGGGCCAACCCACTGTGGTGCTAAGCCACTGGGACAAGTCACTATGAGGTGCCAAACCTCTGGTGACCCAAAGTCACAAAATAATCTGTGGTACCAAACCACTGGAGGTGCCAAACCTCTGGTGACCCAAAGTCACGGATATCATCTTCCCCCTCCTCTCATATCACCCATACCAATGCATTACAAGTGCAAACCATGCCATCATGCTTTAACGTGCAACATAAAGAAAATATATCATAAATCATATTATTATGCACCATATCGCAAAAGTCATATCGAAACGGGCTTACCCGAATCCTTGCTCATACCCATAAGGCATCATATTAAGATCTACACAGTTCTGGCTTTTAACACATTTAGGTTATTAACATATTTACTTAGTTATAAAGTGTGTAAGTTACACACTTGTCACTAACGTAAGCACTAAATCCCAAAGGACCGATCTACTGCACTAGATCTCCTTGATCCTCAATGCTTCTTTGAATACTAACCACGCTAAGTATGTGAGAATGATCCTTTCCCTACAATCGGCAATCATCATAACTTAGTCTTAATAGCCTTCGGCTTTTCCAAATAACTTAAAGAATGATTAAACCAAGATGGATCCTTACCACAGACTTACCAAATCCGATTGACAGTGAGTAGAGGGCTTAGATCGACTGCTTCCAAAATCCCGAAGAACCTAGGAGAAATCGGTTCCTATAGATGGTTAGCAAAACACCCACAAATGCCGAAGTTTGGCTTTTCCTACCATATGAGTCGACAGAGAAGAGAGAAAGCGAGAATGTAGTTTCGGTCAAGAACCCTTACCCCTTTTCAAAATCGATTGGAGAAAAACCAAAAGAGATCCACCCTTGTTGATATTCGGCCAACACAATATGAGAAAGAATGGAAGAAATTTTGACAAAGAGTTGAATGATGAAGGGAGTTTCGACTATGGTTGATAGAAAACAAATAGATGGGATTCGGCTAGAGTGAAAAGAAGAAGATGGGAGAAAGATATTTAGTATTCGGCTTAGGCTTAAAGAAAAGAGATTCAAAAAGTTTTGGCAAAAGAAAGTAAAGAAGAAGATGTGGTTTTGAGCAGTTATGAAAAGAAGAAAAAGAAAGATGGAAGAGAGGGAGATTCGGCCAAACACTTGAGAAGAAGAGAAGATGAGGGGAAGAGGGTTGCTTTTCGGCTACAAAGAAAATAAAGGATGAGAGAGGGGCTCCAAATGAGGTTCGGCCAAATGCCTAAGAGAGAAATCGACACACACCTATGATCTTTTGGCTTTGTTTCACTATGGTGCACTAGGAGAAATCGGCAATGCTCGAAAGGGTTTTTGGCTTTTGATACACAAACAAAGGCTAGCAGAAAATGTCATCTAGCCACTAAAGAATTTCGACCACCCCCTTCCAGCTCTCCAAAATCGAACACTCCCTAAGCGGGAGTTCAAAATTCGACCACTTCCCCAAATTCCTCTCGGTCACTAATTCAAATGAATTTGAATTCCACAAGTTCCTAAATTTTCTCCTTGCCACCCATTTAAATATTTTGACTTAGTCCATGCTTATATCGATGAGTTTGTGCTTGAGCACAACTCCTCCCCTTGGCGTCAAAATGCAAAGCAAAAATAAAATTCTGTTTGCTCAACTCGAGCTCTCCCTTCCCTGCATGTGGCGTCAATCACTAGGCTCTAAGTGGCGCCTCCTTGCCACTCTGCCAAGCCAATTCTTGTGCTAAAATACCCCACGAATTACACTTAACCCCTAGCTCCTTCAGCTCCCTTTTCTTAAAACTTAAAAGCAAAAATTTTCCTGCCACCTGGGCCTACTCTAGACTTATAACTAGCTCTTAAAACACCTCAAATAACAACACCACAGTCCATACTCATGCAAAACAATTCAATCACAACTAACCCCTATTTTAGGATATTACATAATTAATTACAACTGGATAAATGGTTGTAATAATGTTAATTAATGATGTCTAAATTGATGCCAAATTAAGCTATCGAAGAATGTAATTGGTAATTAATAGGTGTTGCATTAATAAGTTAATTGTTAATTATTATTTAAGTGATTTGGTGGGTCATTTGGGCTGCTAAAATGCAGAATTTGAATGTTGTTTGAATTGATATTAAGTACCCAGTTAAACTGCCATAAATTGTGCATTAAAGTTGTTTATTTTAGAAGTATCCTAATACTATCTGAATTGGTGTTATTTCTCATTTAAACTGTAATATTTTGTATATTAATGTTGTTTATTTTAGAGCATCTTAATGCTATCCAAATACGTAAGTCTTTGAGACTTTCTTTTAGGTTTCATGAACTAATATGAATTCCTACTGTATTCATGTTGTTCAAATTTAAATGAATAGGATAATGGTTGTGTTTGTGTTGACCATTTGTGAGGAATAAATATGTTTTTACTAATTGTAATTAAATGATAGGATGGTTTTAGTCTGAACTTGATTTGATATTTGAGTTAGTTAATATATTGATTTATTATTATACTTTGATTGTGAAATAAATAGATCGATTATAAATAGCGGAAAAGAGAAGGTCGTGGAATAATCATCTATGGCTTGAGGTAAGTTTATAAGCATATATTTGTTGTTAATTATAAATAAACATGATATTTATATGCTGATTTGTAATATGTGAAACTAATGTACGGAAATGATAGTATGAACTATAGCACTAAGTGTGCGAGATGTCAAATGTGACGGCACTAAGTGTGCGATACGTTACAAGGATTTGGCACTAAGTGTGCGAGATGTTAAATGTGACGGCACTAAGTGTACGATATGTTACAAGGATTTGGCACTAAGTGTGCGAGATGTTAATGTGACGGCACTAAACGTGCGATACGTTACAAGGTTTTGGCACTGAGTGTGTGGGTTTGCTGATCCTTTAAGTGTATCGGTTATTGAATGTGTTAAACGAGACAAAATGATCAGGTATGTGATGATAGATCATCTTTTGGATAATAAAGTAAGTATTAATTGTTGAAATAAAATTTTGTATTAAACATGTTAATATGTGATTCATATAGGTTTGAAATGCAAGTGTAAATTCGGTAGGTGATATATGCATATGAAATTAAGAAAATGTGAAATATATGTATACTTGTGTAAATGTATATGTATTCGTTTTGAGATGAAAAAAAAGTGATTTATAGATCGATCTGAAATCTATTATTGAATGTGTGAGTGTTCGGCCTTAAGGCTATGAAATGTGAAAGTTTACGAATGGTGATATAAATTATGAGTAAGTGAATTATGAGTAAGTGAATTAGATATAAATTATGAGATGGAATGTATGCATGATTATGATATTTCCATGAATGAATTGGTGACCGACTGTGTAGTTGAGCTAAATGATTCAGGTACGTATGAGGTTTATTTGTTAAATGAAAAATAAGGTAAGTGAAGTTATTTAACGAGGAACATGGATTATATGAGAAAAGTGATTGTATATGTGTATGTGATTAACTAAATTTGGCCTATTTTGAATTGAATTATATATGTTTCTATGGTGAATTATTTGCTTATGGCTTACTAAGCTTTCAAAGCTTACTTTGTGTAATTTTCCTATGTTTATAGAGTTTCGAAGATTTGCTCGGGTTGGAAGTCGAAGGAGATCTCATCACACTATCAAATTTTTGTTTCGGTAGTTAAATGCTTGGAGATTTGGTTACGTGGCATGTATAGACTAGTTTTGATATTTTTGGTTTTGAAATTGTATATCTATATATAGCCATGCAAAAATGGCTTGATTATGATGTTAATGGTTGCGTATTCGGTCATGTCTTAAGTTTAATGTGAAGGTATGTTTCATGATAAATATGTTTGTGATGTGGTTATATGATTTGGAAATGAGATATGGTAAGTATGAAGTATAATCGGCTTTATAGTTAGCTCATTTTGGAAGTATGAAAAGTGATGAAAATATATATTTGATTGAGTATTAGTTATATAGATTCGGTTTGAAATGGCAAAGTATTCACATATATTATGTTTGAATGGTTGGACATATGAGGTTTAAAAATGATAATTTGCATACGAAATAGTTATGCTTGAATTTTCATTTGTGTTAAAAAAGGGACAACTTTTATTCTGATAAAATGGGTATAGATTTAATAGGTAATTTGCTAGCCGAACAAATGAAGAAATGAGTGGCTAGGTATATATATTAATTTGGATTGATTGTTGAACATGCAAATTGGGTGTATTATGATTTTCCTTAGTGTCCGAAAATGGTTAATGATATTAGTAATCCGTGCAAGAATTAATAAAGTACAAGACCATATTTTATTATGTGGTAATACTTGATAATGTCTCATGTATAGATGTTATTTAAGCCATAGGGTATGTCTTGTTGTACTTAATAATTCAAATGTGCATAGGTTTTATAAAAGATATATTTGATATTTAGTTAATGTAATGTAATAAGTTTATTTTTAATTTAAATATTCAAATGTTATGATTGTAGGTCATACGGTTTGGCTCTTGCACTTATAAAGCATATGTAATATGCTTTGACATATATATATTAGTCTGTTCGAATATGGAATTTATGAAAAAAAATTATTGTAAATGAGTTTGTGCATGATTTTAAATTAAATGACTGTATTGAGTTGTAATTTGATCGGTAATGCCTCGTAATCCTCATTCTAGCGACGGATACGGGTTAGGGGTGTTACAGCACGGCCGTGTGACTTTGGACCAGACCGTGTCGATTTCTTTCTTTGGCCCATTTGGTCTGTTTTAAGCCCGTTTCTCGTTCTTTTCATCCTCCTATGCTCTCCTGAGTATAAAACATGAAATTAAAGGGTTAAGAGCACCAAATTCCATAATTCAAGGGATAAATCATCCAAAAGCATGCTAAATGTGGAGATAAAATATGTTACTATTACAGTTTATCAAATACCCCCACACTTAAGCTTTTGCTTGTCCTCAAGCAAAATTCTCAGCTCACAATTAAAACGAACTTCCTCAATTCATAATATTCATCAATAATGTTTTGTCATAATTCACAGATAATTTATACATGGATAGTTCAACTCAAAGAGTCTTAAAGATTCAAACAATCTAAGTCATACAATTTTGTAGCATGAAAACGTAGGTGTTTTCCCTCTTCTAAATAATTACCTCTAATTCAAAATCGACAAGGATTGACATCCTCACTAAAGATTCACTCAAATCACTCGAGGTGTTTAAGGTTCAGGAAAAAGCACTCATAAGTCAAACATGAAAAGTTAATCCCATAGGCTTGCATGAAAATCAAATCTCCACCACTATAATATGAGATGATACACAAATCAAAAGGTCTTTAACAGGGTTGTCATGGGGCTTGGGTTAAAGGTGTGGATAAAGGCTGAATTAGAAGGTTAGAATCAAGATTGACTTGACAAATTACCTAACTAGAAAAATGAGCTAATCCTTAATAATTACATAAACTTGTAATACCAATAATACGAGCTTTTTCTTCAAGATGTGGAATTTAAATATGTAAGCTCATTTAATTATAAGACTAATAAAACTAATAATGAATATACTTCCTCATTTTTTAAGAACAAATCAAGTAATAAAAGGTGGATTCTACTATTGAACTGACATAATTAGGCAACCGATCAAATCAAATCTCGATATAAGGGTAGTCAAAAGGAATGGTGATAACAAATACAAAGGGTTTTGGGTTAATATTAGTGGGTGAGTCAATAAAATGGGTTGTTAGGATCAAAGGGGTTCACTAGGGGTTAATTGTGAGGGTAGGCTTTTAGTGGCGTAAGTGGGTTAAATCCTAGGTGCCTTTGTCATCTTAGTATATCAAATAAAAGGTGTGGTCTCGACATGTATAATCGATGCAAGTTCTAGAATAACAAAACAATGTTGACACACTCATAATCAATAAAGTGAGCAAGAAAAAAGATATATGCTCTATAAGGCTCAAAATCTCACAAAAATTATGAGTTTTTGATGTCAACCTCGTAAATTTCAAACTTCAAAGTAATCTTCAAATTTAGGTAGACAACCTAAAAAAAAATTTATTTTCTGAAAAATAGACTTATCATGCTTGATTCTCTATTATCTTAAAGTTTAAATTATCAATGCACAATTAACTATGACTTAATCCAAAACATATCAATAAAAATCATTAATCACAGGAAATTTCATTCTAATCATAATATGAGAAAATTACTTAAGAAACAAGACGTAATTCAGGATTTGAGAATAATGCAAAAAGTTAGGCACTTTTAAGTTTCACCCCCCACACTTAAGATGTACATTCTCCTCAATGTACAAAGATATATATGAACAATATTTTAAGAAAATCAAAAGAGAGGGAGAGAAGTGAAACTTCCTGAATTTTGGATGGAATCCTTGGAGGATGATTAATGATGATGACTTAGGTATAGGTGAATGTGGTGGTGAATAATCCGGTGATGTGTTCGTTGTTGGAGTGGCAAATTGAACCTATTTAAACTGCAAAGTCATCAGTTAAATGTTCAGGGAGTACTATTTAATAGATGTTGTTAGAGATACTCGAGATTTAGACAGCCAGTGATAAAAGAAATTAAACTGTACTATAAAAGTTTTAAACAAGAAAGGCAAAAAGTTTTATTTAAGAAAATTAATAGACTAAAAATAAAAATGAAAAATAAAGAAAATAAAAGGACTCAAAGGTCCTCGTCATCAGAGTGATCTCGAGGTGGTGGTGGTGGCGATATGTGAAAAGGCTGATAATATCGACCACGACCGCCTCGCACGGCCGTGTGGATTTATCTCAGCCCGTGTTCTTTAGGCAATTTCGACCACGGCCGCATTGTACGATCGTGGCATTTACTCGGAGCCCGTGTCTTGGGGAAAATTTTTGTAACACCCCAAACCCGGCCTAGAAGTTAGGCCCGAATCTGGAATGTCACATTAAAGGCGCACTTCAAAACAATTTGCTAATTAACCATTTAAGGCCCCAAAGCCCAAAACAAAAGATTATTTCGAAAACCATATTAACACTATAATAATTTTATGAAATTTCTTAAGTGGGTAGTTGAAACAATAATAATAATAAACCCAAAATTCAAAGTCAAATAGGAGTTACATGGCCTTATTACAATCCAATGAAAAATAAACAGAGTATTTAAAATAGAATCATTTGAATAAATTAAAACATTTGAACAGCTTGTAGTGTGGCCATCTCCGAGTCCTCTCCCACGTCGAGTCGTCTATTCAGGATTACTTGAAACATTAATTTAAAGGGTGTGAGTTTCGAAACTCAGTGTGTACAACCCTTGGCAATCAATCACATACAAATATTCACATTGGGCCTAAGCCCTAACAAAATCGGTGGTGTTGGGCCTTAGCCCACAATGACCTCATATCATATCATATCGCATCATATACAAACAAGATAATACAAAACCCACCCCAAAAATCCATCCTCTACACACACCATTTCCCTTCCAACCTTATGGCTCCTGTGGGGAATTCTAGCTCGACCCACCCTCCGCTACACACCATGGGTAGCCCGGCCATGTACTATCAACGAACGTTGCAAAGCAAAGTCGCTAATCATATTTGGGGTAAAAAGCCTCCAGGTGGATCCACGGTCGTCAAGCGACTATGCGATCCTCAAATTCTTCCTCCGTACCATAATTCCCACCCATATGCATCCTAAGCAGAATATCATATGAATGCATCAAACACACAAGTAACATCCGTAAAATCATATCCGTCATATCCGGGTATTTTTGTCATTTCACTACCTAGGGGTATTTTCGTAATTCTACCCTATAGGGGTATTTTGGTAATTTGGCAAGATAGGGGTATCTTGGTAATTTTGCAAAACAAGGGTATTTTGGTACTTTTGTAAACAAAGGTATTTTGGTAATTTTGAGAACAGGGTCTTTCGGTACTTTTGCAAACAGGGGTATTCTGGTAATTTACAATCTAGGGGTATTTTAGTAATTTTACACATAAGGGTATTTTAGTAATTTTACAAATATAAGGGTATTCTAGTAATTTTACAAATATAAGGGTATTTGGTCCCTCTCGGGTTTTAATTATGAACTTTGGCCCATAAACAAGTCCTCGCAGTTAAAGTGAACAAACACTATGCACCAGGTAGGATCTCAGAAAAGAGGAGGTGGGTCACTCGGACCGCTTAAGTACCAAGCTCTCACTAGATCCAATCCTAGACATGCATATGTCGGTTACCACACTCTAACTAATCGACTTGTCCACAGACATGTTTGATTATTAGATTAAGTCTTATGTGATTTAAGAGTTGTTCAGAACTAGGCCTAAAGTCCATTAACCCTAACATACTTGTCTACGCCCCCATAAGCGCATCAAGCCCATTTCATGTCCTTACGGCCCGTTAGGCCCAAATCTCATCATATGGCCTATTAGGCCCAAAACATATCCAGATCATGTATCAAGCATATCTAACTTAATTCGTATAGTCAACCAAACCATTTTATCAAACTTAGCCTCAGGGCCCACCGGGCCCATTTAGCCACTTTCGCTTTTCGGCTTTTTGGCATTGCCGATTTCGTGTGTGTAGTGTTTGTACACACCTGGTAACCTTGCGTGCTGCAAACTCCTTAGCCACGAACCTACAATTGAAATTACTAGCGATTAACCAAGTTTTAACATACACTGACTAAAACCAAAACCTCACCATACCCTTACCGTGTACCCCACGTTCTAGTAGCCCTTCCTTTGCTACTATTGGCGATTATCCTCTAGATCTGCACCCAAACACCTATATCGTCAAAACCAAGTGACCTATATTGATCATAAGTCACCCCTATGAGCCACAATAAATTCGGTCACTTATTAAAACTCTAACTGAACCGAGAATACTTACTGCCTTAATAACAATCCTTACCAACCGCGCTTGCGATTGCTGAGCCTCACCCTTGCTAATACATGGTAACAGAAAAGAGGGGTTAGATAGCCCTTCGGCTTACAATAAAACACACTAAAAATTCAAATAAGCTCTTACCGAAATCTTCCTTTGATCCTGCGACTTAAGTCCGGCTTTTGAGACTAGAAAGGTGACAGAGGTAATTCGGCAACACTAGGGAGAGTAAGAAAAAGAAAGGTGATTCAGCTAAAACTGAGCTGGTGAACCAAAAAGGAATTTTGAGAAGGGAGAGTGTGAAGAATTAGGCTTTGGCACCCTTAGAGAAAGAAAAAACGTCTGAGCCTCACACAAGTGAAGAAATTCGGCATTAACCTAGGAACTTAATTCGGCACCCATATATATACTAAAAAATAAATACATAAAATAAACCTACACTCCTTAGTCGACTCAAACTTATCACCAATTAAATTCCTTTATTTTCTCCAAATTTTATCTTCATCCTCATCCAAAAATTCCTTTACTTAGCCAAAAATCAATTTGAATTACATTCAAATTGCTTTCCCCGAACAGTAGCCATTTGGTGTTTCGATCCACTTCAAATACCTTCCCCACGCCAGCAGCAAAATAGCAGGTTATTGAGCACAAGGCAACTCGAAACCAAGACCTCTAGGCACCACCACACGCTACCAGCCACTGCACCACAACTCTTCTTGTGATATATTCCATTTCCAACTTTTTTAAGGCCTATTTCCCAGCGACCAAATCATCAAAAGAAATCTAAAAATAATTGCCAACACCCAACGTCGAACTTCCAACCTCTTCACTATGATACACGCCCCTTGCCACTGCGCCGCCCGCTTTATTTGAGTCATAATTCCTCCCCAATTAATTATAAACCTTTCTTCCGCGCTCCAGGTTTACTTAAAAAAATCAAACATTTAGCGCACGTCGCGACTAGAACCCTGCTCCCCCTCCTGATCCTAACGCCTCTACCAATGAGCCAGGCGTTTCTTTCTGTCGTGAATCAGCCCCAACTAATTATAAGGCCTAAAATCTGGCCTTCATACTAACATATGCACAATAAAAATTTTTGCAAAGTCCAGGACTTGAACCTTTAACCACCAACTTATTCAGAACGCCCCAGGCCACTAGACCACCTACTTCCTTGTGCTATCTTTTAACCAAAAATATTTTAAAAGCCTTCTGACTACCACCAACCTCACTTAAGGGTAAAAACAATTTTTTTGCTAAAGCCCTAGATCGAGCCTAGGACTTTTCCAACACTACCAACCCTTCCTAAATCACCTAAAAATTAAACTAAACACGCAATCATAATTTTTTTTACACACTTAATTCATTATTCCCTTTTTTTTTCCGAACGACAAAATCCATTCTCTCGACACAGGAAACCCATTTATTCTAGGCCCAATTTTCAGGGCATTACAATTTTTGTCCTGTTTCTGCACGATATCTGCCTTGCCGATATGCATACTCGTGGAGTCCACATGGCCACGGCCACGCCCGTGTCCAA
The DNA here is from genome assembly GCA_025698515.1 of Gossypium sturtianum. Classification (NCBI taxonomy): domain Eukaryota; kingdom Viridiplantae; phylum Streptophyta; class Magnoliopsida; order Malvales; family Malvaceae; genus Gossypium; species Gossypium sturtianum. The sequence continues at coordinate 42,432,129 of CM046947.1, read as the reverse complement.
GGCCATGTGGTATGGAAACCTAGGCCTAAAAATTTGGTTAGTTTTTAGTTAGATGCTAAAATTCAAAAATATGGACGTTAGTGGGGTTAGTGCTCCGGGTGCCTCCCGAGAAGCACTCGTTTAAAGTCTTGAGCTAGACTTACCTGTTATTCGTATGGCCATGGTGGTTTACGGATTCGAATCTCCTCTTTCTTACTATCAATTCTATCAACATATGGTTTGAGTCGGGTAATATTTACCTCAAAAGTGCCGAAATTAAAATGTGTTACCTCGACCATTCCGTATGGAAAGACCTTAAGTACCGTAAAAGGAGTCGCACCATTTGTATTAAGTTCTGAAGCGACTATTCGAGGGTCAGTTTTATCTGACAGTACCTGGTCCCCAACTTTGAAGTGATTGGTTCCACCTTTAATACTCGATGTCCTAGCCGTGTCAACAACCTGAAGAGTGATCATTTTGTCACTTACACGAAATGTGAGCTCACGTGGTAGTTTATTTCGTAGAATTGCTGGGTACACTGTGTTTAACTCCACATGCGACGTATCGTCTAACTTCCGTTTGTTTGTCAAAAACTCTTTTGAAAATTTCCTTGAATCTGGCATCTGCAAAAGAGCTTCAAGAAACGGCAAGTTAATATGTAATTTCTTTGGAAGTTTAAGAAATTTACCGAATTGTTCCTCTGTGTGGTCTTTCTTTATCGCATTGGGGTATGGCACACGAGGTTGGTACTCTGTAATTACCGGTTTTGGTTTATCATGGCTTACCTCAACCTTACCTTCCTCTACCATATTCTCTTGCTTCAATTTTTGTTCATCTAACCCTTCACTGTCGCGAGCAGTTATTGTTTGAGGTTGCTCTCTTGGGTTAGTTTCAGTGTTGCTAGACAATATACCTTGTGGTCTTTCTAAGATCAGCTTAGCAAGCTGGCCTATTTGATTCTCAATCTCTTGAATTGATGCCTGCTGATTTTTGAGCATTGTCTCGTTGTTTTGAAAATGGATTTCTGACATCGCGATAAATTTTGTTAGCATCTCCTCAAGGTTCGGCTTCTTTTCCTGCTGGTAAGGTGGTTGTTAAAAACCTGGAAGAAGTTGCGGTCTTTGATTACCTTGACCACCCCACGAGAAATTGGGATGGTACCTCCAACCTGCATTATATGTGTTACTATAAAGATTATTTTGAGGTCTAGAATAGTTGCCCATATAGTTGACTTGTTCGTTCTCTGTGCTAGGGTTGTAGGATATATATTCTGTGTTGTTCACCCCTCCTCCATTTGTATCGTACTGTATTACCGGATATACCTGCGTAGAACCATACCAACCATCAAATTTTTTATTTAAAAGCTCTACATGGTTAGATAAGATGGTGACCGCGTCAAGGTTGAAAACACCGGCTACTTTATTAGGCATTGTTCTCATGTCTTGCCACTGATAATTATTCAGTGACATCTCTTCGGTTTCTGCGAGCGGTATGTTTTATTTCACTGTCAAAAATCAAGGGTCCTGACGAGTTTCTTCTAGTCATAAGCTAGAAATACCTGCTGATCGCTGTGAATCAGAGTTTTAAAATTTATAAAAAGAATGATCGAACCTGGAAACTAACTCTGACAATGATTGAGGCAAGTGCACCTATCGAACAGTAGTATAGCTTAGGTAAGACCGAATTATCGAACCCAAAGGAACTAAAAGTACTAATACTAACTAAAAGTACTAATACTAACTTTCTTCTTATTATCCAGCCTAAAAATAAAGAGAGATTGTTTATCTAATCTAAATTAATTAACTACTAAACTAAAGACTCTAAGACAAAGAAGAATGAATTTGGAAAATAACTTGGGAAAAACTCAGTTGATTTAGATGATACCCTAGGAAGAATCCACCTAGACTTCACTTGTTATCTAACACTGAACCATACGATTTATTCACTTAGTTTGATCCGTAAGACTCCCTAATGTATATTAAACCCTCTATCAAGGCAAACAACGTCTAACCCTAGGTTAATTAGTGGAACTCTCATTCTCTTATAATAACCCCCTAGAATAGCAGTAAATCAATCTATGGATTCCCATATTAGGTTTCACCCTAATCCGACAAAATCTCGTCACCCTATCTCTAGGCGTGCGATCAACTCCACTTAATTATGTTTGATCTACTCTTAGGCAGGGTCTATTCCTCCTCCACCTAAGCACATTAAATTTGGATTAAGCTCACATAATTAAGAACAAACTAAGTATTTATCATATAATTCAGAAAATAATAACAAGATTCATCATAGGTTTCATCCCCTTCGGGTATCCGAAGGGTTTAGTTCATAACAATAAAGGAAAACATCTCAAGAGAAAAGATAAAACAAAACATAAGAAATCCCTAAAACTCCCTTAAGGAATTGAAAGAGAGATCCTCCGTCTTGAGTATAATTCTGGCTTCTTGAGATGGATCAATTGGCTATCCCAGAGTGAATCCCCACAAATATGCCTTATTTGGCCTAGCACGACGCCCCTAGACGATGGCTTTGGGCTCCTCCTCTTAGGTCATACGTAGGGTGTATTTATAGGCTTTTGAAATACGTTTCTTTCTCCCTAAGTATCCTTTCCCGAATGAAATTTCTCTTCTCCACGGCAGAGGCACGACCATGGCGCACGCCCGTGTGAATCGTGGCCAGGCCGTGTTTGGATTTCTTTAATGAGACACGGCCGTGTGAGTCGGGGTTAGACCGTGTTTTAGATGATTGAATTGGCACGGCCGTGTGGGTCCAAGTCCAGGCCGTGTCGATTTCCTCTTTGGCCCGTTTTGGTCTGTTTTGAGCCCGTTTCTCGTTCTTTTTATCCTTGGGTGCTTTCCTGAGTATAAGACATGAAAAGAAAGGATTAAAAGCACCTTTTTACATAAATCAAGGATAATTCATCCAAAAGCATACTAAATGTGGGATTAAAATATGTTACTATTTCGGTTTATCAAATACTCCCACACTTAAGCTTTTGCTTGTCCTCAAGCAAAATTCTCAACTTACAATTAAAACGAACTTCCTATAATTCATAATAGTCATTGATAGTGTCTCATCATAATTAAAAGATAATTTATACATGGATAATTCAACTCAAAATGTCCTAAAAATTCAAACACTATAAGCCTTATATTTTGTAGCACAAAACATAGGTGTTTCCCTTCATCTAAATAATTACCTCTGATTCGAAATTGTCAATGATTGACATCCTCACTAAAGATTCACTCAAATCACTCAAAGTGTTTAAGGTTCAAAATTTAGGCACTCAAAAGTCAAACATGAAGAGTTAATCCCATAGCTTGCATGAAAATCAAATCTCCACCACTGAAATATGAGATGAAACACAAATCAAAAGGTCTTTGTTAAGGTTGTAACGGGGCTAGGGTTAAGGTGTGGAATAAGGCTGAATTAGAGGGTTAGAATCGAGATTGAATTGACAAATTACCTAACTAAGAACTAATGAACTAATAATAATAATTACATCAATTGAAAACTAATAATACTAATAATACGAGCTTCTTCTTCGATATTTAGAATAAATGTATAAGCTCATTTAATCACATAACTAATAATGAATATATTTCTTCATTTTTTTAAGAACAAACTAAATACATAATAAAGGATAAATTACTAAAATTCATAATTAGGCAACTAATCAGATCAGATCTCGATATAGGGATAGTCAGAAAGAATGGTGATAACAATTACAAAGGGTTTTGGGTTAATATTAGTGGGTGAGTCAATAAATAGGGTTGTTAGGATTAAAAGGGGTTCACTAGGGGTTAATTTGTGAAGGTAGGCTTTTAATGGAGTTAGTGGGTTAAAACCTAGGTGTCTTTATCATCTCTGTATATCAAATCAAAAGTGTGGTCTCGACATGTATAATCGATGCAAGTTCTAGAATAACAAATCAGTGTTGACATACTCATAATCAATAAAGTGAGCAAGAAAAAAAATTTATGCTCTATAAGGCTCAAAAACTCACAAAAATTATGGGTATTTTTGACATCAACCTTGTAAATATCAAATTTCAAGGTAATATTTAAATTCAGGTAGATGACCTAGAAAATTTTTAATTCAGAAAAATAGACTTATTATGCTTGATTCTCTAGTATTCTTAGAATTTAATTATCAATGCACAATTATCAATGACTTAATCTAAAACATATCAATAAAAATCATAAATCATCATAAATTTCATTCTAATCATAATATGAGAAAATTACATAAAAATAAGACTAAATTCAGGATTTTGAGTACAATGCAAAAAGTTTGGTACCTAATTTTAGAAATTTGAGAATAATGAAAAAAGTTAGGCACCTTTTTAGGTTGTTCACCCCCCACACTTAAGATGTACATTGCCCTCAATGTACAAAGATAGATAATATAAATGTAATGTTTAGATCAGAAGATATGGGGATAAGTAAAACTCCCTGAATTATGGATGAAATCCTTGGAGGATGTGGAAAATACGTTGGAGGGGCCGGTCTGGGTGACGATCCTGCTCTAGATGAAGAAATTGGGAAGCTCATGCAGGATTAGCCAGGATATACTAATAATAATTAAAACTATACTAATTAAATACTTGAGGAAAAGCAAGCTAAAGTGGAGAAAAATAAAGATGAAACTAAAATTAAAAGAAAAGATGGATGGACCGTAAAGTCCTTATTGTTGGATCTGATTTCTAAGGCTGAGAATATGGTGGTGGTCGTGGCGTGTAACACCCCAAACCCGGCCCAAACATTACGACCGAATTTGGTTTGCTACAGAGAAAAGTTTTTGAAAAATCATTTTAAAACTTAGTTGAATTGTCTTTCAATTTAAATTTTCTTTGTTAAAAACCAAACTTAAAATATTTCTTTGAGTCGAGTTGTTTACAAATTTCGAATGTACCCGATGGTACTTTAAAACATTTTATTTAATTTGAGAAAAACATGTGCAACCGCTTTAACATCATCAAGTAATTTAAACCAAACATTCAAACATGCAGCAATAATAAAATAATCCTAGGAGGCCTTATTACAATTAAACAACTTAAATCCAAAAGAAAGATAGATAAAATCTAAAATTCATTTATTAAAAACTCCACTGCATGGCCACCTCGAGTCCATCCGGCTCCTCACCCGCGGTCTACGAATCACCTGAAAAATTAAAGGAGAAGGTGAGTCACCAAGACTCAATGTGTAACCCTTCCCCAATTTAATGTAATAACATACACAAATTATAACCAATTAACATGCATAAGTTTAAATGCACCCAACCTAACCATCCATACGCCTTTTTCTACCCCTTGTGGTACCAAACCACCTGGTGGTGCCAAACCACAGTGACGATAGTCACAAATGTGATACCAAATCACTTTGGAGATACCAAATCTCACGGTGTTCGAGACACAATTGTGTTACCAAAACTTGGTGACCGAAGTCACAAATAGATGATGGGGCCAACCCATCGTGTGATACCAAATCACCGCGAGACAATCCCATATCTCAAAGTGGGGCCAACCTACACGGTGGAATTAACCACGGGACAAGTCGCTATGAGGTGCCAAACCTCTGGAGGTACCAAACCTCTGGTGACCGTAGTCACGATGTGTTACCAAAACAACGGTGTCCGCGACACAAATATCAACGCCCCCTCCTCTCATCAACCCATAACAATCATTTATATGCATGTACCACAAATCATGTTAATAGATTTATTTAACAACATCCAATCGATTTATCATAAGCCATATATCAAATAATACACATACCAAATGTGTCATGCTTCCCAAAAGCATCAAATAATAATCACATAGTAATAAGAACTTACCCAAATCCTTGTCAATACCATGAAGGTATTTCATCCATGTCTACACAAAACGTTTAGGCATAAAATAACACTTAGCATATTAAAAGTTATAAGATGTGTATGTATACACACTGGCACCAAAAAGAGTTCTAAAACCCGAATAGACAAATCGGCCACACAAGTATTCTTGCCCCTATATTCGGCCAAAAATGAATATTAGAACCATGGCCTATTCGGCCCAAACCAAAATAATTGAGAAGGGTTCCTTGTGAACCCAAAATCTTACCCAAAGCCTTGAACACTTATCCAACACACTCCTAAAAGAATCGGCCTCACTTCCCTACAATCAACCATCATCAATAAGGTTTATTAGCCTTGGCTTAAACGAAACTTAAAATAAAAATCCTTCGAAATAAACCTTACCACCTTACCAAAACCAATTTCTAGAGAAGTCCCAATGATAACTATCTTACCTTCAATATTCGGCCAAAGATAAATCTGAAGAAAGTAGAAGATTCGGCTATATGGTTATGGAAAATGAAGAATATGTGAAAGAAAAGAGAATTGAAATGAGAGAGAATTCGGTTTAATCAACAAAAGAAAAGAGATAGCAACAAGAAGAGAATGGTTCGCCCAAAAGAAAGAGAAAGAGAAAGTGGTTGAGCAATATTAAAAGAAAGAAAAAGAGAGAAAAGTAAGTAAGAGTTTCGGCCAACACTTAGTTATCAAAGAAGAAAAAGATGCACAAAAGTTCCCATGTTGTTTCGGTTTCAAAAAGGACAAATGAAAGAAAAGAGATGGTATTTGGTTCACACGAAATGAGGCTAAAGACCAAAAGAGAAAAATTGCACCAAAATGCACAAGACACTTTCGGCCAAAGAGAGGAATTTTTGGAGAGAAAGAAAAACAAAGCAAAAGATGTTCAAATGACAAAAAAAATTGGCCAACTATTCCTTCCCCCAAGCTACCTATCAAAATTCGGCCACCCCCTAGCCATACATGCCGTCCACATTCATCCACTAAAGGCTTAGGAAACTTTCCAAAACATCCTCCACCCTTCATGCCTTTTGTCCCCTCATCATACCATAACTTCAAGATTCTTATCCCTACTATCAAGCTTTCCTTAATCATATATTCAACTTACCAAAAGAAATAGTCCAACCTATCATAATTAAGTTTGACCGTCCATCAAAGCAAGGATATAAAAATAAACCTTCAAATTGCTAAACATGCTACTCGAACCTCTAACCTCAAGCCAAACTCCATGCGCCATTACCAACTTGCCATGCACTCATCTTGTCACTTATTGCTACTTAAATTAACTTAAGTGCTAAGCTCATTTAATCCTCTTCTTTAAATAAGCCATACTAAGAATTATTCTACTAAACCGAGCTTACTCAAGACCCCTAATTAAGCCTTATATCATCACGAATAATATCACGAAATTCAAATACAAGAAAAATAATTCAATCACAAATAACCCCTATTTTGGGATGTTACGTTCTACCTTCTTAAAATAATTTCGACCTCAAAATTACGATCGATCGTAAAAGGTGGGGTATTGCCGCCAGTATTACATCCTCGGGTTCCCACGTCGCTTCCTCCGTACCATGGTTTCGCCATAGCACTTTCACTAAGGGTACCGACTTTCTACGCAACACCTTGACATCTCGATCTAAAATGCGAGCTGGTTCCTCCTCGAATGATAAGTCGGAGTTAACCTCAATCTTCGCGCATCGCACGATGTGCGATGGATCTAACCTATACCGTCTAAGCATCGACACATGGAAGACATTGTGAATCGACTTAACTCTCTTTGGCGATTCGGTGATAAGCTCACGGTCCTACTCGCTTCAAACACGATGATACGGGCCGATGAACCTTGGACTTAATTTCCCTTTTTTCCCAAAACGCAACACCTTTTTCCAAGGCGACACCTTCAGAAAGACTTTATCTCCTACCTCGTATTCCATCTCCTTACGCTTGAGATCGGCGTAAGACTTTTGCCTATCCGATGCTTCCTTGAGACGAGCCCGAATTACCTTAACTTTGTCCTCGTTTAGTCACCATTCGGACCCAAGACATGTCGTTCACCTAGTTCCGTCCAACACGTAGGAGTACGGCATTTTCATCCATACAGTGCTTCATATGGAGCCATTTGGATACTCGCTTGATAACTATTGTTATAAGCGAATCCGCCAATGGTAGATACTCCTCCCAACCGCCATCTGAAGTCCGAACACAACCTCGAGCATATCTTCTAAGATCTCGAATCACTCTCTCCGATTGTCCGTCGGATTGCGGATGAAAAGTGTGGTGAAGTCCAATCTCGCACTCCAAAGCTTGATGCAACGCTCTCCAAAACCTCGATGTAAACCTCGGATCCCTATCCGAGATAATCGACATCTTGGCACACCATGCAATCTCACTATCTCGGCTACATATAACTTAGCTAACCTCAAGCGAATAATCTACCCTTACGGTATGAAATGCGCTGATTTAGTCGACGATCCACAATCACCCAAATCGAATTCTTCTTGCTAGGCGTAAGAGGTAATCCATCGACAAAGTCCATGGTGATCCTCTCCCACTTCCACTGTGGAATCTTCACCGGTTGAAGTAAACCGGATGGCAAGCGATGTTCAACCTTGACTTGTTGACACGTCGAGACACTTACCCACGAACTCGCCACTTCCCGCTTCGGACACAGCCACCAAAATTGCTCTCTCAAATCCCGATACATCTTGCTACCTCCGGGATGCATAGCATATGGGCTGCTATGTGCGTCGAAGAATCCTTTGTCTCAACTCCACATCCTTCGGCATACAAGCTCTTCCTTTAAAGCACAAAACTCCATCACCGGGACGGACTAAAATCCTCTAATCCACCATTCGGACTTGCAACCTCCGATCATTCAAACCATCATCCTCTAACCGCTTCTCCTTAATCGATCTAACCAAGTCGGCTTGACTTGCAATTACCGCCAAAAGACTCCCATCATCGAGCATGACTAAGTCGAGCAAACATTGATCTTAAATCCGATACAACCTTACGACTCAACGCGCGTGCGCCACCACGTTAGCCTTACCGAGGATGATACTCGATCGAGCGATCGTGTAGTCCTTCAACACTCAATCCATCTACGCCTCAAATTCAAATCCTACGAGTCAAGAGATACTTAAGACTCTTGTGATCCGTATAAACTATCGACTTCTCTCCGTACAAATAGTGCCTCCATATCTTCAAAGCGAAGACTACAACCGCTAACTCCAAGTCATGAGTCGGATAATTAGCCTCATGTGGTCTCAATCGCCGAGATGCATAAGCCACTACCTTCCCTTCTTGCATCAAGACGCATCCCAAACCAATATGTGATGCATCGCAATAAACCGTGAATTCCTTGCTCGCCTCAAAGTTGAATCAAAACCGAGCTTGATCGAATCTTCTTCAATTTGTCGAAACTTTCTTGTCGCTTCTCGGTCCACACAAATGGAACTCCTTTCCTCAACAATTTGGTCATCGGTGCGGCAATCAAAGAAAATCCTTCCACAAATCTTCGATAATACCACTTGGACCTAGAAAACTCCAATTTCAACCACAGATTTAGGCGGCTTCCAATCTAACATCGCCTCAATCTTTCGAGGATCCACTCTAATCCCGGGTGAAACAACGTGACCCAAGAAAGTCACCTCCTTAAGCCGAGTCGCACTTACTAAATTTCGCATACTGTTTGCTTTTCCTCGAATCGCAACACCACTCGCAAATGCGCATCATGCTCCTCTTCCGACTTGAATACACCAAAATATCATCTATAAAGACCACAACAAAACCGATCCAAAACCGTTGAAATACCCTATTCATCATGTCCATGAAAGCTGCTTTGGTGCATTAGTCAAACCAAACGGCATCACCGGGGAACTCGTAGTGTCCATACCGAGTACGAAATGCCGTCTTATGGATATCACCTCTTTCACCTTGATTGATGATATCCGGACCTTAAATCAATCTTAGAGAAAACGCGACCCACTGGTGATCAAACAAGTCATCTATCCTCGGCAAAGGATACTTGTTTTTAATCGTCGACTTATTCAATCAAGCGGTAGTCTATACACATCCGCATCGTACCATCCTTCTTCTTGACAAAAGCACCGGCGCTCCCCAAGGTGAAACACTTGGTCGAATGAAACCTCGATCCAACAATTCTTGTATCTCGAGCCTTCAATTCCAACAATTCCTTCGGTGCCATCTTATACGGAGCTATAGACACTGGCGCTGTTCCTGCAATGAGATCTATACCAAATTCGACTTCACGATCCGGAGGCAATCCGGAAGTTCTTCAGAAATACGTCAAGAAATTCCTTAACAGTTTGAACATTTCCCACGAAGACTCCTTAGCTTCCAAAGCACACACATGAACTACGAACGCCTCACGACCCTTCCCGACCATCTTTCTCGCTTTCAACGCAGATACCACGTTGGATAGATAATCTCTCCTATTACCTATCATGACCACTTCTTCACCTTCAATCGTCTTCAAAACCATACGCTTAGCGGCACAATCCAAACTTGCTTGGTACTTGACCAACCAGTCCATCCCAAGAATCGGATCGAACTCCTCAAGCGGCGGTTCCATCGGATCGGCTACAAACACTACCCCTTGGAGTTCTAGGGGTATATCTCTCTCTGACTTATCTACTTCTACAGAGTGACCTAAAGGACTAAATACAGTCATCCTCTTAGAAGCGGTCTAGAACTAAACTCATGGTCTCAACTATACTACTAGCAACGTAAGAGTGCGTCGAACCCACATCTATCAAGGCAAGATATGGAACACCAAAAATTAAAACGCGTCACGGTTATAACGTCCGGTGCGTCTCCTTCCTCACGACGCCTCAAAGATACACCAAACCAGTCGCCTAGCCTCCGTGTTGCCAATACCTCTCGCCGGTGCTCCGCGACCTCCACTAGAGCCATAACCACCTCTACCATTACCACGACCTCTGCGGTCTTTGGTCCTCCTTTACGAATCGGGCACGACCTTGACCTTCAGATCGATTCCTAGCTTGCTTACGCGGACGATCCCTCACACGATGTTCTAGCGAACCACACTCGAAACATCCTTTCCCTCGGTCCAACATTCACCCCAATGAAACTTTCCACAACGGTTACATCTGGGCGATCTTTGATTAGCAAACTGTGGACCTCCCGCCTCGATTTGACCCACTCTGCCTAATTCTTTTACGAACATTACCCACGACCAGCACGATCCAAAGCCTCTCTTGACTTGCTCCTATCATAACTTTGCCTCGCGGACTCCTTGATTCCTTGGCTACCTTGGCCTTCTCCACCAAGACAAACAAACTCACGTTCTTCTTTGTGGAGCAATCAGCGACCTTAACTCGTCTCTAAGTCCGTCTTCAAAACGAACACAACGATCATGTTCCGATGCCACTATTCCCCGAGCATAACGACTCGGCCTTAGGAATTCGCTTCATACTCCGAGACGGACTTATTCCCTTGCACTAACCCCGTAAAAGCTTTCCTTTGAGCGTCAATGTAGCTTGATCCAACATACTTCTTCCGGTATGCGGCTTTGAAGTACTCCCAAGTGAGATCATCCGCCGTAGCACCATCTCGGACCGTGAGCCACCATCGATATGACTCATCCTTGAGAAGCGACACCGCTCCTTTCGGTTTCTCCTCATTTGTCAAATCTATCTCATCCATGATTCTTTCGGTCGATTCCACCAATACTCACCAGATTGGGCGCTACACTGCACACCTCGGAAAAATTCAGCTCCGTTAGCTCGAAGTCTCTCAGAACCGACTTCCGAGCTCCTCCACCTCCACCAATTCCGGCTACCCTTTCCGAACTCGAAGCATCGCTTGTGACACAGCGTCGTCACCCGTCGATCCTCGCTCTTCACTCCAAAGGTTGGGGGGGTGGTGGTGGCGGTATCTCATTCTCGAGATCCTTGACCCGACCCAGCGGGTTACGTCATGACCATCCTACCCCTTTCAAGGCGTCCACGGCGGCCACGTCCTCTAAAGCTCATTCTAACTATCGCGCTTTAATCAGATTAGGAAATTTTTATGAATTAGTACATGTTTCACTTGATTATCCGCGAAGAAATTTTATGAAAAGAGTTTAATAGAGATTCTTTCGATCAAACAAGGTTTTAAGTCTTCTATCTTGGTTTACAAAGAATAATACATCCATTCCCTATACCTTTCATACCTATGCACTCTTCAGGCATTACTGTCCGTTTCTAACCCAGGGGTATTTTCGTCATTTTTCCTAAAGGGTATTTTTTTGTAATTTTGTCAATCAAGAATATTTTGAAAATTTTCGAAGATAAATTTGTCCTACCATCAACAAAATAATTTAATGATTTTAAAACCGAAGTTTTCCTTAAAACATGGCTAATCCCTTTCGGGTTTTATTTAGGATTTTGCCTATGATCGAGTCCTCTTGGTTAGAGTGAACCGAAGCTACACTGCAGGTAGGAATCCCGCGAAGAGGAGGTGAGTCACGAGGATCGCTTAAGTACCAAGCTCTTAGGATCCAATCCTAGACATGCGCACCAAGGTTACCACACACCTAACTCTCGACTTGGTCGTAGGTTGGTTTAATTAGGCTCTTAAAGTCTTATGTCTTTGTTTGGAGTAAACTAGTCCTAAAGTTTAAAATACTATCACTATCTACGTCCCATGCTTCCTACCATTCTCTGAGAAATAATTCATACAAAAAGTTAGTGGTACTTACAGGCGGATCGGTCTTAGGAGACTCAAGTGCCATGCTTATTCAAAACCATAATATTTCAAATAGACCTACCAAAACATTTTTGGGCCTTGGGCCCTACAGTAGGAAGCTTTGAACTGGGCTCGATACCAATTTTGTAACACCCCCAAACCGGCCCAAACATTACGACCGAATTTGGTTTGCTACAGAGAAAAGTTTTTGAAAAATCATTTTAAAACTTAGTTGAATTGTCTTTCAATTTAAATTTTCTTTGTTAAAAACCAAACTTAAAATATTTCTTTGAGTCGAGTTGTTTACAAATTTGAATGTACCGATGGTACTTTAAAACATTTTGCGTTTAATTTGAGAAAAACATGTGCAACCGTTTTAACATCATCAAGTAATTTAAACCAAACATTCAAACATGCAGCAATAATAAAATAATCCTAGGAGGCCTTATTACAATTAAACAACTTAAATCCAAAAGAAAGATAGATAAAATCTAAAATTCATTTATTAAAAACTCCTTTGCATGGCCACCTCGAGTCCATCCGGCTCCTCACCCGCGGTCTACGAATCACCTGAAAAATTAAAGGAGAAGGTGAGTCACCAAGACTCAATGTGTAACCCTTCCCCAATTTAATGTAATAACATACACAAATTATAACCAATTAACATGCATAAGTTTAAATGCACCCAACCTAACCATCCATACGCCTTTTCTACCCCTTGTGGTACCAAAACCACTGGTGGTGCCAAACCATCTGGTGACGTATAGTCACAAATGTGATACCAAATCTTTGGAGATACCAAATCTCGGTGTTGAAGACACAATTGTGTTACCAAAACACTGGTGACCGAAGTCACAAATAGATGATGGGGCCAACCCATCGTGTGATACCAAATCACCGCGAGACAATCCCATATCTCAAAGTGGGGCCAACCCACGGTGGAATTAACCACGAGGACAAGTCGCTATGAGGTGCCAAACCTCCGGAGGTACCAAACCCTCGGTGACCGTAGTCACGATGTGTTACCAAAACACCGTGTCCGTCGACACAAATATCACTGCCCCTCCTCTCATCAACCCATAACAATCATTTATATGCATGTACCACAAATCATGTTAATAGATTTATTTAAAAACATCCAATCGATTTATCATAAGCCATATATCAAATAATACACATACCAAATGTGTCATGCTTCCCAAAAGCATCAAATAATAATCACATAGTAATAAGAACTTACCCAAATCCTTGTCAATACCATGAAGGTATTTCATCCATGTCTACACAAAACGTTTAGGCATAAAATAACACTTAGCATATTAAAAAGTTATAAGATGTGTATGTATACACACCTGGCACCAAAAAGAGTTCTAAAACCCGAATAGACAAATCGGCCACACAAGTATTCTTGCCCCTATATTCGGCCAAAAATGAATATTAGAACCATGGCCTATTCGGCCAAACCAAAATAATTGAGAAGGGTTCCTTGTGAACCCAAAATCTTACCCAAAGCCTTCGAACACTTATCCAACACACTCCTAAAAGAATCGGCCTCACTTCCCTACAATCAACCATCATCAATAAGGTTTATTAGCCTTCGGCTTAAACGAAACTTAAAATAAAAATCCTTCGAAATAAACCTTACCACCTTACCAAAACCAATTTCTAGAGAAGTCCCAATGATAACTATCTTACCTTCAATATTCGGCCAAAGATAAATCTGAAGAAAGTAGAAGATTCGGCTATATGGTTATGGAAAATGAAGAATATGTGAAAGAAAAGAGAATTGAAATGAGAGAGAATTCGGTTTAATCAACAAAAGAAAAGAGATAGCAACAAGAAGAGAATGGTTCGCCCAAAAGAAAGAGAAAGAGAAAGTGGTTGAGCAATATTGAAAGAAAGAAAAAGAGAGAAAAGGAAGTAAGAGTTTCGGCCAACACTTAGTTATCAAAGAAGAAAAAGATGCACAAAAGTTCCCATGTTGTTTCGGTTTCAAAAAGGACAAATGAAAGAAAAGAGATGGTATTTGGTTCACACGAAATGAGGCTAAAGACCAAAAGAGAAAAATTGCACCAAAATGCACAAGACACTTTCGGCCAAAGAGAGGAATTTTGGAGAGAAAGAAAAACAAAGCAAAAAGATGTTCAAATGACAAAAAAATTGGCCAACTATTCCTTCCCCCAAGCTACCTATCAAAATTCGGCCACCCCCTAGCCATACATGCCGTCCACATTCATCCACTAAAGGCTTAGGAAACTTTCCAAAACATCCTCCACCCTTCATGCCTTTTGTCCCCTCATCATACCATAACTTCAAGATTCTTATCCCTACTATCAAGCTTTCCTTAATCATATATTCAACTTACCAAAAGAAATAGTCCAACCTATCATAATTAAGTTTGACCGTCCATCAAAGCAAGGATATAAAAATAAACCTTCAAATTGCTAAACATGCTACTCGAACCTCTAACCTCAAGCCAAACTCCATGCGCCATTACCAACTTGCCATGCACTCATCTTGTCACTTATTGCTACTTAAATTAACTTAAGTGCTAAGCTCATTTAATCCTCTTCTTTAAATAAGCCATACTAAGAATTATTCTACTAAACCGAGCTTACTCAAGACCCCTAATTAAGCCTTATATCATCACGAATAATATCACAGAAATTCAAATACAAGAAAAATAATTCAATCACAAATAACCCCTATTTTGGGATGTTACATGGCGTGATTCCCTAGCAGCCTTTAGAACCTAAAATTAAGAAACTAAGATAAAATAAACTATATTAAGCATAAGATTGTTAAAGGGAAGGAAATTGAAGTAAAAGAGAAAAATGAACTAAAAACTAGATAGCCTCAAATATCCTTGGCTTGTCGTTTGGATGAAGTTGCCGGCATGAACTCATGTGAATCGGTCTCCTTTGAGGAGACTATGATTGGCCTTTTACGCTTCTTTGCCATGGATATGATTTTGTTGTGGCTCAAGAGTCTAAGGATTTATTAGGAAAAAAAAGGGAAAAAGAAAAAGAGGGAAAATAAATAAAGAGAGAAGAAGGAGAGTAGGTAAGAAGAGAAAGGAGAGGGGCATGGTGTTTAAATAGAATTTCAAGTCTGGCAGTTTCCCACGCCCGTGGGTTGAGGGTGTGTCGATTCACACGGCCGCATCGCACGGCCGTGTTCCTAGGCGTGTTGGTTACCCCACGCTCGTGTCTAGCCTGTGTTTGACAAGTCAGTATGTTGGCACGATTTTAAGGCACGGGCGTGTTCTGCCCGTGGTTGGAAAGTCAATAGCCTCGTACGGGTAGTCGGCACGGGCGTGGGATATTATCGCAGCCCGTGTTGAGGAAAAAGATTCTTCTTTGTCGTGCACGGCCGCTGGCACACCCATGGTTTATCCCCTGGCTTCCGCACGGCCACGGGCACACCCGTGTGTAAGGCTGTGTGGTCTAAAACCTACATTTTATTAGATTAATTAGTATGAAGTTAGATGCTAAACAGTTAAAAGTATAATGTTAGGGAAGTTAGTGCTCGGGTTGCCTCCCGAGAAGCGCTTGTTTATAGTCTTAAGCTAGACTTTCCCTGTTTTCAGTTCTAAAAGAAGGTTCCTGGAGCAGAAGCTCCTCTCTCATATCTCTAAAATCTGCACCATTATAAATTTTTAGTCGGTGACCATTTACCTTGAATGTGCCCTTAGTGGGCTGAGTTACCTCGATTGTGCCGTATGGAAAAATTGTTTTGATCATGAATGGGCCTGACCATCTTGATTTTAGCTTCCCAGGAAATAATTTAAGCCTTGAGTTGTACAGTAGGACCAAGTCCCCTACTTCAAATTGTTTCGACTTCTTTAGACGAGCGTCATGGCGTCGCTTAGTTGCCTCTTTGTATAGTTTCAAGTTCTCGTAGGCCTCAGCTCTCCATTCGTCTAGCTCATTCATCTGCATCATTCTTTTCTTTCCTGCAGTGCTAATATCAAAATTTTAAAACTTTATGGCCCAAAAAGCTTTGTGTTCTAACTCGAATGGTAGATGACAGCTTTTCCCGTATACAAGTTTGTATGGGGATGTCCCTAGAGGGGTTTTAAATGCTATTCTATAGGCCCATAAGGCATCATCTACTTTTAATGCCCAATCTTTTTTGTTTGCTTCAACTGTTTTTTCTAGAATGCGCATAAGTTCTCGGTTTGCTACTTCAACTTGCCCACTGGTTTGAGGGTGATATGGGGTAGCTATCCTGTGGTGTACTCCATACTTTTTTAAGACTTTGTAAAATTGAGTATTACAGAAATGATTGCCCCTATCACTAGTGATAGCTCTAGGCGTTCCAAATCGAGAGAACAGTTTCTTGAGGAACTTAACTACTACTCTAGCATCATTAGTAGGTAGAGCTTCGACTTCCACCCATTTTGACATGTAATCAACTGCCACTAGGATGTATTTATTTTCGAATAAACTACGGAATGGCCCCATAAAATCAATACCCCATACATCAAATATTTCACATGATAGCATATATGTTTGAGGCACTTCATCACATTTAGAGACATTACCTGTTCTTTGACATTTATCACATGAAGCGACATACCTGTTGGCATCCTTGAATAGAGTGGGCCAATAAAAACCTGATTCGAGTATCTTATGTGCTGTCTTAATGCCACTGTAGTGTCCTCCTGAAGGTCCTGAATGGAAATGTTCTATAATCTTACTTACTTCTGTCCTTGTAACGCATCTTCAAATTACCTGATCTGCACATATTCGAAAAAGAAAGGGATCTTCCCAAAAATAGTTTTTTTGCATCAGCAAAGAATCGCTTCTTTTGGTGATGTGTTAATTTTTTTGGCAAGATGTTAGTGGCTAAATAATTCGCAATATCCGCAAACCATGGTACCTCAGAATGAGTTATCGAAAAGAGTTATTCTTCTGGGAATGAATCGTTTATCTCTCCTTCATTTAGCTCTTCGATGTAGGGATTTTCGAGTCTAGAGAGGTGATCAGCTGCAAGGTTTTCAGCTCCTTTCTTATCCTGTATTTCCAAATCAAATTCTTGTAAAAGTAAAATCCATCTTATGAGTCGTGGCTTCGCATCGAGGTTTAGTTAATAGATAAACGAAAGAGCCGAGTGGTCAAGTGAAAACGACAACTTTAGATAATAATAAATATTGTCTAAATTTGTCAAAAGCAAAAACTACAGCTAGCAGTTCCTTCTCCGTGGTGGTGTAGTTTTCCTGTGCGGGTGTCAAAGTCCTGCTAGCATAATAGATTGGCTGAAAATGCTTGCCTCTTCGTTGTCCCAGAACTGCACCTACTGCGAAATCACTTGCATCACACATTAGTGCAAAGGGTAGATTCCAATCAGGTGCAATTATAATAGGGGCATTTATTAGTTTATCCTTAAGGATATTGAATGCGTCTAAACATTCCTGATCAAAATTGAAAGGAACATCTTTTTCTAGTAATTTTGTTAAAGGCTTAGCTATTTTAGAAAAATCCTTAATGAATCTTCTATAAAATCCTGCGTGTCCTAAAAAACTTCTAATGGCCTTAACTGAACTAGGAGGAGGTAATTTTTCTATGGTTTCAATCTTTGCTTTATCTACCTCAATCCCTTTACTAGAAATTTTATGTCCTAATATAATTCTCTCTTGTACCATAAAGTGACATTTCTCCCAATTTAAAACAAGGTTTGTTTCCTCACATCTCATCAAGACTCGTTTTAAATTTTTAAGGCAAAGATGGAAAGAATTACCGTATACTGAGAAATCGTCCATAAATACCTCCATAATATCTTCTACAAGTTCATCAAAGATTGCCAACATGCAACGTTGAAAGGTAGCAGGAGCATTACATAATCCAAAAGGCATTCTTCGATAAGCAAGCGTCATGGAAGTATGGACATGTGAATGTTGTCTTCTCTTGATCTTCAGGTGCTATTGGGATTTGGAAAGAACCGGAGAGTCCATCTAGGAAGCAATAGTACATATGTCCTGATAACCTTTCTAGCATTTGATCAATGAAGGGTAAAGGGAAGTGATCTTTTCTAGTGGCGTCATTCGACTTCCGTATTCTATGCAAACTCTCCAACTGTGGATCATCTGGTAGGAATTAGTTCATTCTTTTCGTTAGCTACCACGGTCATGCCTCCTTTCTTTGGGACAACCTGCACAGGACTCACCCACTTGCTGTCAAAAATAGGATAAATTATTCTAGCATCTAGAAGTTTAATTACCTCGACTTTCACGACTTCTTTTACGTTGGGATTTAATCGTCTTTGTGGTTGCACGCATGGCTTGTACTCGTCTTTCATTAAAATTTTGTGGGTGCAAAATGTTGGGCTTATTCCCTTAATGTCAGAGATTTTCCAAGCTATGGCTTTTTTATGTTCTCTTAGTACATGTATCAACTCCTCTTTTTCCTAAGGTTCTAGCTCTGAAGAGATAATTACTGGTAACGTATAATTTTTCCCAAGGAATGCATACTCTAAATGTTTTGGCAGTTGATTTAATTCTAATTTAGGTGGTTCATCAACAGAGGGTTTTTGTTTTAAATCGTCACCGAATTCAATGCTTTCTTTTTTTGTTTGTCTTGATGACAATATTTTTGAATTTAGCTCGTGGACTTCCTCTTCTTCCCCCTCTTCTTGAGTGTGACATAGTTCCATCGTGTCATCATGTAGAATTTCCTGTAATGAGTTTTGAATGATATGATCAGAGGTGTCAATAAAATAACAGGAATTATCTTGTTCTCTAGAATATCTCATGTCATCATAAAGTTGAAAAATAATTTCCTCATCGCCTATCCTTAATGCAAGTTTACCATCACCTACATCGATAACAGCCCTGACAGTAGCTAAAAAAGGGCACCCTAGAATTAAGGGAACCTCAATGTCCTCATCCATGTCAAGCACAACAAAATCAACGGGGAAAATAAATTTATCGATTTTTACCAAGACATCCTCGATAACTCCTCTAGGGTATTTAATAGATCTATTAGCTAACTGAATACTCATCCTAGTGGGTTTTGGTTCCCCAAGATTTAGTCGTTTAAACATTTTATAAGGCATTAAATTAATACAGGCACCTAGATCAGCTAATGCTTTCTTAATATTTAAATTACCAATTAAACAAGGAATAGTAAAACTTCCTGGGTCTTTTAATTTGGTTGGTAGCTTGTTTTGGAGGATGGCTGAACATTCTTCATTAAACTCCACCATGGATACTTCTTCAAGCTTCCTTTTATTCGTTAGGAGTTCCATTAAGAATTTTTTAAATACGTCGGCGGCATCGTGAAATGGCTTCAAAAAAATATAAGTTAATATGTATCTGTTTAAACAGTTCAAGAAACTTACCGTATTGGGCGTCTAATCGTTCTTTCTTTAACTGCGCTGGATATAGGATTGGTGGTTTACTTTCTTTGCGTATTGGAGTTACATCCCTAACTCTCATTTCCTTTGCTTTGTCATCTTCATGTAGTATTTTTTCTTTGGTTCAACTAACTCCTTTCCACTTCTCAGTGTAACTGTCTTTACATGTTCTGTTGCTTTAGAGAAAATCACTGATCGAATTTTGGAAACCATTTCAGTAAGTTGTCCAACTGACTTAGTGAGTTCTCCAACTTGTTTCTCTATCACTTTGATCGATGTTTTTTGGTCATCAAGTGTTGTCTCAGTCTTTCGAAAATGGGTCTCTGTGGAAGCTATGAATTTGTTCAGCGTCTCTTCAAGATTCGGCTTCTTTTCCTGTGGATAGGGCTGAATTTGGAAATTTTGAGGAGGTTGTTGTCTTTGATTTCGTTGATTTCCTTGACCTCCCCATGAAATATTTGGGTGGTTCCTCCAACCTGGATTATAATTATTACTATATGGGTTATTATTAGATCTGAAATTGTAACCTATATAGTTCATCTGTTCGCTCTCTGTGCCCGGTTGGTAGGGTGGGTACTCAGGATTCGCCACAGTTCCACTTGTGTCGCCTTTGCGCATTTGGATGTACTGCGAAGAACACAAACTATCAAGCTTTTTATTCATCAACTCTACCTGATTTGATAGCATGGTTACTGCGTCGAGGTTGTAAACTCCGGCTATTTTTGTTGGCCTTGTTCTTGTAACTTACCACTGATAGTTATTCAACGACATCTCTTCTATAAATTCGTAGGTCGCCGGGAGTTTTATTATTGAGTTCCACCTGGTAATTTGAATCAATTAGTTTTCTCGTTGATGGGTTTACACCGTTATAGAAAGTCTGGACTTGGAGCCACAAGGGTAAACCATGGTGCGGACACCTTCTCAAGAGATCCTTATATCTCTCCCATGCATCGTATAATGTCTCTAAATCCATCTACACAAAAGAAGAGATATCATTCCGTAATTTGGCCGTTTTGGCCAGTGGGAAATCTTTTAATAAAAAATTTTCTGTCATTTGATCCCATGTAGTGATTGACCCTCGTGGTAGCGAGTTTAACCACTGTTTAGATATATTCCTTAATGAAAAGGGAAATAACCGAAGTCGTATGGCACCATCAAAAACGCCATTTATTTTGAAGGTATCACAGAACTCTAAAAAGTTAGCTATATGAGTGTTTGGATCTTCGTTCTATAAACCATCAAATTGAACAAACTGTTGAATCATTTGTATAGTATTAGGCTTTAATTCAAAATTATTAGCAGCTATAGCAGGCCTAACAATACTTGATTCGGCTCCTGTTAAATGAGGTTTAGCATAATCAAACATAGTACGAGGAGCATTATTTTCTGCCACATCTTGTGGTGGAAGATTATTTTCGTCCATCCCTTTAGTAGGATTGGATCTGTCTTCTCGCTCTTCTTCCGTGTAATTTAGGGCTCGCCTAATTTCTCCGCAATTCCTGTGAACGGTAGCGTCAATATCATTGTCGTATACTAAAGGTCCTCTCGGGTTCCTTCTAGTCATAAACTAGAGGTACCTGCTAGGAAAAGAAAGAAAGAAAATTTAGCAAATTTAAAATTAAAACTAAAAATAAAAATAACTTGCGAAAAATAAAAATAATGGCTAAAGTAATAAAAATAGAGCTTTCTTAATATTTTAGTTCCGACAGCAATGGCGCCAAAAACTTGATCACTTTGTGAATCGAGTTTTAAAATTTATAAAAGAATGATCGAACACGAAACTAACTCGACAACGATTGAGGCGGGTGCACCTATTGAACGAAAGTAGTATAGCTTAGGCAAGACCGGATTATCGAACCCAAAGGAACTAAAAGTACTAATACTAACTTTCTTCTTATTATCTAGCCTAAAAATAAAGAGAGATTGTTTATCTAATCTAAATTAATTAACTACTAAAATAAAGACTCTAAGACAAAGAAGAATGAATTTGGAAAATAACTTGGGAAAAACTCGGTTGATTTAGATGATACCCTAAGAAGAATCCACCTAGACTTCACTTGTTATCTAACACTGAACCATACGATTTATTCACTTAGTTTGATCCGTAAGACTCCCTAACGTATATTAAACCCTCTCTCGAGGTGAATAACGTCTAACCCTAGGTTAATTAGTGGAACTCTCATTCTCTTATAAAAACCCCCTAGAATAGCAATAAATCGATCTATGGATTCCCATATTAGGTTTCACCCTAATCCGGCAAAATCTCATCACCCTATCTCTAGGCGTGCGATCAACTCCGCTTAATTATGTTGGATCTACTCTTAGGCAGGGTCTATTCCTCCTCCACCTAAGCACATTAAATTTGGATTAAGCTCACATAATTAAGAACAAACTAAGTATTTATCATATAATTCAGAAAACAATAACAAGATTCATCATAGGTTTCATCCCCTTCGGGTATCCGAAGGGTTTAGTTCATAACAATAAAGGAAAAAATCTCAAGAGAAAAGATAAAACAAAACATAAGAAATCCCTAAAACTCCCTGAAGGAATTGAAGGAGAGATCCTCCGTCTTGAGTATAATTCTGGCTTCTTGAGATGGATCAACTGGCTATCCCTGAGTGAATCCCCACAAATCTGCCTTCTTTAGCCTAGCACGGCGCCCCTAGACGATGGCTTTGGGCTCCTCCTCTTAGGTCATACGTAGGGTGTATTTATAGGCTTTTGAAATACGTTTCTTTCTCCCTAAGTATCCTTTCTCGAATGAAATTGCTCTTCTCCACGGAAGAGGCATGGCCATGGCGCACGCCCGTGTGAATCGTGGCCAGGCCGTGTTCGGATTTCTTTAATGAGACACGACCATGTGAGTCGGGGTTAGACTGTGTTCTAGATGATTGACTTGGCACGGCCATGTGGGTCCAAGTTCAGGCCGTGTCGATTTCCTCTTTGGCCCGTTTTGGTCCGTTTTGAGCCTGTTTCTCGTTCTTTTTATCCTTGGGTGCTTTCTTGAGTATAAGTCATGAAAAGAAAGGATTAAAAGCACCTTTTTACGTAAATCAAGGGATAATTCATCCAAAAGCATACTAAATGTGGGATTAAAATATGTTACTATTTCAGTTTATCACCTGCCAGAAGCAAAGAAAGAGAAAAATTAGCAAAGTTAAAATAAAATAAAAATAAATTGTAAATAAATAAAATGGCTAAAGTAATAAAAATTGAGCATTCTTAATTTTTTGGTTCCCCGGCAACGGCGCCAAAAACTTGATTGTTATGTCAGAGGCTTTAAAATTTATATAAAGAATGACCGAGCCTGAAAACTAACTGTGACAACGATTGAGGAAAGTGCACCTATCGAAAAGTAGTATAGCTTAGTGGCAAGACCGGATTGTCGAACCCAAAGGAACCAGAAGTACAAATACTGACTCTCTTTCTATTATTTAGCCTAAGAAACAAGGGAATTTGTTGTTTAATCTAAAATTGACTAACTACTAAGCTAAAGATGCTAAGACAAAGAGAACGAACTTGGGAAAATACTCGTGAGAAAAACCAATTGACTAAGACAACACCCGAGGAAGAATCCACCTAGACTTCACTTGTTATCTAACTCTGAACCAGACGATTTATTCATTTGACTTGATCCGTAGGATTCCCTAATGTATATTAATCCCTCTCTCGAGGTGACTAACGTCTAACCCTAGGTTGATTAATTGAAATCTCTTTCTAATTAAAACCCCTAGAATTGCATTAACTCGATCTATGCACTCCCATATTAGGTTTCACCCTAATCTGGCAAAATTTCGTCACCCTATGTCTAGGCGCGTGAGCAACTCCGCTTAACTACGCTAGATCTACTCTTAGGCAGGGACTTTTGCTCCACCACCTAAGCACATTAGTACTTATATCAATATCCTGGAATATTAAAGTAATAATTAAGAACACATAATTAAGAACAAATCAAATATTTATCATATAGTTCAACAAACGATAACAAGATTCATCTTAGGTTTCATCCCCCTCAGGTATCTGAGGGTTTAGTTCATAATTATAAAAGAATACATTTCAGAAGAAAAGATAAAACAAAACATAAAAAAAACCCTAAAACCCCTTAAAGGAATTAAAGAGAAGATCCTCCATCTTGAGTATGACTCCGGCTTCTTGAGATGAATCAACTGGCTTTCTTCGAGTAAATTCCACAATTCTGACCTCTCTGGCTCGGCTCCTTGGCCTAGCTGGACGCGCCCGACAGAAGGCTTCTGTCGAACTCCCCCTTTTAGGTCATGCTTAGGGTGTTTATATAGACTTTGGAATGTGTTTCTTCGCCTCTAAGTATCCTAATTTGAGTGAAATTCCTTTTGGTCACGGTAGGGACACGCCCTTGGCACACGCCCGTGTGAATCGTGGCCAGGCCGTGTTTGAGTCTATCAATGAGGCACGGTCGTGTAACTTTGGACCAGACCGTGTCGATTTCTTTCTTTGGCCCATTTGGTCGTTTTAAGCCCGTTTCTCGTTCTTTTCATCCTCCTATGCTCTCCTGAGTATAAAACATGAAATTAAAGGGTTAAGAGCACCAAATTCCATAATTCAAGGGATAAATCATCCAAAAGCATGCTAAATGTGGAGATAAAATACGTTACTATTACGATTTATCAGCCAGTTCAGACTGGAGTTCCTGTTGCTATTGCTAGACTGCAGCTTTGCACTGATTGTGGGAGATCTCACCAGGGTGAGTGCTAGAAGAGGATCGAGGCGTGCTTCAGATGCGGGTCCATGGATCATCAGGTTAAGAATTATCCTCAGAGGCCTGTTCAGATCCAAGCTGCAGGACAGGGTAATGTACAGCCACTGAGGGGTGGTTAGCAGCCACCTAGAGGTCGTAGAAATGGTATGGGCCGTGGTCATGGAGCACCTCATGCTGAGGTGAGGCAGCCAGCCCTGGTATATGCTACTTGTCGTCGAGAGGACAGAGACGCCCCAGATGTGAATACCGGTACGTTCTTTATCCATAATGTACTATATACCTAATTTGGAACTAGAGTGCGCAGCGGGAGCGTAGCGGTGTAGTCTATATATGCGACCATTCTGATAGTTGGAAATTTCGAGGATGAAATTTCTTTAATGGAGGTAGAGTTGTAACGCCCCAAATTTTGGGCCTAGGAGAAATAGGTTTTGAAACAATGTATTTAGTTGTGCAAGAAAATGGCACAATTGAATGCTTGCCTTAATGGTTAAGTGAGTTTGGAGTGTTTGGGGATGTTTGGGAAGTCCTGGGTTCAAACCTAGGCTTTAGAAAAAAATTTAATTTTCAAGTGAATAAGGCCTTGGTTCTGGAGAGTAGGCTTTAAAAATAATTGTGACGGAAATGTGACACAAAATAACCTGCAGTTCAGTGGTAAGTGGTGTAACACCCCAAACCCGGCCTAGACGTTACGACCGGATATGGCATGTCACATAAAAGGGTTGTTTCAAAACTGAGCGTTCGTTAAAACTTCGTATTCTTTTTGAAACTCTGAGCTTTGATGTTTGAGAAATTCAAAACGACTTTTATGGTTTTCTTGAAAAACGTTGTTGTTCCTTTTATTATTAGTAGTAGTATTCTTATTTCCAATAACTTGTTTAAAACATAAATCAGATTCAGTGATTTGCGGGAACGTGATATTTTGAAAACAGTTATTAATTTTTAAGAAAACCCAGAGTTTAATCGTTTATAGTTTGAGAATAATTAAAATGAAAGCTTAAAAGAAAAATTAAAATCTAATGGCCTTATTACAAAATATTAAAACCTAAAATTAAAATAAATCTTAAAATAAAGTAAAACGGATATTTACTAAGGTTCCAATGTATGGCCACCACAGAGTCCTCCGCAGCTCCAAATCCTCAATGCTAGGGATCACCTGCAAGATTAAAGCAGAGGGGTGAGTTACGAGAACTCAGTGTGTAATCCCCTAAACGGTCATTAAGCGAGCACAGGCCCATCTGATGCGGTCGGGCCTTAGCCCTATATACATAATAATGCAACCAAAGTATGTAGCCCAACCCAATAATCCATCCGCTACACACCACCCGTACCAGCCCAACACACCTGTGGGGATTTCTAAATCGACCCACCCATCCGCTACACACCAATATGGCAGACAAGCTACTAATCACAGAATTTGTGGCGAAGCCACCAGAATAACAGAATATACGTGGCATAGCCACTATCTGATTGTGGCGAGCCACTGAATATGTGGCGTGAGCCACCAAATTACACTTCCTCCGATCATCAATATCCCAATCCCATGCAAAATGTCATGTATGCAAAACATATATCAAATATGATGTATGAAATGAATTACCATTATAACCAGATAAACAGAATACACACAATCATACTAATCAACTCTTGAGGGCATAACAGTAATTTTTACCCACCGAGGGTATTTCAGTAATTTACCCACTAGGGGTATTTCAGTAACTTGCCCACCAAGGGTATTTCGGTAATTTACCCTCCAGGGGTATTTTGGTAATTTTATCATCTAACGGCCTTTTCGATGGCCTCATCGTCGCCTCGGCGACCACACGTAACCCTTTTTGGGTCTCTACAGAACTATTGGGCCTAAAATCCATTTCAAGCCCAAACGGGCCCACACGCTCGTGTGGCCCAAAACACATGGTTTCGGTTTCAGATTTGCAAATTTTGCATTCGGATTTATCAGGTGATAGTTTTCCTATAATTTAGCCCCAAATGGGCCGGATAGCCCATTGGGCCCATTTGGCCTATTTTAGCTCGATCAGGCCCGTTACAGCCTCAGTTTCACAAGAGTGCTCGTGACACTCCAAACGGCTTACCGTCATTATTCGTATTTTGATTTACCACTACGAGCGTTCGCACACTCGAGTGGTCACAAATGCCAGTTTTTCGGCTTTTTGGCTTTCGGCCGAATCACAGAACATTGCACATATGCATTCGAAAGGGTGTGAGATTACACACCTGATCACGCAGAGAACTACACACTCACGATCGTTGTCACCATCACCAGCGCGAGCAACTGCAATTTGTCTATCTAAATCAGATAACGACGCCCTTTCGCATCCAGGCGAAAAGTCCCGAACCGCGGACACCCTACGCCGCTTGAACTTGGGAGTGGAGGTCACGAGTCCACTTCCATTAGGCACACTTCTTACTCCTCCCTCCGACTGGCTATTCTCTGCCTCCATGAAGAACTCTCGAGATTACGCACCTAAGACATCAATACACTCTAACCTATTAGTCTCATCACTGATAAAATACAACCAAGGCTTGAGTCTGAATCAACATTACCATCACTTACAACAAAGAAAACCTCCTTCGATGCACCAAATCGCTCATTTCTACCCCCTTGATTAACACTCACGGATTCCTATCACCATAATGTGCCAAAACATAA
Organism: Gossypium sturtianum; assembly: GCA_025698515.1. Lineage (NCBI taxonomy): Eukaryota > Viridiplantae > Streptophyta > Magnoliopsida > Malvales > Malvaceae > Gossypium > Gossypium sturtianum. The sequence goes on along the minus strand of CM046947.1, from coordinate 42,404,818 downwards.
AGGGTTATCAACCACCCACATTCAGTACTAAAGAGAAACTCACAATACCCAAAAGCACTACTTACCATCAGATTAGGCAAGAGCAGATTCTTGAGCAATCAGGAGTTGAACACTCACAACCCTCAGAAACGATGATCAACTGGAAGGAAGAAGAAAAGATTATTTCAGCTTTGACTAAATAGGGAACGACAGATGAAATATTAAGGAAGAAATGGATTCGGCCTAACCACAAAAGACAAAAGAGAGCTTCGGCTTTAAGGAAAAATGAAGAGAAAGAAAAGATGGAAAAGAAATAGAAGAAAAGACCTTACCCTGTGCTCCCAGACGAACCGAATAGGCTAGATAGATTTGACGATCAAAGAATACCAAGATTCAGACTAATCCACGTTTGGCTATTTGCAAAAGAGAAGAGAATCGATTCAAATGGGATAAAAGAGGAGGTTCGTCTTTTGGAGAAATTCTAGAGAAAAGGGATGAGATGAGAGTGGAAAGAAAAAGAGTGAATGATAAAGCTTAACAAGTTTGGCCTAAGGAAAATCAAGTAGGAGGAGGTGTGGCAATTTGACTTAAAGAAAGGAGAAAGAAAACACAAAGTGAAGAGAGGTAGCAGGAGATGATTCGGCCAACAAATGTTTGGTTTATTAGAAAATGTAAAGAAAAAGATGCACAATAGGTAAAAAAGTGGTGTGAAAGGAGAGTGCTCCAATTTCTTCTCAAGAGAAATCCCGAAAGAACAACAAAAGAAGAAAAAAAGTTTCGGTTCTACTAACACCCTAGGCTGCCGAATCTGCTACACAAAACCCAACCTCTAGCCGAAATTCCCCCATACACTTCCCCATATTTGGCCATCACTACCTCTCACCCTCAATCCCTTGATTCACTCCACATTTTTCTCCCTACAAGGCTCTCCACCACTCATTCAAACCGTTTGACCAATTCAAACCTTCACCAAGTAGAGTTCCATTCCAACTCCACCTCTTCTTCTCCTTGAGCACAAAATAAAACTCCCAAATGCTGTATGTGGGATTCGAACACTCTCCCTCTCTGCCTCTCTTGTGACGCCACACCACTAGGCCACCTTGCTCTTTGTGTTAGCTAACACCTTTAATTAAACCTTAAGTCCTGCTTCCACTAGCTCTCCCCACTGAAGAGCCAAAAATCCAGATTTTTCCTATGGCCTAACTTGAACCCGGGACTTCATAGAAGCCCCATAACCTTCCAAATTCACTTACCTAATAAGTCCAACTTGCAATTATGCCATTCTCATATTCTCAAAAATTTTAAAAGCTCCTACGCCCAAGGCCCAATAGGCCCAATTTTACTAGGCCCAATTTCGGGGCGTTACAAGTGGCGTGTTTAAGGCTGCAAGGGAGCTCAAGTTCGAGTCTCATGATGCGCAAGGGAGTATTTATTTTATTTCCTTGCAGCAGGAGAAGTGTAGTTAGACTAAAACTCTGTAAGGTGAAGTTTGAATTGGTCTTGGAGGGTTTTTTGGAGCAAATAAGGGAGGAGATTGGGGAGAAAATCAAGGAATTTCGAAATGGAAGGTTGGTAAAGTGTTGTGGCCGATTGGGACACTAAGGCTTTAGTGGAATTTGGCTAGGGGAAAATAGGGAGCATTTTTGGCATTAGGCATTTCTTTGTTCAGTTTTGTAACAACCCAAACCCGGCCTAGACGTTATGACCAGATCTAGCGTGTCACATCAAAGTGATGTTCGAAAACTATGCTTTCATCAAAAAACCCTTCGTATAATTATAAACTTCCTACCGTTTAAAACCTCAGATTTTGTAGCTTACTTAATAAAACACGATTTACACAAAGACATTCTCTCGCAGAATATTATTACTTTTAAAGCCTTGTTTGTTGTGGAAGTTTATTTCAAAACAGTTGCGAATACGTGAAATTTTGAAAACAGTAGTTATTGTTTTAAAATCCCATGTTTAATAGACTATGAGGTTGAAATTTTAAAGAAGCACCATATAAAAGTTAAAAATCCCAAGTGGCCTTATTACAAAAATATTAACCTAATAAATTAATCTAAAATAAAATAAATTTGCTAGGTTTAACTTTAAAGCCAAACGGACATGTGGCCACCTCCGAGTCCCTCGCAGCTCCAAATCCTCTACGACTGGGGATTACCTGCACAGTTAAACAAAAAGGGTGAGTTACGAGAACTCAGTGTGTAATCCCCTATTACGGTCACAGTCTGGGCCCGAGCCTATACGGTATCAGTCTGGGCCTAAGCCCAAAATTATATCAATGCAATTAGACATGTACCCCAACCCTTGAAAGCCAACTCACCACCCGTACCAACCATCTCTCCATGTGGGGACCAAGTCGACCCACCCAGCCAACTCTCGAATAATGTACCAACCAGCTCTCCATGTCGGGACCACGTTGACCCACCCAGCCAACTCTCCAGTAATGCAGCCTAGCTGCTAAAAACGATATACGTGCCTGAGCCACTAGTATCAAAATACGTGGCGATGCCACTATAACGGTACTTCCTCCAAATCAGAAAAAAACCACCCCAATGCAGAATGTCATGTCATAACTAATCCATGTATGCAGTGCATCTCAATCATAATCAATCATACAATTAATACGCATACCACACTGATACTACCACTAAGGGTACGACGGTCATTTAATCAGTTAGGGGTGAAACGGTCATTTCACCCCTTAAGGCATCTCGATAATTTTTCCCATCGAGGGTATTTCGGTAACTTTACCCATAGGGTATTTCGATAATTTTACCCATCGAGGGTACTTCGGTAACTTTACCCATAAAGGGTATTTCGAGAATTTTACCCATCGAGGGTATTTCGGTAACTTTACCCATAGAGGGTATTTTGGTAATTTTACTCCTATAACGACCTTTTTGGAGGCCTACAGTCACCCCGAGTGACATGGCTGCTCTTTTTTATCGAAACGGTGCAATTGGGCCAAAGCCCAATTTTCGGCCAAAGTGGGCCCACACACTCATGTGGCCCATTCGGCCTAATTTTAGCTACGATTCTGTGAACCTCACAACCACATCTATTACCCGGCACTTACCATGGATTTCGCCCCTGTGGTCCCATCAGCCCATTGGGCCCACTCGGCCCACTATGGCCCAACAAGGCCCATTACGGCCTAAGCCCACGAGAAAGTTCGTGGCACTCCTGAAGGTCTATCATCCACGTTTGTGGCTCAATTTATCACTTATGAGCACTCACACGCCCTAGTGATCTCGGATGCTGAAGTCTTGGCTTTTCGGTATTTCGGCTTTTAGCCAATTCACGAATCATCGCATTAACAGAACAAATAGGGGTGTGAGATTACACACCTGCTACGAGTTATGGATTGAACCGCTTTCAAGACACTTATGATAACGACCATCCATTAGTTAGTCACAAAGTCTTGCTAAGCCCGAATATTAATCACTTAAACAACTTACATACTTACCCGAAAATGAAAGACCCTTGCAATGGAAGAGTATTCGGCCTACACCCCCTGGTTAAGGGAAACAAGTCCCCAACGACAAACGACGAAAAAGAACATGTTAGAAACACTACTCTATGGCAACTAGAGAAACAGCCTTTCGGCCCCCCAAGAATCCAAATCAAAAAGGAGAGAAAACAACCAACCTATATTCGGCTATAGCCACAACTTACCAAACAAGTGGGGGAGATTCTGAAACAGTTAGAATGAAGAGATGAGAATATTTGGGCCCTCCAAGATTCGGCCAGCAGAAAGAGAACCAAAGCTTTAAGAGGAATTGATGTTCAGCTAAAGGAACTACGGTCATTTTACCCTACAGGGGTATTACAGGCACTTTACCTTACAGGGGCATTACAGTCATTTTACCCTACAGGGGTACTACAGTCATTTTATTCTATAGGGGTATTTTAGTCATTTCACTCTTTAGGGGTATTTCAGTCATTTTACAACCTTCCCGAAGGTCTACAGTCGCTTCGAGCGACACGGATAACATATATGATCAAAACGGTGTAAATGGGCCCAAAGCCCAATATTCGGCCCAAGTGGACCCACACGCTCGTGTGGCCCATTTAGCCCAAATTCAGTCACGGCTATGTGAACGTTATAGCCCAGTTCAGTATTTGCCACTTATCGTGGATTTATTCCGTGTGGGGCCCACGAGCCCATTGGGCCCACACGACCCATTTCAGCCAAACGAGGCCCATAATGGCCCAAGAGCACGAGAACGCTCGTGGTGGCCTTTACAGTCTATCGCCCATGGTTATGGGTTTGGTTTACCACACGAGCGATCGCACGCTCATGAGGCCTCATACGTCGAGGTTTCGGCTTTTCGGCTTTTGCCAATTCGTAGAGGAGATAGTGTGATTACACACCTTTTTACGGAGTCGTTCCAAGATCTACGAGCACCCAACCTTGTTTGAATGAGGGTGACCTTAATCCCCCAACGATCACTATTCAGAAATGATCACACGCCTTCGCTGCTTTCCTAAAGTACAATCAGGAATCGATTAGTAAGTGGTAGGGCATATTCGGCCAACCCCAAAAACACGAGGTAACCTTATTACCTTACCGGGCGTTTGAGAACGAAAGTGTGACTCCTCCAAACCACACTACACCACTCCCTTAAGGAAGACCCTAGAATCACAATAAGTGCAGTACGTGAAGAATGAAGTAACACTCGGTTAATGGGGTTATTCGTTTTGGAAAAGAATGGAAGAGCATAGGTGCATTCGGTTTTAAAAGTAAAGCAGAGGATGGATTTTGAACACTTACCGATTGACAGAGCCGTTGCAGAATCGAAACAGAGAGGGACAGCACTTGGGTTTCAGCCTATGTAAGAAGAGAAGCAAAATCAAGAAGGGAAGATGAAGGAGAATTAAGAGGAGGAGATTAATTTTTGAAAAAGAGGAATATGGAAATGAGAAAAGAAAATGGGAGGTTTCGACAATTGACACCTTTCGGAAAAAAAAGAATAGAAGAGAAAAAGAACCGAAAGGTACAGAGAGGCACTTGACTTACCAAAAATTGACAAAAAGTGCAAACGGCAGAAAAATAGATGCTAGAGGAAGAAAAATGGAGAAGAAGAGAAGAATTCGAGAGAGTAGCAAAAAAAAAAAATAGATTCGGCAAAAGACCTCCAAGAATTTGGTAAAGGGGGGAAAACATGACTGAATGGCTAGAGGCTCCAAAGGCAACCGAATGGTTGAGAAGAATCCCATTTCGGCACCACTACTCCCCCCAAATTTGAATTCCCCTCTTTCCTCCTAAAATCACTCCTGTTCAGAAACCTCAACAACCGAAAATCACCCTTTTCACTCCCCAAATTTGGCTAACAACAACCCCATTCAAATCTGTTCAAACTTTTGGTGTTTTGGTCAAACATAACCTCTTTCTATGGCCAACAGTAAAAAAATCTCCATTTGCACCACTTCCGAACCTCAGACCACTAATACACTCCATACGCCACTTTCCACCTATACAAGCAGACTCCTTGTGTCATGATTTCACCAAAAATATTTATAAAGCTTTCAAGCTAAGGCTAAGATTCATTTAAGAGCAAAAATCAAAGATTTTGCTAAAGCCCAGGTTTGAACCCAGGACTTCTCCAACACTCCCAAACAAACCCAAATCAGTTAGCCATTAAAGCAAACAAGCAACTTGTGTCATTTTCTTGCACACATAGATATTTATGTGTAGCCTCCTAGCTGATCCCACGCTCAAGGCCCATTCCTTCTAGCCCTAAACTCAGGGCATTACAAACCTAGTGCATGATCAAGACAAGCGAAGTTTGGAATTAGATCGGGGGAAAAACAAAATAGTGGATTGATAGCTCGTTTCTCTCCGTATAAGTCCGAGGTAAGTTCGTATGTTTATAAGCGTTAATATAATTTTGTTTTAAATGCTTTATAATTGTATTTTTGATGAATAAGACCTTACAGAAATGTTCAACGAACATTCGGCAATGTGAAATCTCGGTTGAACCTTAGGAATAGATAGGATACAAATGACATGTCATTAGGGGTTATTGTGTTTTGGGTGCTGGTCCGTACGTTCTACCAGTGGCTGAGTTTTCCAGCATGTGTTGCGAATTCTCGTTAGCTTGTGTGAGCAGTACCGTGTAGCTATGTCTTGACCGTCAGCTTGTGTAAGCAGACCCGTTCATAGCTCGAGAGTGAGTATTATATGAGATATGAGATTGAGATGGCTTCGACTATGTATTGGCACTTAGGGTGCGAGATTCCCGAGTATCTGACATTATTCCAAATGGTTCAATGGGTATATCGATGAATTGGAAGAGTATGAAATTTATACGAATTAGTACATGTATGTACGTGAACTATACAATCATTAAATCGAAGAAATTGATGAAATTCATGTCTAACCTTTGGATTGAATATGTGTTAAGTTTTTTGGATTTAAATTGAATTTTATTATGTGATGTTTAAGTACTTGAATTGTAGTTGAATGGTAAGTTTTACTTATTAAGCATACGAGCTTACTAAGCTTTATAGCTTACTCTGTTTACTTTTTCATGTTTTATAGTGATTTCGAAGCCTGCTCAGATTGGGAGTCGTCAGAGATCTTATCACACTATCCAGCTGCCATTTTGGTACTTTGAACTTGTGTATTTGGTTATATGGCATGTATAGGAATTGTGGTTAATATGGTCTATAAGTTGGTAATGGATTTAGCTAATTGAGTTGGCTTGTAAATGATGAATGTTTGGTTAGGTGTTTAGCCATATGATTTGTCTTAATTTTGGTATATTTGGTTATGTATATATATGTTCAAATGGCCTTTTGTTATGTGGTTTAATATTACTATGTGAATGCATGTTGTGAATTGGTATTTTGAGTAACAAATGGTTGAATTTTGAGATATGATTTGCATGTTGGTTTAGGCACAAAGTCTACTAAGTAAGTTTGATCATATAGGTTATTTTGGATGTGAAATAGGAATGACATGGAATGGCTAATTGTGATGCTTATGTGCTTTGTGGTTGTTGATATTGAAATGGCAAGATTTAGGCTTGGTTGAGATTGGTTTGAATGCCTATTGATTCTATGTTATATGCCTTTTGACTTGTTTAGGTTGATGTAAATTTGGGTGAGAAAGATGGCTTGGTAAATAGCCTATTTTTGTCCACACGGGCAGAGACACGGGTGTGTGTCTCAGGCGTGTGTGACACATGGTCAGGTGACATGACTATGTGTTCCCTGATGTTTAATTAGAAACCAAGTCAGTAGCTCCACACGGCTCAGCACACGGGCGTGTGACTTGGCCGTGTGGCATAGGTCAGTATACCCTATAGTTTTGGCACGGCCTAGCACACGGCCTGGCACACGGGCGTGTGAGGCCATTTCGAATGGTACACGGGCTAGTCACACAGGCGTGTGCTTGGCTGTGTGACCCAAGTTAGGGAGTTACACGAGGTTAAACACAGGCTGGGACACGACCATGTGATTCCATTTTGAATGTCCACACGGCCTATGACATGGGCATGTCTTTGGCCGTGTGAGACACACGGCCGGGCCACACGAGCATGTGTCCCCTATACTTTGAATATTTTCTATGTTTTCCAAAGTTTTTCTTAAGTTATCGGTTTAGTCCCGAACCACTTCTAATGCATGATTTGGGCCTTGAAGGCTCGTATTAGGGACAATATGATTAAATGTGAATGACTTTTATTTGGATATGAAAAATGTATGTTTGTTTTTGTAATAAGTCAGGTAATGATCCGTAATCCTATTCTGGCATTGAATACGGGTTAGAGGTGTTACATTTATTGGTATGAGAGCTACGGTTTAGTCGATTCTCGGACTAAGTGTGAGTCTAGCTATACATGCCATATATAACTCGTGATAGTGTGATATCTCCTGACAGTTTTAAATAGTGTTTTTATATAGCAATGGATCCCAATCGAGCAGTTGCTGATAATGTAGAAAGTAATGTGACAGCCTCCGTTCACAGAGTAGGGCCGTCTGAATCGAGACCTATAACTTAGAGTCATGGAGGAGAGGCTAAAGAAGCCTTCTTCCAAATGATGAACGAATGGTTCACTGAGTTTGTCTGAACAATTCTGGCTGCTAAGCAACCTCCACCCCCACTTATTCCCTTACCGGTTCCCGTTGCTCCTCAAGGTTTGGAACCTTTACGTTTGAGTAAGCCACCTATGGATAAAATTCAAAAACACGGGGCTGAAGAGTTTAGAGCTACAGTTGATGATGATCTTGAGAGAGTCAAGTTTTGGCTTGAGAATACAATCTGGGTATTTGATGAATTGTCTTGTATGCTAGTTGAATGTGGAAAATGCGCTGTATCACTTTTGAGAGATACTGCATATCAATGGTGGAACATTTTGATATCTGTGGTGCTGAGAGAAAGAGTCACGTGGGAATTCTTTTAGACCGAGTTCAGAAAGAAATACATCAGCCAATGGTTTATCGATCATAAGCGTAAAGAATTTCTGGAACTAAAACAGGGTCGTATGACTGTGACCGAGTATGAAAGAGAATTTGTTAGACTAAGTAAATATGCTCGAGAATGTGTTTCAACTGAAGAAATTATGGGTAAGGGGTTCGAAGACGGATTGAATGAAGACATTAAACTTTTAGTCGAGATTCTGGAATTAAAAGAATTTGTTGTTTTGGTCGACAGAGCTTGCAAAGCCGAGGAACTTGGTAAAGAAAAGAGAAAAGCTGATTCTGAGGCTAGAGATTCGAGAAAGAGGTCGATGAGTAAACCCTATCATTCTTATTCAAAGAAATCATGGGACTCGTATAATCGTTCGAATGCTTCAGTGGGGTATTCTAATAGAGATCGTGGGAAGCAATACATGGGTCCAAAAACTCGAGCTACTTCAGTATCGAGTGTTGGTAGTGTTAAAGCCAAGAAACCTGAGTGCCAATAGTGTGGAAGACGACATTTTGGAGACTACTGGATGAATAATAAAGCTTGTTTTAGATGTGGCTCGCAAGATCATTTTATTCGAGATTGTCCTGAGTTACCCGAGAAAGAAAATTTCTGAATACAAGAACGAGCAATACAGCTGCCAGAGGGAGACCACCTAGAAATACGAGAAATGTGACTAGTAGCAAAGGTGCGGCAAAGGATACTGCTGTGAGATTCGAGGCTCGAGCACCAGCCAGAGATAATGCTATTCGCTCTCGCAAAGATGCATCATCACCAGATGTTATCACCAGTACATTTTCTCTCTATGACACTGATGTAATTGCTTCGTTTGATCCTAGATCGACTCATTCGTATGTTCGTAAGAATTTAGTGTCTAGTAAGAATTTACCTATTGAGTCTACCAAATTTGTGATTAAATTTTGCAAGTATGTCCTTTGGTGACTCGGAGTTACTGTTTTCTGGCGAATTTGATGCTTTTACCGTTTGATGAATTCGATGTGATCTTGGATATGGATTGGTTGACTTTGCATGATGCTGTTGTGAATTGTAGACGAAAGACTACTGAGTTGAAATGCCATAATAATGAAATTCTTCGAATTGAATCTAATGACTCGAGTGAGTTGTGATAAACCGTAAAAGTAACATATTCTAAGCCCACATTTAGTATGCCTTTAGATGAATTAAGCCCCAATTTATGTAAAAAGGTGCTCTTAATCCTTTCTTTTCATGTCTTATACTCAGGAAAGCACCCGATGACGAAAAGAACGAGAAACGGGCTTAAAACGGACCAAATTGGGCCAAGCCACGAAATCAGCACGCCTGGACTTCAAGCTACACGGTCGTGCCACCATTCCTACTAGAACACGACCTTACCACGACTTACATGGCCGTGCCTCATTCAACAGTGTCGAACACGGCCTGGTCACGATTTACACGAGCGTGTGCCATGGCCGTGCCTCTGCCGTGGAGAAGAGCAATTCCATTTGGGGAAGGATACTTAGGGAGAAAGAAACGTGTTTTAAAAGCCTATAAATACACCCTAGGTACCAGCTGAAAGGGGACGGCGAGCTAGACCAAGAAGCAAGCCGAAAAGGTCAGATTTGTGGGAATCACTCGAAGATAGCCAGTTGATCCATCTCAAGAAGCCGAATTCTACTCAAGACGGAGGATCTCCTCTTCAATTCCTTGAGGGGTTTTAAGGATTTCTTATGTTTTGTTTTATCTTTTCTCTTGAGATGTTTTCCTTTATTGATATGAACTAAACCTTCGGATACCAGAAGGGATGAAACCTCTGATGAATCTTGTTATTTGATTTTTGAATTATATGATAATAACTTAGTTTGTTCTTAATTGTGTGAACTTAATCCAAATCTAATGTGCTTAGGTGGAGGAGGAATAGACCCTGCCTAAGAGGAGATCCAACATAATTAAGCAGAGTTGATCGCACGCCTAGAGATAGGGTGACGAGATTTTTGCCGGATTAGGGTGAAACCTAATATGGGAGTCCATGAGATCAATTTCTATGCTATTCTAGGGGTTATTATAAGCGACGAGAGTTCCACTAATTAACCTAGGGTTAGATGTTATTCGCCTCGAGAGAGGGTTTAATATACGTTAGGGAGTCTCACGGATCAAACTAAGTAAATAAATCATATGGTTCAAGGTTAAATAACAAGTGAAGTCTAGGTTGATTTTTCCTAAGGGTATCGCTTGAGTCAACTGAGTGTTCCCAAAAGTTATTTCCCGAATTCAATCTTTTTGTCTTTGCATCTTAGCTTAGTAAGTAGATTAGTTTTAGTTTAAACAACCATCACTTTATATTAAGGCTAAATAATAAGAAGATGGTGAGTATTAGTACTTTTAGTTCCTTTGGGTTCGATAATCAGGTGTTGCCTAAGCTATACTCTTTGTTCGATAGGTGCACTTGCCTCAATCGTTGTCGAGTTAGTTTCGTGTTCGATCATTCTTTTATAAATTTTAAAACTACGATTTCTGATGATCAAGTTTTTGGCGCCGATTCTTGGGAACTAAAATATTAAGAAAACTCTATTTTTATTACTTTAGCCATTTTTTTATTTTTCGCAATTTATTTTTATTTTTAGTTTTAATTTTAAATTTGCTAAACTTTCTTTCTTTCTTTTCCTCGCAGGTACCTCTAGTTTATGACTAGAAGGAACCCGAGAGGACCTTTAGAATTCGACAGTGATATTGAAGCTACCGCTCGAAGAAATCGCAGAGAAATTAGGCGGGCCCTAAATTACCAAGGAGAGCGAGAAGACATATCCAATCCTACTGAAGGGATGGACGAAAATAATCTTCCACCACAAGATGTAGGAGAAAATAATGCTCCTCGTACTATGTATGATTATGCTAAACAACATTTAACAGGAGCCGAATCTAGTATTGTTAGGCCTGCTATAGCTGCTAATAGTTTTGAATTAAAGCCTAACACTATACAAATGATTCAACAGTTTGTTCAATTTGATGGTTTACAGGACGAAGATCCAAACGCTCATATAGCTAATTTTTTAGAGTTCTGTGATACCTTCAAAATAAATGGCATTTCTGATGATGTCATACGTATTTGGTTATTTTCCTTTTCATTAAAGAATAAAGCTAAACAGTGGTTAAACTCGTTACCACGAGGGTCAATCACTACATGGGAACAAATGACCGAAAATTTTTTATTAAAATATTTTCCACTGGCCAAAACGGCCAAATTACGTAATGATATATCTTCTTTTGTGCAGATGGACATGGGAGAGATACAAAGATCTCTTGAGGAGATTCCCACACCACGGATTACCATTGTGGCTCCAAGTCCAAACTTTTTACAACGGTGTGAATCCTTCAACGAGGCAATTAATTGATTCGGCTGCACGGTGGAACCACGAATAATAGAACTCTTAAGGCGACCCTACGAGTTTATCGAAGAGATGTCGCTGAATAACTATCAGTGGCAAGTTACAAGAAGAAGGCCAACAAAAACAGCCGAAGTTTACAACCTCGACGCAGTAACCATGCTATCAAATCAGGTAGAGTTGATGAATAAGAAGATTGATAGTTTGTGTTCTTCGCAGGTACATCCAGTCATGCAGTGCGACACAAGTGGAACTGTGGCGAATTCTGAGTACCCACCCTACCAACCAGGCACATAGAGCGAACAGATGAACTATAGAGGTAACAATTTCAGATCTAATAATAACCCATATAGTAATAACTATAATCCAGGTTGGAGAAACCACCCAAATTTTTCGTGGGGAGAACAAGGAAATCAAAGACAACAACCTCCTCAAAATTTCCAAAATCAGCCCTATCCACAAGAAAAGAAGCCGAGTCTTGAAGAGACGTTGAACAAATTCATAGCATCCACAGAAGCCCGTCTCCAAAAAAAATAAGGTAACACTCGACACCCAACAAACATCGATCAAAAAGATCGAGAACCAAGTTGGAGGACTTACAAAGGCAATCGAGGAAATTACCCAGTCAGTCGGAGAAATTGCAAAGCTATTATCCGAACGACCATAAGGGCGTCTCTGAGTAGTATCTTGAAATTAATCCAAAGGAGCAAATCCAAGCCATAATAGCTCAAGAAAGCGAAGAAGTAGACGAACCAGTCCAACACAAGAAAACGAGGTAGAAAAAGGTAAAGTTGAGGTAACACAAGACAAGCCAAAACCCAGTAATCAAGGAGTACCAACCTCGCGCACCTTACCCCGAGGCATTAAGAAGAGACGACACGGAAGAACGATTCGGTAAGTTTCTTAAACTCTTAAATAAATTACATATTAACTTACCATTACTTGAAGCTCTGTCGCAGATGCCAGATTCTAGGAAATTTTTAAAAGAGCTTCTGACAAACAAACGGAAGTTAGACAAGTCGTCACATGTGGAACTTAATGCAAGGTGCTTAGCAATTCTCCAAAATAGGCTACCACAAAAACTAAAAGATCCAGGGAGTTTTACAATTCCATGTTTAATTAGTAGACTAACTGTTGATAATGCGTTAGCTGATTAGGGGCAAGCATAAATGTCATGCCTTATAAATTGTTTAAACAATTAGGTCTAGGGAAACCCAAACAAACTAGGATGAGCATTCAATTAGCTGATAAAACTGTTAGAATTCCTAGGGGTATTATCGAAGATGTTCTTGTAAAAATTGACAAATTTGTTTTCCCAGTAGATTTTGTTGTCTTAGACATGGATGAGGATAATTCGATCCCCCTAATTTTAGGAAGACCCTTTTTAGCAACTTCCAAGACTAAAATTGATGTTGATGCAGGAGAACTCATACTTTGTGTAGGTAATGAGACAGCCACCATCAAGGCTCTCGATTCGGCTAGAACATCGAGTAATCAAGGTGAGAACGTAAATTCTAATGATAACCATTCGGTTAACCCTTATTTTCAGGAAGCACCACCAAAGAATACAACTAAACTCGATCCTAAACCCCATGTCAATAAAGAAATAACTCATGACAATCGAGGGATTCAGTTCGATGATCTAGACGAGTGGAAGACACACTTCAAGGAGAAATTAGGGATACACGACGAAGAACCGAAACCACACGAGATAAAACCGAATGAGCCCCCAAAAGAGCTAATAGGAACAACAAATCACTTCAAAATAGGGGTCCAAGTACTGTTAGATCAGGTAAATCCTCGAATATCTCCTCCGGACCCTAGCACAAACAAAGAAATATCTTTTAGGGTAACCAGTGTTTTTCCACACGGAACAGTCGAGGTAAGTAATCCTATTTTTGGTACTTTTACTATAAACACATCTCGACTTAAATTTTTTCACGAAGACACATATGATAGCATGAGAAATGACTTCCAACTCCTCAAACCACCTTGACAATGAAAGTGGGAGGAGAGTCTAGCTTAAGACTATAAACGAGCGCTTCTCAGGAGGCAACCCGAGCACTAACATAATTTATTCTCACATTTTGCTTTAAATTTATTTTTCTTTTCTTCTTTTCTTCCTGAGCACGTAGTTATAAACTAACAAGGGGTGCAGAATTCCAGGACACACGGCCTTGCACACGGCCGTGGCCGTGGCCGTGTGTACCTCAAGAATCTTGGTACTAACATGGCAGGACGATACAAGTTAGAATAAACTAATCACGGACCCAACTACTACCCCACGGGCACCGACAAAGTAACATGACCGTGCTTTACGGCCGTGTGAGGCTACTGACTTGCCAACCACGGGCTGAACACGCCCGTGCCGGATAACCATGCCAATATACTGACTTGTCGAACACAGGCTAGACTCGAGCATGGGGAACCAACCGCCCTAGAGCACGGCCGTGCGAGGCGGCCGTGTGAATCGACACACCCTCAACCCACGGGCGTGGGAAACCGCCAGACCTGAAATTTTATTTAAACACCATACCCCTCTCCTTTCTCTTCTTAACCCACTTCTTTCTTCTTTCCTTCTTCCTTCCTTTTCTCTATTTTTCTTTTTTTCCCTTTTCCTAATAAATCCTTAGACTCTTGAGCTACAACAAAGTCATATCCATGGCAAAGAAGCGTAAAAAGCCAATCTCCTCAAAGGAGACCGATTCACCTGAGTTCATGCCGGTAGCTTCATCCAAACAACAAGCTAAGGGTCTTTGAGACCAATTATCTGTTCTTTTATTTTTATCTTCTCATTTATTTTCCTTCTCTTTAACACTCTTATGCTTAATTTATTTTATTTTATTTTAGTTTCTTGTTTTTAGGTTCTTAAGGCTGTTTGGGAATCACGCCACCACCACCACCATAACCTCAGCCTTAGAAATCACACCCAACAATAAGGACCTCCCAGTCCATTCATCTTTTCTTTTAATTTTAGTTTTCTCCTTAGTCTCATTCTCTTTATCTTTCTTGTCTTTAATTACATTATTAGTATAGTTTTAATATTACTCTAGATGTCCTGGATAACTCCCCACGAGCCTCCCAATTTCTTCATCTAGCGCAGGTTCGTCATCTAGGCGGCCCATCACCACCACCAAAGACACAATCTCCTCTCAAGGAGCCATCTGAAATTTCAGGGAGTTTCACTTCTTCCCATATCTTATGAATTTATAATGATATTTATCTATCTTTGTACATTGAAGGCAATGTACATCTTAAGTGTGGGGGGTGAACAACCTAAAAAGGTGCCTAATTTTTTTCATTATTCTCAAATTTTTAAAATTAGGTACCAAATATTTTGCATTATTCTCAAAAGCCTGAATTTAGTCTTGTTTGAAAGTAATTTACTCATATTACTAATTAGGATGAAAATTTTGATGATTTATATTTTTTATTGATATGTTTCAGATTAAGTCATTGATAATTGTGCATTGATAATTAAACTTGAAGAATACTAGAGAATCAAGCATGATAAGTCTATTTTTCAGAAATTAAAAATTTTCTAGGTTGTCGAACTGAGTTTAAATATTACTTTGAAGTTTGAAATTTACGAGGTTGACATCAAAATACCCATAATTTTTGTGAGATTTTGAGCCTTATAGAGCACATATTCTTTTTCTTGCTCATTTTATTAATTATGAGTATGTCAACACTGATTTGTTATTCTAGAACTTGCATCGATTATACATGTCGAGACCACACTTTTTGATTTGATACACAGAGATGATAAAGGCACCTAGGATTTAACCCACTTACTCCATTAAAAAGCCTACCTTCATAATTAACCCTTAGTGAACCCCTTTTAATCCTAACAACCCTATTTATTGACTCACCCACTAATATTTACCCAGAACCCCTTTGTTTTTGTTATCACCATTCCTTTTGACTTCCCTTATATCGAGATTTGATTTGATTAATAGCCTAACTATGTTTTCTATTTCAGTTATGTATTTATGATTTGTTCTTAAAAAAAATTCAAAAGTATATTCATTATTCATTATTAGTTGTGATTAAATGAGCTTATACGCTTGAATCCCAGAGATAGAAGAAGAAGCTCGTAGTGTTAGCATTATTAGTTTTCAATTGATGTAATTATTATTAGTTCGTTATTTCTTAGTTAGGTAATTTGTCGATTCAATCTCGATTCTAACCCTCTAATTCAGCGTTACTCCACACCTTAACCCTAGCCCCATTACAACCCTAACAAAGACCTTTTGATTTGTGTTTCATCTCATATTTCAATGGTGGAGATGTTATTTTCATGCAAGCCTATGGGATTAACTCTTCATGGTTGACTTTTGAGTGCCTAAATTTTGAACCTTAAACACTTTGAGTGATTTGAGCGAATCTTTTATGAGGATGTCAATCCTTTTCGATTTTGAATCAGAGGTAATTATTTAGATGAAGGGAAACACCTATGTTTTGTGCTACAGAATTTATGACTTATACTGTTTAAATTTTTAGGACACTTTGAATTGAATTATCCATGTATAAATTATCTATGAATTATGATGAGACACTATCAATAGGAATTATGAATTACGAGAAGTTCGTTTTAATTGTAAGTTGAAAATTTTGCTTGAGGACAAACAAAAGCTTAAGTGTGAGGGTATTTGATAAACCGTAAAAGTAACATATTCTAAGCCCACATTTAGTATGCTTTTGGATGAATTAAGCCCCAATTTATGTAAAAAGGTGCTCTTAATCCTTTCTTTTCATGTCTTATACTCAGGAAAGCACCCGATGACGAAAAGAACGAGAAACAGGCTTAAAACGGACCAAATTGGGCTAAGCCACGAAATCAGCACGGCCTAGACTTCAAGCCACACGGCCGTGCCACCATTCTTACTAGAACACAGCCTTACCACGACTTACACGGCCGTGCCTCATTCAACAGTGTCAAACACGGCCTGGTCACAATTTACAAGGGCATGTGCCATGGCCGTGCCTCTGCCGTGGAGAAGAGCAATTCCATTCGGGAAAGGATACTTAGGGAGAAAGAAACGTGTTTTAAAAGCCTATAAATACACCCTAGGTACCAGTTGAAAGGGGGCGACGAGATAAGCCAAGAAGCAAGCCGAAAAGGTCATATTTGTGGGAATCACTCGAAGATAGCCAGTTGATCCATCTCAAGAAGCCAGAATTCTACTCAAGACGGAGGATCTCCTCTTCAATTCATTCAGGGGGTTTTAGGGATTTCTTATGTTTTGTTTTATCTTTTCTCTTGAGATGTTTTCCTTTATTGATATGAACTAAACCTTGTGATACCTAAAGGGGATGAAACCTATGATGAATCTTGTTATTTGATTTTTGAATTATATGATAATAAATTAGTTTATTCTTAATTGTGTGAACTTAATCCAAATCTAATGTGCTTAGGTGGAGGAGGAATAGACCCTTCCTAAGAGTAGATCCAACATAATTAAGTAGAGTTGATCGCACGCCTAGAGATAGGGTGACAAGATTTTGCCGGATTAGGGTGAAACCTAATATGGGAGTCCATAGATCGATTTACTGCTATTCTAGGGGGTTATTATAAGCGAACGAGAGTTCCACTAATTAACCTAGGGTTAGACGTTATTCGCCTCGAGAGAGTGTTTAACATACGTTAGGGAGTCTCATGGATCAAACTAAGTAAATAAATCATATGGTTCAAGGTTAAATAACAAGTGAAGTCTAGGTGGATTTTTCCTAAGTGTATCGCTTGGGTCAACTGAGTGTTCCCAAAAGTTATTTCCCGAATTCAATCTTTTTGTCTTTGCATCTTAGCTTAGTAAGTAGATTAGTTTTAGTTTAAACAACCATCACTTTATATTAAGGCTAAATAATAAGAAGACGGTGAGTATTAGTACTTTTAGTTCCTTTGGGTTTGATAATCCGATCTTGCCTAAGCTATACTACTGTTCGATAGGTACACTTGCCTCAATCGTTGTTAGAGTTAGTTTCCAGGTTCGATCATTCTTTTATAAATTTTAAAACTCTGATTTACAATGATCAAGTTGCCTATTGTAATATTGTAACACCCCAAACCCGGTCAACACGCTATGACCGAATCCGGCATGTCACAGGGTAAAAATATTGTAAATAAAACAAAGTTGTCAGTTTGTTTTCGTAAAAAAACATCGTTGAAACACTTTGTCATTAAAAGTTTTAAAGAAAAACTCTTTTGAGAAAAATCGTTTGTCGATCCTTGTTTTGGAAAACCGTTTGATTTCATGAAATCCTGAGTGAGTTTAAAATAGTAAAGTTAAAAACTGTTTTGTGTTTGAACATAGAGAAAAACTTAATTTGGAGAAAGTCTGAGTTAGTTTGTTGTCTTCATTTGTTTGTTATTACCCGATGGTAAAGTTTGGAAAATCCCGATAAGATGTATAATTTTCGAAAACGTTGATTTTACAGGTTATTTGAGCATGCTATGTTATTAACTTAAGCACAGTATGATAAAACTTATAGCAAATAATCAAAACTAGAAATAATAAAATTTAGCGGCCTTCTTACAAATCCAAAACCAAATTTAAAAGTAAATTAACCCAAAATAGTAATTGAATTAAAACCCAAAAACTTAGCGCATGGCCACCTCGAGTCCACCCGGCTCCACATCCGCAATCTATGCCTCATCTACAAAATGTAAGGGAAGGGGTGAGTCACCCAGACTCAGTGCATAAATCCCCATCCCGATAATAACAAGGCACTTACACAATTCATAAGTCAATATGCAAATCATGCAACCCAACCTAACCATCCGAACTCCTGTGTCTACCCCGTGTGGTCAAAACCACTGGTGGTCAAAACAACTGGTGACCGTAGCCACAAATCATATAAGTGTGGTCAAAACCACTGGTGACCGTAGTCACAAATCATATGGTGGGGCCAACCCACCGTGTGGTCAAAACCACTGATGACAATCTCGTAATCAACATGTGGGGCCAACCCACTATGGTACCAAACCACTGGGACGAGTCACAATAATCCATGTGTGGTCAAAACCACTGAGACTTAGTCACAAATCATATGGAAAGCGGGGCCAACCCACTGTGTGGTCAAAACCACTGGTGACAGTCTAAATCATCCTTCCCCCTCCTCTCAACATACCCATCATCATGAACACATTATCCATGGCATATTGACATATTTATAATGAAAATATCACATAGCATAGCATAATCAAATGGTATAACTGCATATATCGATAGTCAATCAACAAGGGACTTACCCAGAGTCCACGCTCATACCCACAAGGGTAACACACCGATTTCAAAAGTTATTTTGGCTTTTAACAGTAAACACAATTAGCAAATTAACTAATGGAGTGTGTAAGTGTTACACACCTGGTTACTCGCGAGTCTAACGAATCCCAAAGACTAAGATCTAGCCCACGAATCGAGTGAAACCTGGAAACCCAATCGCTTGCCTTCACCCTTCCTATATTCGGCCAACACCATATCATTAAACATAAAGCCATTCGGCTTAACCAAGAAATCCTGAAGGATATAACGCACAGAGATAACCACCCTTACCTAGATCGATAACACCCGAGCCTTTAGGCTTAAATCCCAAGCCAAACAAATCTCGGAGATCAGTAGAATGCGGCTACACTCCTTCCTTAATGCAAAAGATCCCCTTGGCACATAAGTGAATTCGACACTAGCACCAAAGATGAGGGAATTTGGTAAGACAAAAGGAGAAGATGAGAATACTAGAAAGATTCGGCCAAAAGATCATAAGAGAACACAAGGAGAGAAGATAAAAATAATGAGATCTTACCTTGTAATGAGTTGAGATTTTGGCTTCCACAAAGAGTGAAAAGATGATGAGAAAAATAGAAGAGTGTAGTTTCGGCTAACAACAGAATAAAAGTGAAAGAGATAGAAAAGGAGATAGAAAAGGAGAAGTGATATGTGGGGTTTCGGTTCCTATGGTTTTGGCAAAAGAATAAACCGCACCCGTTGTGTGGTGAGCAATGTGGATTCGGCTAGACACTAAAGAAGTAAAAGAAAAAGAAATGAGGAGGAGTTTAGGAGAGCATTCGACTAATGTATTCTGAGAGAAAAGGAAAAGAACAAAGATGCATGAAAATGCAATTGTGGGAATGGTTTCGGCACACTAGAAGATGGAAGAAAACTCAAGTCGAAAAGAAAAAATGAACACCCACCAAAATGCCGAAAGTCATACCCCAAAACAACCCAAATTCGGCACACCTCCTTTCCACTCTCCCAAAACCGAATGCACACTACCTACACCACTCAAATTCGGCTACCACCCCTTCCCAACTCAATCCCTTTGTGTTCTCCTGGAAATTCTCTCTTCCACTCATTCAAATCCATTTGAATGAGTCAAAATCCTAAATTTCCTCTCTTCCACCCATTTCAAATGTGTTGACTCCTTCAACACTTATCCAAGAGAGTCCATCCTGAGCACACTACCTTCCTAGCTTTGGCGTCAAAAACAACAAGCAGAAAGGGAATTCTGCTGCTCGAACCTAGGCTCTCCTTCCTGCATGTGGCGTCACTTCCCTTGTGCCTGAGTGGCACCTCCCTTGCCACTTTACCACTGGGTTATTTGTGTCAAGACACTCCAACAACTCCTCTTATCACCTAACTCCCTCAACTCCCCCTTCCAAGTACCCAAAACAAAAATTTTCTACCATGACTCTGGCCTACCTCGAGCTCATGCCTGGACCCCAAAACACCCTAAACTAGCACAACAAACATATCATCACATGCAACACACAAAAATGCAGAGACCCCGATTCAAGGATGTTACAGTTCTACCCCCCTTAAAAATAATTTTGGCCTCGAAATTACCTGGTCAAAAGAGTTGAGGGTATTGCTGCCGCATCACATCCTCTGGTTCCCACGTGGCCTCCTCTGTACCATGGTTCTGCCATAATACTTTCACCAAAGGAACTGACTTCTTACGCAGAACTTTGACATCCTGATCCAAAATCTGCACTGGTTCCTCCTCGAAAGACAAGTCTGAGTTCACCTCTATCTCCTCCACTGGCACAATATGCGATGGATCTGATCGATAGCGCCTAAGCATGGAGACATGAAATACATCATGAATCTGACTTAACTCCGACGGCAACTCGAGCTGGTAAGCTACTGGCCCCACTCGCTTCAACACCGTATACGGCCCGATAAATCTAGGGCTTAGCTTGCCCTTCCGACCAAACTTTAACACTTTCTTCCACGGTGATTGTAACACCCCAAACCCGAACAAGACACCACGTCCGAATCTGGTATGTTACGGGGAAACTGCTTTTGGGAGATCAGATTTATCGTTTAAAAGCTGGGTGAAAACACAGGGTCTTTGAAACAAATTTGAGTGGTCTTGTTTGAAAAACAGTTGATGCATTTGAAACCCGGAGATTTTGAAAACTTAGCCAGAATTTGTAGTTAAAACGAGTTCAACCATTAAAACCTCATTAGTTTCTTAGTGACACATAAAACACTTTTGAACTTAGGAGAACTACAAGTTTGAATTTGGAAACCAGTTGTTTTTGTTTACCAAAAAGACTTAGTGTGATACCCGATGGTATGGTTTAAAAACCCAGTGCGTTATAGTTTTGAAATCATTATCTTTCCAAGTTTTAGTAAAAATTATTCCAAGTTACTTTGTTTAAGGCATGTCACGATCAACTTAAAACATTAACAACATAAAACATAACTTTAAAGGCCTATTACAAATCCAAATAAAACCCAATTAAAAGTAAATAAACTAAAGTACCCAAGTAGTGGAGTCTGAGTAAAACTTTATTTAAGCATGGCATGTGCACCCCGAGTCCATCCCGGCTCCATGTTCGCGTCTACGAGTCACCTGAAATGTCAAAGGAGAGGGTGAGTCAAGTGACTCGATGTGTAAATCCCGCTCCCGATAAAACCACATGCTATCACACATCATACATAGCAACATAATTAATGCAACCCAATCCTAACCATCCATATCGCCTTTTCTACCCCGTGTGGTACCAAACCCTTTGGTGGTGCCAAACCACTGGTGACATATAGTCACAATGTGTTACCAAAACTTTGGTGTCCCAAAGACACAATATCTGTCATTGTGGTACCAAACCACCTTTGGTGTCCCAAAGACACGATGTGCTACCAAAGCAATCGTGACCGTAGTCACAAATCCAATGATGATGGGGCCAACCCATCGTGGTGATACCCAATCACTAGCAGACGATCCCATATCTCATGTGGGGCCAACCCACAGTGTGGTGTTAACCACGGGGACAAGTCGCAATGAGGTGCCCAACCTCACGGTGTCCCAAAGACACAAATGTGCTAATAAAGCTTTGGTGACCGTAGTCACAAAACGGTGATGGGGCCAACCCATCGTGTGATACCAAATCACCGGCGTCAATCCCGTATAATCATCCGTGGGGCCAACCCATCGTGGTACTCGAGCCACTGGGACGAGACGCCGAGGTACCAAACCTCTGGAGGTGCCAAACCTCTGGTGACCCAAAGTCACAAAGTGTGCTACCAAAGCAACGGTGCTCTCAAGACAAAATATCACCGCTCCCTCCTCTCATATTACCCATACATATCATCTTGGCTCATATACAATATGCAATCATGTAACTCATGAACCCATGTCCAACATAGCATCTCATAGCATACCCGCATATAGTATGCAGATCATCATATCCAAGGTATCCATAATAGGATTTATAATACAGTAGACTTACCCGGGTCCGTACTCATACCCCATCTGGGTATCCGACTATCCATCATACTGTTATGGTTTTTAACAAGCAACAGGTTTATTAACAACATTACTAAGTATTAGTGTGTTAGTTACACACCTGATAATACGAGTCTAGAAGTCCCGATAAAACGATCTACGTCCTTCGATTGCTAACTCCTACAATCGGCCAAGACATAAGGGTTAGGCACTAAGACCATTCGGCCAAAGACATATACACTCAAAGGGACTAATTCCAATCCTTTACCTTGAAGGTGATTTGGTTTCCTACCCAAATCCGAGCCCACAGTGGTTCCTCCTACGACAATCGGCCACCACCTAGCATAGCATCAGCCACACCTTTAATAACTTGGCTTAATAAACTAAACGAATAGGTTAAAAGAATCCAACCTTACCACTACTTACCCAACGGTTAACTACAGAAAGAAGGCTCCACTTGACTGCTTAAAAATCCAGATGCCCTAAAAGAAATCGGTTTACTGTAAGAGATTAGTTTCCTTCAACAAATGCCGATAATCATCCTTTTGACTTACCAAAACGATAGAGAACTAGGGAGAGAAGGGATAACCCTTCGACCAACTACTCACCTTCACTAACCGATTGCACACCACAAGATGAACACCAACACCGCACCAATATTCGGCCCTAGATGCTTAACCCTCCTACTTTCGGTTTTGAATGTAAAAGAAAAGAAGAAATAGGGGTGGAAAGAAATGGAGGAATCGGCAATTGGGTTTAGGGAAAAGAAGGGGAATAAAGATGGATAAGGAGGGTACTTTCGGCTTGCCAAGGAGAGAAAATGGAGAAGTGCTTTTAGAGAATTGAGTTTGGCTAGCAAGAGAAAAGATGGAAAAGGTGTTTTGGGGAGATGGAGTTTTGGACACAAGGTTCCAAAGAGAAAAGAAATGGAAGGGGGTGCTAGGTTCGACATCACAAGGGATTTTGAGAGAACACAAAACCAAATTCGGCAAGGATGAAGTTGCCTAAAGCTTTCGGTTTTGGAAAGGAAAAGAAAGACTTACTTGGAGGAAATTCGGCTTAGGCTCTTGACAAAAGAAAGAACTTTGTTCTCAAACAAAGTGACTGAAGAGAATAATGCCAAAAACCAAGATGAATTTTGGCACTACCTCACACCCACACTACCAAGCCGTCACTTCCCCACTCCAAGTCCCAAATATTCGCCATGATCCCCAAATAACTCCCATCCACACATTCAAAATAGTTTGAACAATTCTCCATCCTACTTTCACTCTCCACCTACCAACCCATCACTTGACCAAGTCTTAGGCGAGTTTGAACCGCCACAAACTCCTCCCTCCATGCCGTCAAAATGAGTGCCAAAAGTGGCCACTCCATGGCTCGAACTCTGGACCTCCCTCACTTGCACATGACGCTAACACAAGCCCCCAAGTGGCGCATGCCTTGCCACTAGGCTAGCTCCTTATTTGTGCTTTAAAACACCAATTAAAATTCTTAAACCCCACTCTTCCAACTCCTCTCACCTAAGCCCAAAAATCAAAATTTTCTTATTTACTCGGTCACACTCCCGAGGCTACACTTAAGCCCCTAAAACATAAAAATAACAACACAAAGACACTACATACATGCAATATCATGCAAAGAACAAAATAACCCCTAACCCGGGATATTACGGTTCTACCCCTTAAAAAAATTTGGCCTCGAAATTACACAGTCAAAAGAGTTGCGGGTATTACTGTCTCATCGTATCCTCGGGTTCCCATGTCGCTTCTTCTACACCATGATTCCGCCAAAGTACCTTAACCAAAGGCACCGACTTCCTACGCAGAACCTTCACATCCCGATCAAGAATCTGCACAGGTTCCTCTTCCATAGTCAAGTCTGGATTCACCTCGATCTCTTCCACCGCTACCACATGCGACGGATCTGAACGATACCTCCGAAGCATCGAAACGTGAAAAACATCATGAATCTGGTCGAGCTCTGTTGGCAAATCGAAGGCGATACGCCATCTGGTCCAACTCGTCTCAACACCTTATACGGCCCAATGAACCTCGGACTTAGCTTGCCTTTCTTCCCGAACCTCAACACCTTCTTCCACGGTGAGACCTTCGGAAAAACCTTATCCCCAACAGCAAACTCTATATCTCTTCGCTTAAGATCGGCATAAGACTTTTGCCGGTCCAAGCTTCCTTCAATCGAGTCCGAATCACTTTAACCTTGTCCTCGGCCTCGCCTACCAACTCGGGTCCTAACAAGCGGCGTTCACCTAACTCTGTCCAACATGTAGGTGAGCGACACTTCTGCCATACAACGCCTCATACACGGAGCCATCTTAATGCTCGCTTGGTAATCATTATTGTAGGCAAACTCAGCTAATGGTAGAAACTCCTCCCAACTACCTCGAAATCCGAACACAACCTCTCAAGCATGTCTTCTAAGATCCGAATAACCGCTACATCGACCGCCGATCATGTGAAAAGCCGTCTTTGAAATCCAAACGAGTACCTAGAGCACGATGCGGTGCTTTCCGGAACCTTGACGTAAACACAGGATCCCTATCCGAGATTATCGAAACGGCACACCATGCAACCTCACTATCTACGAAACATACAACCGCTAGCTTCAAGTGAGTAATCAACCTCACCAGGAATAAAGTGAGTGATTTAGTCGACGATCCACCACTACCCAAATCGAATCTTTCTTGCTTGGCGAAGCGGTAACCCACCGACAAAATCCATGGTTATCCTTTCCCACTTCCATCTGCGGAATCTTCACAGTGAAGCAAACCCGACGGCAATCGATGTTCAGCCTTGACCTGGCGACAAGTTAGACACTTCCCAACAAACTCTGTCACCTCTTTCTTCAAACCAGCCACCAAAATCGCTCTCTAAGATCCTTATACATTTTGCTACCTCCGGGATGCATAGCATGAGGAGGCTTGCTATAAAGCGTCTGAAGAATCTTCTCGCCTCACTCAACATCTTTGGGCATACAAGCCTTACCTTGAAAACACAGAACCTCGTCACTAGACAAATCAGAACCCTCCAAACCACCATCTTGCACTTGCAACCTTGGCGCACTCGGAACCTCATCCAACAAGCTGCTTTTTCTCGATCCGCTCAACCCAAGAAGGCTTAACTTGCAACTCTGCCAAAATACTCCCGTCGTCATACAAGCTCAAATGGGCAAACAATGCTCTTAAGTCCGAAACAACCTTACGGCTCAACGCGTCTGCTACCACGTTAGCCTTGCCGGGTGATACTCAATAGAACGATCGTAATCCTTGACAACTCAACCCATCTGTACGCCTCAAATTCAAATCCTTACGAGTCGGTAGATACTTCGGACTCTTATGATCCGTATAGACTATAGATCTCTCTCCAAATAAGTAGTGCCTCCAAATCTTTAAGGCGAAAACTACAGCCGCTAGCTCCAAATCGTGCGTCGGATAGTTAACCTCATGTGGTCTCAGCTGCCTAGAAGCGTAAGCCACAACCTTACCTTCTGCATCAACACACAACCTGCACTGTATGTGATGCATCGCGATGAGACTGTGTATTCCTTACCAGCCTCAAAGTTGAATTAAAGCGGAGCCTCGGTCAAAATCTTCTTTAACTTATCGAAGCTTTCCTGTTGTTCCTCAGTCCAAACAAACGGAACCTCTTTCCTTAACAACTTAGTCATCGGCGCTGCTATCAACGAGAAACCCTCAACAAACCTTCGGTAGTATCCGGCCAAACCCAGAAAACTACGAATCTCAGCCACTGTCTTCGGTGGCTTCCAATCCAAAACTGCCTCAATCTTACGAGGATCTACTCGAATCCCCTCAGCCGACACTACATGACCCAAGAACGTCACTTCTCTAAGCCAGAACTCGCACTTACTGAACTTAGCATAGAGTTGCTTTTCCCTCAGAATCTGCAGCACCACTCTCAAATGTGCATCATGCTCTTCCTCTGTCCTTGAGTACACCAAGATGTCGTCTATGAAAACCACCACGAAACGATCTAGATACTGCTGAAACACCCTGTTCATCATATCCATAAACGCTGCTGGTGCGTTAGTCAACCCGAATGGCATTACCAGGAATTCGTAGTGTCCATACCGAGTCCGAAACGCTGTTTTATGGATATCAGCCTCCTTAACCTTTAACTGATGGTACCCGGACCTCAAGTCGATCTTGAAAATACCGCAAAGACACCTTTGGTGATCAAACAAATCGTCTATCCGTGGCAGCGGATACTTGTTTTTAATCGTCGGCTTGTTCAATCGGGCGGTAGTCTATGCACATCCGCATCGTGCCATCTTTCTTCTTAACGAATAATACCGCGCACTTACGGCGAAACACTTGGCCCGATAAAACCTCGATCCAATAACTCCCGGATCTCGAGCCTTAAGCTCCACCAATTCCTTTGGTGCCATCCTATACGGAGCAATAGACATCGGCGCGATCCGGCAATGATCTATCCGAACTCAACCTCTCGATCCGGCGGCAAACCCTAAGCTCCTCGTGAAACACATCAACAAATTCCTTAACAAGACTAACCTTCTCTACGCAGACTCTTTAGCCTCCAAAGCATACACATGAACCACATACGCCATGACCCTTCCCGACCATCTTCTCCGCTTTGAGAGCGGATATCACATTTGATAAGTAATCTCTCCTATTACCTATCATAGCCACCTCAACACCATCAACCGTCTTAAGAACCATGCGCTTGGCCGCGCAATCCAACTCGCTTTGGTACTTAACCAGCCAATCCATCCCAAGAATCAGATCGAACTCCCCAAACGGCAGTTCCATCAGATCAGCAGCAAATACTACCCCTTGGAGTTCTAGGGGTACCTCTCTAAACAGTTTATCTACCACTACCGAGTGACCTAGAGGGCTAATCACAGTCATCTGCCTAGAAGATATCTCAGAGTCTAAATCCATTGTCTCGACTATACTACTAGCAACATAGGAGTGCGTAGAACCCACATCAATTAAAGCGATATAAGGAGTACCAAAAATCAAAAGCGACGGTTATGACGTCCGGTGCGTCGCCCTCTCTCGGCGCCGCAAAGATATACCAATCCGGTGTCTAGCCTCGAGAACTACCCGCGCCTGCGCCGGTGCTCCACGGCCCGACCGGACCCATAACCACCTCTGCCATTACCACGGCCCCTCTGCGGTGGCGGTCCATTACCTCTAAAGCGACACGGCCACGACTCGATCGAATCCTCGGCCATCCCACGCGACAAGTCCCTTATGCGATGATCGAGAGAACCACATTCGAAGCAACCTTTTCCACCAGTCCAAAGAACCACCCCAATGAGATTTCCCTGCGATTACATCTGCGGTGGTCCCCGCCTAGTAGCAACAACCCTAGCAGATCGATTACGCCCACTCGG
The DNA here is from genome assembly GCA_025698515.1 of Gossypium sturtianum. NCBI lineage: Eukaryota > Viridiplantae > Streptophyta > Magnoliopsida > Malvales > Malvaceae > Gossypium > Gossypium sturtianum. The sequence continues at coordinate 42,376,933 of CM046947.1, read as the reverse complement.
TCTAGCCCTCTTCGCGGATTACCCGACGAACCGAGAAGACCCAAGCTCCTCTTAAGCCTACTCCTGTCCATGCTCTGTCTTACCGATTCTTTGACACCCTCGGCTACCTTAGCCTTCTCAACTAACAAAGCAAACTCGCCCTGTTGAGGAGCAATCAGCGACCTCAACTCGTCTCGCATGAGACCATCCTCGAAACGAACACACCTCTCATGCTCAGTGGCTACAATGCCCCTGGCATACCTACTCAGCTTCAGGAACTCAGCCTCGTACTCAGCAACAGACTTACTCCCCTGAACAAGCCTCAGAAATGCCTTTCTTTGGGAGTCGATATAACTAGCCCCGATGTACTTCTTTTGATATGCAGCTCGAAAATAATCCCATGTCAAATCCTCTGCTGCCACACTATCCCGAACCGTGAGCCACCACTGATATGACTCATCCCGGAGAAGCGATACGATACCCTTCAGTTTCTCTTCAGCCGTCAAGTCTAGGTCATCCATGATCCGCTCAGTTGCCTCCAGCCAATATTCAGCAGTGCTAGGAGCAACCCCAGAGACACCTCGGAAGAATTCGGCCCCATTAGCCCGAGTCGTTCAGAACGATTTCCTAACTCACGCACCACCACTAGCCCCGACTACCCTTTCCAACACTCGCAAAGATCGCTCGTGACACGCTGCGTCGTCTCGGGCCCGATCTTGGAACTCACCACCTCCGGTGGTATGAACCGGTATCTCATTTTTCGAACCCCGCCTGCATCCTACGGGCTCGAAACCGTCATTCTACTACGACCTCGCCCACGACCACGCCCACCTCTAGCGCTCATGACTAATCTTTCTACGATTCGATTAAAGAATTTTATGCATCAAGATTTATTCCACTTGTTTAAAAGCAAGTCTTATGAATATTTAATGAGGATTTGTTCTCGCGAGTTCACAGAATCCTATCGGTTTCAATCTCTAAGGTAGCATACCATTGCTAATCATCAAATCATGTCATATCCAATCAGATCACAAGTAATAGTACGGTACTTACCGGGCGAATCTGGTGCGGAGACTCGGTGCCATGCCTTTCAAACCAAACTTTCAAAACAGACACTTAAATGGACTTTTGAAAACCTTTTTGGGCCTCGGCCCACAATGAAGCCTTTGAACTTGGCTCGATACCACAAATGTAACACCCCAAACCCGAACAAGACACCACGTCCGAACGGTATGTTACGGGAAACCGCTTTTGGGAGATCGATTTATCGTTTAAAAGTCGGGTGAAAACACAGGTCTTTGAAACAAATTTGAGTGGTCTTGTTTGAAAAACGAGTTGATGCATTTGAAACCCGGAGATTTTGAAAACTTAGCTTAATTTGTAGTTAAAACGAGTTCAACCATTAAAACCTCATTAGTTTCTTAGTGACACATAAAACACTTTTGAACTTAGGAGAACTACAAGTTTGAATTTGGAAACCGATTGTTTTTGTTTACCAAAAAGACTTAGTGTGATACCCGATGGTATGGTTTAAAACCCAGTGCGTTATAGTTTTGAAATCATTATCTTTCCAAGTTTTAGTAAAAATTATTCCAAGTTACTTTGTTTAAGGCATGTCACGATTAACTTAAAACATTAACAACATAAAACATAACTTTAAAGGCCTATTACAAATCCAAATAAAACCCAATTAAAAGTAAATAAACTAAAGTACCCAAGTAGTGGAGTCTGAGTAAAACTTTATTTAAGCATGGCATGTGCACCCCGAGTCCATCCCGGCTCCATGTTCGCGTCTACGAGTCACCTGAAATGTCAAAGGAGAGGGTGAGTCGAGTGACTCAGTGTGTAAATCCCGCTCCCGATAAAACCACATGCTATCACACATCATACATAGCAACATAATTAATGCAACCCAATCCTAACCATCCATATCGCCTTTTCTACCCCGTGTGGTACCAAACCCTTTGGTGGTGCTAAACCACCTGGTGACATATAGTCACAATGTGTTACCAAAACACTGGTGTCCCAAAGACACAATATCTGTCATTGTGGTACCAAACCACTGGTGTCCCAAAGACACGATGTGCTACCAAAGCACTGGTGACCGTAGTCACAAATCCAATGATGATGGGGCCAACCCATCGTGTGATACCCAATCACTAGCAGACGATCCCATATCTCATGTGGGGCCAACCCACTGGTGGTGTTAACCATGGGACAAGTCACAATGAGGTGCCCAACCTCCGTGTCCCAAAGACACAAATGTGCTACCAAAGCTTTGGTGGTGACCGTAGTCACAAATCGGTGATGGGGCCAACCCATCGTGTGATACCAAATCACCGGCGTCAATCCCGTATAATCATCCGTGGGGCCAACCCATTGTGGTACCGAGCCACCTGGGACGAGGCCGAGGTACCAAACCTCGGAGGTGCCAAACCTCTGGTGACCCAAAGTCACAAAGTGTGCTACCAAAGCACTGGTGCTCGTCAGCACAAAATATCACTGCTCCCTCCTCTCATATTACCCATACATATCATACTGGCTCATATACAATATGCAATCATGTAACTCATGCACCCATGTCCAACATAGCATCTCATAGCATACATGCATATAGTACAGATCATCATATCCAAGGTATCCATAATAGGATTTATAATACAGTAGACTTACCCGGGTCCGTACTCATACCCCATCTGGGTATCCGACTATCCATCATACTGTTATGGTTTTTAACAAGCAACAGGTTTATTAACAACATTACTAAGTATTAGTGTGTTAGTTACACACCTGATAATACGAGTCTAGAAGTCCCGATAAAACGATCTACGTCCTTCGATTGCTAACTCCTACAATCGGCCAAGACATAAGGGTTAGGCACTAAGACCATTCGGCCAAAGACATATACACTCAAAGGGACTAATTCCAATCCTTTACCTTGAAGGTGATTTGGTTTCCTACCCAAATCCGAGCCCTGACAAAGGGTTCCTCCTACGACAATCGGCCACCACCTAGCATAGCATCAGCCACACCTTTAATAACTTGGCTTAATAAACTAAACGAATAGGTTAAAAGAATCCAACCTTACCACTACTTACCCAACGGTTAACCCACGTAAAGAAGGCTCCACTTGATCGCTTCAAAAATCCAGATGCCCTAAAAGAAATCGGTTTCTGAAGAGATTAGTTTCCTTCAACAAATGCCGATAATCATCCTTTTGACTTACCAAAACGATAGAGAACTAGGAGAGAAGGGATAACCCTTTGACCAACTACTCACCTTCACTAACCGATTGCACACCACAAGATGAACACCAACCTTTGCACCAATATTCGCCCTAGATGCTTAACCCTCCTACTTTCGGTTTTGAATGTAAAAGAAAAGAAGAAATAGGGGTGGAAAGAAATGGAGGAATCGGCAATTGGGTTTAGGGAAAAGAAGGGGAATAAAGATGGATAAGGGAGGGTACTTTCGGCTTGCCAAGGAGAGAAAATGGAGAAGTGCTTTTAGAGAATTGAGTTTTGGCTAGCAAGAGAAAAGATGGAAAAGGTGTTTTGGGGAGATGGAGTTTGAAACACAAGGTTCCAAAAGAGAAAAGAAATGGAAGGGGGTGCTAGGTTCGACGTCACAAGGGATTTTGAGAGAACACAAAACCAAATTCTAAGGATGAAGTTGCCTAAAGCTTTCGGTTTTGGAAAGGAAAAAGAAAGACTTACTTGGAGGAAATTCGGCTTAGGCTCTTGACAAAAGAAAGAACTTTGTTCTGAAACAAAGTGACCGAAGAGAATAATGCCAAAAAACCAAGATGAATTTCGGCACTACCTCACACCCACACTACCAAGCCGTCACTTCCCCCACTCCAAGTCCCAAATATTCGGCCATGATCCCCCAAATAACTCCCATCCACACATTCAAAATAGTTTGAACAATTCTCCATCCTACTTTCACTCTCCACCTACCAACCCATCACTTGACCAAGTCTTAGGCAGAGTTTGAACTGCCACAAACTCCTCCCTCCATGCCGTCAAAATGAGTGCCAAAAAGTGGCCACTCCGCAGCTCGAACTCTGGACCTCCCTCACTTGCACATGACGCTAACACAAGCCCCCAAGTGGCGCATGCCTTGCCACTAGGCTAGCTCCTTATTTGTGCTTTAAAACACCAATTAAAATTCTTAAACCCCAGCTCTTCCAACTCCTCTCACCTAAGCCCAAAAATCAAAATTTTCTTATTTACTCAGTCACACTCCCAGGCTACACTTAAGCCCCTAAAACATAAAAATAACAACACAGCACACTACATACATGCAATATCATGCAGCAACAAAATAACCCCTAACCCGGGATATTACAGTGATACCTTTAGAAAGACCTTGTCACCCACTGCGAACTCTATATCCCTACACTTGAGATCGGCATAAGACTTCTGCCTGTCCGATGCTTCCTTCAGACGAGCCCGAATCACCTTAACCTTATCCTCTGTTTCAGCAACCAACTCCGGACCCAACATCTGCCGTTCACCCAGTTCTGTCCAACATGTAGAAGTACGACACTTCCGTCCATATAATGCCTCATATGGTGCCATCTGGATACTCACTTGATAACTGTTGTTGTACGCGAACTCCACCAATGGTAGATATTCCTCCCAACTACCGCTGAAATCCAGAATAAGTTATATTGTGACAAGGATAAGTTATATTGGGCAATAATGAGAGCATTCTTGAGATCCAGTTTCCTCTTCTACTGATCGCCAAACACATCTTTGTTCCATTTTCAAAGAGAGGAGCTAGTAATCTTGATTTTACAAACCAAGCTGTAGGAAGGTGAACCCTCAATATGTGAATTCTAGGTTTCTTTTGTAATTTCTTTTCATTTTGGGTGAAGTATCCACGTGGCCTCAAAATGATAGGGTCTCCTTTGATAGAGACTTATTTTATTAGTGGAAACAATGATCGGCCCATGGCCTGAGTGAATGATAGAAAGATCAATGACAAATAAACTAGTGCAGTTACAAAAACAATGATCATTAGAAAATAATCTATCCAATCTTTCCCATACCACATCATTAGCTTTTTGATTATTCATCCAAGTGAATAGGAGCCTTTTTCTAGGATTTCAGAAAGATGATAGGTATCAAGTCAATGAAGTAAATCACCAGCCCCTTTAAGGTCATTTGAAAGAGTGGAGAATTTATCTTTGAAGCAAATAACCTGATTGAAATCACCAAGCACAATCCAATTGTCATTAACCTTTTCAGAAATTGATGTTCCTCTCATTCATCTTTTGACTCCTATAGTTAAAAGTAAGCCAAAATTGAAAATTGTTGTCCTCAATATAACAAAAGAGCATATTTTCATTAAAAGACAAAATAGAACAGTTTATGATGTTACGCCACATGGATATGGTACCTCCACTACGACCTTTACAATCAGTAGCCACAAAATGATCAAACTTCCATTTAGACCTAAAAAAATGATTTATATATTTTTTGGCTTTAGTTTCCATAAGAAAACAATAATCAACATTAAAACTACCTATAAGTTGGGAACAATTGAAGATTGTTAAGGGATTTCCCGTTCCCATAACTTTCTAACTCAAGACCTTCACAGCTTTTTGGGAGGTTATTCCAGGACAACCTACTTGAACCCGTCAAGAAAAAAACAATGTAACGCCCTAAATTTTATAATTCTGTTTTTGTAAATTCTGGACACAAATGTGTATCTGCTTCAGTGGTTATGTGTTCTGGGTGTGTGTGGGAGGTCCCAAGTTCAAGCCTTAGCTTTGGCAAATTTTGGTATTTTTTCTGATATAAGCCATATCTCTGTTTAGTGGGCTTATATTTAATTATTTGTAAAACCATATCAGAATAGGCCTGCTGGTCTGGTGGTTAAGCTGAGTCTCAGATTGCTGAAGGTCTTGTGTTCGAATCCCTGTGCAAGCATGGGAGTGTATTTTTGCTCGTTTGATCGAGAGAGTTTTGGTCAAACCGAAATTCTGTGTAGTGGGAGTAAATTGAGGGATTTGGGGAAATAATGACTGTTTTATTTTTATTTTTTCCTAATTCCCCAAAATTCTTTCAAGCTTTTGACGTCTGTTTCCCTTCTCCTCTTTCGATTTTTCCCCCTCTTTTCGGTTCACCAAAATCTCCTCTGTTTTGTCCAACGCTTTGATTGCACTGTTCAGTAAGTAATCATTTTGCTACTACTTTATTGTTTCGTGATTAGTATCCTAAAAGGGGGTTGTTTTGGTTCTTTCGTTTAGGCGAAGGTCAGGATTCTGTTGGGCCCCTGTAGCGATTCAGGCGTTAAGGGTTCCGTTTCATTATCGGTAAGTATAAAAATACATTGTTGGATGTAGTGAGTTTCGTTCATAGAAGTTCTCCATTAAGTTTTTGAAGGTGTTACTGAAATGGGTGTTGTTATATCGACTTTTAGGTTTTGGAAGGCTCGAGAGTGGTTTTGCACCAAACCGATACCAGGTGTGTACCCAAAAACACTAAAAACAGGGTTTCGGTGAAAGCCAAAAACCTCACTGTCGACGTCACACGCTCGTGTGGTCATCTGTGTGGTAGGCCTTATGCCATAACATGGGCGTGTGATCGACGAGGCAAGGCCGTGCGCACAAGACACGACCGTGTGATGGCCAGGTAGGCCGTGTGCGACACACAGGCTAGACTGATTTAGGCTGTGTGGGCCCCACGGACGTGTGGGCCCACACGGGTAGTCTACACGGACGTGTGGGATTTTGGGCCAGGCCGTGTGATCCACATGGCCAAGGCCAATTTGGGCCGTGTCGGCCACACAAGTGTGTGGGCCCACACGGGCAGGCCACATGGGCGTGTGAGCCCATTTTCACTGAATTGATATCTAAGGTTTTACGGGTCACCCAAGTCGACTGTGAACCTACTGTAGGGTCAGTAAGAATTACTTAGATTCCTAATTATGTGAACTGACTGATTGATGGATATATATATTGAGCATGATGATAGTATGCATGTATACATTTTTTGATTATATGTACTGATATCATGAGATAGCATGCATGCATTGCATGGGGTTGGGTTGATTTTATTTGGAGGAAGTGTACTGAAAGGATCTTAAGCCTAATATACTAGCAGCTCAGCTGGAAACTACTTTTTTGTGCCGCATTCGGTACTACCTTGAGTGTAGGGATGGGTGGGTTGATTTAATCCCCACATGGAGTGTAGGGTTGGACGGAGATGGTGTGTAGAGGCTGGTTGGGTAGGACTTTGTTACTGAATATTGTATATCTATTACTGATACTGTGATGGGCTAAGGCCCTTGTGCATACTGATACTAAAAGGGGCTTAGGCCCAAGACTGTTTTTGACTGTGCACTGTGTTTACTATTGTTTGTTTTCTGTGGGACTACACACTGAGTGTACGTAAACTCACCCCTCTGTTTAATGTGCACAGGTAATCTCCAGACCTAGACAGATCAGTGCGGTGGAAGACTCGATGATGACCACAATTTTTAGACTTTTACGATTTATAATTTATGGATTGTGGTTTATTTGGATGTAATTTAGGGACTTTTTCTTAAATTTGGTTTTTATTTATTTTTATGGATTTTTAACTGCTAGACTTAGGAAAACTTGGTTTTCAAAAAGGCAAACTTTCTCTAGACACACGATTCACTCAAAACGGTTTTAAAAGCTTCTGCAACGAAATATGTTTAAAACAATCGATTAAATAAGTAAGCGATTTTGGAAACAATAAGAGATAAAATATAAGATAATAAATGGTAAGGGTTTTAACATGAGAAATTCGTTTTCAAATTCCATTCCATGTGACATCGCCAGATTCGGCCATAACGTCTAGGCCGGGTATGGGGTGTTAAATTTAGTGGTATCAGAGCCAAGTTACAAAACTTGGCTGTGGATTTTGGGTTTTAAAAATTTGTTTTTAAGAACTGATTTTCAAATGATTTGAAATGATTTGACTGAGAATATGGTACACCGAATCTCTAGTGCCGATCCTGTAAGTATTTTGATAAACTGTTAAGCTATTCTGTTCTGCAAACACTTTAGTAGTGTATACTGAAACTGTAGTAAAATTGAGATGGTAGCAAAACTGATAGAGACTGCGATTTGTGAAAATCACTTGGAATTACTGAAACTGTTTACATAAAACATCTGCTAATAAATATCGAAACTGTAACTGATTCATAAAATTGTTAATGTAGATAAAACCCTGAATCTACGATAAGCGTAAGAGGTATTTGTAGACGTGGTACTAGAGGCTGAGGTAGAGGCCGTAGAGGGGCTCGAGCAGAGTCCTCTTCCCTGGGTAGTATATTGAATTTGGAGACGAGTGAGACGCCAGTGTCACCTGCTACCGAGACTGGGTCTCAAGGTCGCATGGCTGGGGATGACGCACTGTCCCAGGCTATGTTAAGGATACTGGAGAGGGTCTCTGGACCCAATACTGAATCTTAGGGCCGTGGGTCGATTACGGAATGACTCCGGTCCAATGGAGCTAAACTTTTTAAGGGTGTCACTGGAGTCACCCCTAATGTGGCCGAGTACTGGATAGAGGCTACGGAGCGGATTATGGATGACTTGGATTGCACCCCTGAGCAGAAACTGAAGGGTGCAGTCTCCTTGCTTCGTGATGAGGCTTACCAGTGATGGTTGACTGTTAAGGAGGGCACTCAGCCTGACCGTCTGACTTGGGAGTTCATTAAGACTTCGTTCCAGAGTAAATATATGGGAGCCAGTTATATTGATGCTAGGAGACGTGAGTTCCTGAACCTCACTCAGGGAAACCGATCTGTGGCCGAGTATGAGGCAAAATTCTTGAGGCTAAGCTGCTATGCTCGAGGCATGGTGGCAGATGAGCATGAGAGGTGTGTCAGATTTGAGAACGGTCTGAGGGATAACCTGAGAGTTTTGATTGTGGCACAGAGGGAGCAAGAGTTTTCTGTACTGGTTGAGAAAGCTAACATTGTTGAGGATGTTAAGCGCGCTGAGCGCCAAAACAGAGATAGAGAGAGGGGTAAGAACAAGAGGGATTTGGAGCCCTCGAGTTCTGTACTGAGACCTAAGAAAAAGGCCAGACCTGATGGGCCAATTAGAGTTGGGCCCCCTGTTACTACTATTGGACTGCAGCCATGTGTCGATTGTGGTAGACGCCATCCTGGCGAGTGTTGAAGGAGGACTGGGGCGTGTCTGATGTGTGGATCATTGGATCATTGCATTAGGGAGTGTTAGTTGAGGGCCGATTAGATGCAAGCTCAGGGTACTGGTACTGTGCAGCCACCGAGAGGCCGTGGTCAGGCTAGGAGTGGTAATGGCATGGGTTGTGGACAGAGGGCACCGAGTGAGTAAGTCTTTGATCGAGGCGAGGCGATGCGCTCTTGTTTATCTTTGTACACCACCGAGAGGACAGAGACGCTCCGGACGTCATCACGGGTATGTTTCTTATTTATGATGTGCCTTACACTGCATTGATAGATATAGGATCTACACATTCCTATGTAGCCTGTTCTTTTTCTGAAAATCTAGGGATTCTGATTGAGAGTACTTCTAGTGAGGTGGCAGTGTTGAGCCCACTGGGGCAATCTATTAGAGTTAGCAAACTGTATAGGAATGTTCCTTTAGAGGTACAAGGGACAGTATTTCTGGCTAACTTGATAGAGCTTCCGTTTGGGGAGTTCGATATGATATTGGGGATGGACTAGTTAATCAAGCATCGTGTAAGCTTGGACTGTGCGACTAAGAGGGTCGTATTGAGAATTGAGGAGGATGATGAGGTAGTTGTGATTGGAGAACGTCAGAACTACTTGGCTAACGTGATCTCTGCACTGGTAGCTAAGAAAATAGTTCGCAAAGGATGCGAGGCGTACTTGGCCTACATAAGTGTTTCCGCTTCTGGGGACTTTACTGTAAAGGATATCTGCACTGTAAGGGATTTTTCGGATGTTTTTCATGAGGAGCTACCTGGTTTACCTCCAAATCGGGAAGTGGAGTTTGGGATTGATCTTTTCCCTAGTACAGCTCTGGTGTCTATCGCTCCCTATCAAATGGCATCGAAGGAGCTTACCGAGCTGAAGGCTCAGATTTAGGAGTTGTTGGATCGTGGGTTCATCCGCCCTAGCGTGTCTCCGTGGAGAGCACCGGTACTGTTTGTAAAGAAGAATAATGGATCCATGAGGATGTGTATTGACTACCGACAACTGAATAAGCTGACCATCAAGAACAAGTATCCGTTACCAAGGATCGATGATCTGTTTGACCAGTTCTGAGGGGCGTCTATGTTCTCCAAGACTGACTTGCATTCTACGTATCATCAGTTGAGGGTTAAATAGGCTGATGTGCATAAGACGACATTTAGGACTCGTTATGGTCACTACGAGTTCCTAGTAATGCCATTTAGACTGACTAATGCACCGGCAACTTTTATGGACCTGATAAACTGAGTCTTTCAGCCCTATCTGGATCGGTTTGTGGTGTTGTTCATCGACGATATATTGATTTATTCAAGGGCTGAGGATGAGCATGACGACCACCTTAGGATTGTTCTTCATATTTTGAGGGAAAAGTAGCTCTATGCTAAGTTCAGTAAGTGCGAGTTCTGGTGTCGTGAAGTAACATTTCTGGGTCATGTAGTGTCTGCTGAGGGGATTCAAGTCGATCCTCGAAAGATTGAGGCTGTAGTGGATTGGAAATAGCCTAAGAATGTGACTGAGATCTGCAGCTTTCTGGGTTTGGCAGGTTATTACCGACGGTTTATGGAAGGCTTCTCACTGATTGCAGCACCCTTAACTAAGCTACTACGTAAGGGTGTACCATTTGTCTAGTCTGATGCGCAGTAAGAGAGCTTCGAGAAGCTCAAGACTATACTAACTGAGGCTCCTGTTCTGATACAGCCTGAACCTTGAAAGGAGTTCACGATTTATAGTGATGCATCACATGTCAGCTTGGGATGTGTGTTGATGCAAGAGGGTAAGGTGGTAGCATATGCGTCTTGTTAGCTTAAGACGCATAAGGCAAACTATCCGACACATGACTTGGAGTTGGCCGCCGTAATCTTTGCATTGAAAATTTGGAGGCACTACCTGTATGGTGAGAAGTGTATCATCTACACTGATCACAAGAGCATCAAGTACCTCCTTACTCAGAAGAAGCTGAATCTTAGGCAGCGTAGATGGGTTGAGCTGCTTAAGGATTACGACTGTACCATTGAGTACCATCTTGGCAAGGCCAATTGGTGGCCGATGAATTGAGCCGTAGGGATATGACTGATCTGATAGCGATGTTCACTCGACTTAGCTTGTTTGATGATGGGAGTTAGTTGGCTGAACTACAAGTCAAAACAACTTGGATCGAGCAGATTAAGGATAAACAGCTGGAGGATGTCTGTGAGCTTGAGGTTTTGACAGATTGAGAGTGGTACTACTGCCGACTTTGGGTTAAACAGTGATGGTGTGTTGTGTTTTCAAGTACGGATTTGTGTACCGAACAATGTGGATCTGAGACAGACAATTTTGAGGGAGGCGCATAGTAGCCCTTATGCTATGCATCCCAGCGGTAATAAGATGTACCGAGATCTTTGAGAACTGTACTGGTGGCCGGGATTGAAACGGGAAGTTACTAATTTCGTGGCATGATGTCTGACCTGTCAGGAAGTTAAGGTTGAGCATCAGTTACATTTGGGTTTGCTGCAACCGGTTAAGATCCCACTATGAAAGTGGGAACGAGTATCAACGGACTTTGTTAATGGGTTGCCTCTAACACCCACTAAGAAGGATTCTGTCTGGGTCATCGTAGATCGATTGACAAAGTCTGCGCACTTCATTCCGGTCAAGACCGACTATTCACTGTAGAAGTTGGCGAAGCTCTACATTTCTGAGATAGTGAGACTGTATGGGGTACCGGTCTCAATCATTTTTGATAGGGATCCTCGCTTCACGTCTTGGTTTTGGAAAAAGTTACATGAGGCTTTGGGTTCAAGGTTGGATTTCAGTACTGCGTTCCATCCTTAGATCGATGGTCAATCGGAGAGGGTGATTCAGATACTAGAGGATATGTTGAGGAGCTGTGCTATCTATTTTCGAAGTAGTTGGGAGGAGTATCTACCGCTAGCGGAGTTTGCTTATAATAACAGTTTCTAGTCTAGCATTCAGATGGCACCTTACGAGGCTCTGTATGGTTGTAAGTGTCGCACTCCCTTGTGTTGGACTGAGTTAGGTGAATGACGCGTTCTGGGTCCTGAGTTGGTTTCTGAGACTAAGGATAAGGTTAGATTGATTTGGGATCGACTAAAAGTGGCATCGGATAGACAAAAATCTTATGTGGATCTGGAGGGACGCGAGATTGAGTATTCTATGGGGGACTTCGTATTTCTCAAGGTCTCGCCATGGAAAAAGATTCTGAGGTTCGGTAGTAAGGGCAAGCTGAGCCCTAGGTTTATTGGGCCGTACCGGATTCTGAAATGAGTGGGACCGTTCGCTTATCAGTTGGAGTTACCTCTAGAGCTAAACCGTATTCATGACGTATTCCATGTCTTGATGTTGAGGCGTTACCGCTCTGATCCTACTCATATTTTCCCTGTTGAGGAGATTGAGGTTCGACCAGATCTGACCTTCGAGGAGGAGCCGGTTCAGATTCTGGATCGCGACGTTAAGGTATCGAGGAGGAAATCCATTCCTTTAGTGAAGGTGCTGTGGCAAAATCATAGCACTGAGGAGGCCACGTGGGAGTCTGAGGATGCGATGCGTCAGCAGTATCCTCATCTATTCTGATCAGGTAAATTTTGAGGCCAAAATTTTCTTTTAGGGGGTAGAGTTGTAACGCCTCAAATTTTATACATCTATTTCTATAAATTCTGGACACAAATGTGTATCTTCTTCAGTGGTTATGTGTTCTGGGTGTTTGTGGGAGGTCCCAAGCTCAAGCCTTAGCTTTGGAAAATTTTGGTGCTTTTATGATAGAAGCCCTATCTCTGTTCAGTGGGCTTATATTTAATTATTTGTAAAAGCATATCAAAATGGGCCTACTGGTCTGGTGGTTAAGCTGAGTGTCAGACTACTGAAGGTCTTGTGTTCGAATCCCTGCGCGAGCATGGGAGTATATTTTTGCTTGTTTGACCGAGAGAGTTTTGGTCAAACGGGAATTCTATGTAGTGGGTTAGTGGGAGTAATTTGAGGGATTAGGGGAAATAATGATTGTTTTAGTTTTATTTTATTTTTATTTTTTTTCCTAATTCCCTAAAATTCTTTTAAGCTTTTGACGTCTGTTTCCCTTCTCATCTGCCGATTTTTCCCCCTCTTTTTGGTTTACCAAAATCTCCTCCGTTTTGTGCAACGCTTTGATTGCACTCGTTCAGTAAGTAATCATTTTGCTGCTACTTTATTGTTTTGTGATTAGTATCCTAAAAGGGGGTTATTTTGTTTCTTTCGTTTAGGCAAAGGTCAAGATTCTGTTAGGCCCCTGTAGAGATTCAGGCATTAAGGGTTTCGTTTCGTTACTGGTAAGTATACAAAAACATTATTGGATGTAGTGAGTTCCGTTCGTAGAAGTTATCCATTAAGTTTTCGAAGGTGTTATTGAAATGGGTGTTGTTATATCGACTTTTAGGTTTTGGAAGGCTCGGGAATGGTTTTGCACCAAATCGATACCAGGTGTGTACCCAAAAATGCAGAAAACGGGGTTTCAGTGAAACTTGAAAACCTCACTGTCGATGTCACATGAGCGTATGGTCACCCGTGTGGTAGGCCGTGTGCCATAAAAAGGGCGTGTGATCGATGAGGCCATGCCATGCGCACAAGACACGACCGTGTGATGGCCAGGTAGGCCATGTGCGACACACGGGCTAGACTGATTTGGGCCGTGTAGGCCATAGGGGCGTGTGGACCCACACGGGTAGTCTACACGGGCGTGTGGGATTTTGGGCCAGGTCGTGTGATCAACACGGCCAAGGCCAATTTGGGCTGTGTGGGCCACACGGGCGTGTGGGCCTACATGGGTAGGCCACATGGGCGTGTGAGCCCATTTTAACTGAATTGATTGCTAAGGTTGCACGGGTCGCCCAAGTTGGCTGTGAACCTAGTGTAGGGTCGCTAAGAATTACTTAGACCCCTAATTATGTGAACTGACTGATTAATGGATATACATTTTGAGCATGATGATAGTATGCATGTATACATTTACTGATTATATGTACTGATATCATGAGATAGCATGTCATGCATTGCATGGGGTTGGGTTGATTTTATTTGGAGAAAGTGTACTGAAAGGCTCTTAAGCCTAATATACTTGCAGCTCAGCTACAATCTACTATTTTGTGCCGTATTCGGTACTACCTGGAGTGTAGGGATGGGTGGGTTGATTTAATCCCCACATAGAGTGTAGGGTTGGATGGAGATGGTGTGTAGAGGCTGGTTGGGTATGTAACACCCCAAACCCGACCTAGACATTATGGCCAAGTCTGGCGATATCACATTGAAGTGTTTTTTGAAAACCTAATTTCATTGGAAAACCCGTTCTACATTAAATCTCGATTATGATCATAACGAAAATTTAAGGGTATCTTGTTCATTGAAAACTCAAGTTGGTTTTGGCAGTTTGTTGATCATATTAGTTTGTTACTATATTGGAAACAATGTTTGATGCGGAAGCTTTTATAGTATGTTACGAAAACATGGTGTTTTGAAAAGCATTTTTCTTTTGAAAATCCGTGTCCTACTTCTTTCCGATGTGAATTAAAATAAGTAAAATCCAAAATTAAAAGTTAAAAATTTAAAGAGGCCTTATTACAAAACAAATACCCAAACTAAATTTCTTGCAAATAAAAAGTCAAATATAAAAGCTGGTGCGGTTGTGTGGCCACCTCCGAATCCCTCGCAGCACCGATCCGTCTAAGATTGGGGATTACCTGTACAGATAAACAGGGGGTTAGTTTACGAAAACTCAGTGTGTAACCTCATGTAAGTAAATAGCCAATGCAATTACAGTCTGGGCCTAAGCCCAAATCAATAATAGTTCAGTTCAGTTGGGCCTTAGCCCATTACAGTATCAATATCAGTGTGGGCCTTAGCCCATTTCGATGATGATAAGAACAGCTTTAGGCATGCAATCGAAATCCTACCCATCCAGCCTCTACACTCCACTCCGTCCAGCCCTACACTCTATGTGGGGATAAAATCACCCACCCATCCCTACACTCCAAAAATTAGCACCAGTTGTGGCACTAAACAGTGTTTGCAGCAGATCTGCCAGTACAGTACACTTCCTCCAATCATATAATCCCATCCCATGCAACATATCACACATGTATGCAAAATATATACCGTGGCATGCTCATATACAGTCATTCATAACATAAAGCATACAGTCATTTTATATCATAGGGGCATAACAGTCATTTTATCTCATAGGGGCATAACAGTCATTTTATATCAGTTTAGGGGTCTAGGTATACTTACCGACCCATCAGTAGGTCCACAGTCATCTCGGGCGACCCGTGCAACCTTAACAGTCAAATAGTGAAAATGGGCCCAAGGCCTATAATGCGGGCCCATGTGGGCCCACACGCCCGTGTGGCCCACATAGCCCAGAATTGGTCTCGGTCATGAACATTACACAGTTTGGCCCAATATTCTCCACACGTTCGTGTGGTTTACCCGTGTGGGGCCCAAAAGCCCGTTGGGCCCACACGACCCATTTCGGCCCAACATGGCCCAAAACAGCCTAATACCATGAAATCGCTCATAGTGGCCTCAATAATCAAACGCCCATATTTAATGCATTCAGAGTACCACACGAGTGAGCGCACGCTCGTGTAGGTCACTTGTCATATTTTTTGGCTTTCGCAGAATTGCGATTTGGGCAGTGTTTACACACCTGTTTGCGAAAACGTGCGAATAACCGTGAGCACCACACTTGACTTGGTTGAGCAAAGGTGGCTTAGCCCTCTTAGACCACTGACGAGGGTTGATTACCACCTCCTTGACGAATATCTGCGTTACAAGCGGATTCTATTAATCGGAGTTGTTTATACATGGCTTATATCCATACGTAATAACTTACAGCACCACAGAACCCCAAAACTAGGGGGAAGAGCATTCAACCTTTACCTACAATTCAAGACAAAATAGTTACCTTTGATAAGGTGAAGAAAGAAGGGTTTCGAATGCTTCACTATCACCTGGGACTCCTTCACTCCTCAAGAAATTCTAAAAAAAAAACCTGAAAGAAACACAAGAGTATTCGACTTTAACAGTGTAGGAAAGGAAAGACTTGTTACAGATTAAGAGAAATAAGAAGAAGTCGAGTGCTCTTACCGATTTGTCAGAGAATATTCACTAAATCGAAGACACAATAGCGATAGAGGAATGAAGTAATCCGCCTGGGTACCAAGATGATAAGAGGAATTGGTTTAAGGGAGAAAGAGAAAAGAATACGAAGGATGGGAAGAAGGTACATTCGGCCAACAACAGAAAAAGAAGAGAAGAGGAAAAACGATTGTTGTGAAATAGGGAAAAACCGAAAAGAACAATGGTCTAGCCGAACACACCTTACACAATTCAGAAAAAGAAGAAAGAAAGAGAGATGCGGTAGACTTGAGAGCAGAGAAAGCACAAATAAAACTGAGTTTGCAAAAGAGAGCAAAAGAGAAAGGGAGCACTAGGAGTACTTTCAGCCAAAGAAAGGTTGTCAAAAATGGAAAAAAAATGAATAGAAGAATACCCCAAAGACCCCTACCACAATCGGCCTTCAAGAAAAAAAAACAATGCAAAACCAAAATGTAGAGCATACCAAATGAGGAGTACCACTCTGGCCAAAATTCTTGAGTGCTAGAGTCCATTTTTGGCATAACTCCCCCTCTCCCCTCATCTCCCTTGATTTTCTCCTAAAATCCCTCCTCAAATCCCTCCACCTGATCACACCTCCCCTCAACCACTCAATTTGAATTCTCCTCAACCACTTCAGCGTTTCAGTCAAACTCCAACACCTCCACGGAACAAAAGTAAAATAAATACTCCATTGCTCCCACCAAGATTCGAACACTAGTCCTCTGGCATAGGTAACACGCCACTGACCCCTAGACCAGCAGACTCTTTATGTCATGCTTTAACCACAATAATTTAAAAGCCTACTAACTATAGGCAAGGGTTTTATTCTCTAAAAACAAAATTTTTGCACAAGCCCAGGCTTGAACCCAAAACTTCTTAGACACACCCAAAAACACCCAAATCACTCGACCACTGAAGCAACAGGTATTTGTGTTACAAACATGCAAAAATAAATACTTAAATTTTTAGGGCGTTACAACTCTACCCTCCTAAAAGAAAATTTCGTCCTTGAAATTTACCTGATCAAAGCAGATGAGGGTATTGTTGATGCATCGCCTCTTCGGGTTCCCACGTGGCCTCCTCTGAGCTATGATTGCGCCAAAGTACCATAACCAGCGAGATAGACTTCTTCCTCAGAACTCTCACATGACGATCTAAAATCTGAACCGGTTCCTCCTCAAAAGTTAGGTCCGGTCTAACCTCAATCTCCTCAGTCGATATCACATGTGTGGTATCAGATCGATAACGCCTCAGCATAGAGACGTGGAACACATCATGAATCTGATTCAACTTTGGAGGTAACTCAAGTTGATAGGAAACCGGCCCCACACGCTTCAGCATGTGATAAGGCCCAATAAACCTAGGGCTCAACTTGCCCTTCCATCCAAATCTCAGTACCTTCTTCCATGGCGAGACTTTGTAAAAAGCGAAGTCCCCCATAAAATACTCAATCTCCTTGCGCTTCAAATCTGTATACGATTTCTATCTGTCAGATGCCGCCTTCAATTGCTCCCGAATTAATCTAACTTTGTCGTCAGTATCAGAAATCAATTCAGGGCCCAGAACACGCCGCTCACCCATCTCAGTCCAACACGAAGGAGTACGACACCTACGGCCATATAATACCTCGTAAGGTGCCATCTATATGCTAGCCTGGTAGCTATTGTTATATGCAAACTCTGCCAGTGGAAAATAGTCTTCCCAATAGCCTCGGAAATCTATTACACAACTCCTTAACATGTCCTCCAGTATTTGAATCACCCTCTCTGATTGACCATCTGACTGAGGATGAAACGCGATGCTGAAGTCCAACCTTGTACCCAAAGCCTCGTGTAACTTCTTCCAGAATCGGGACGTGGAACGAGGATCTCCATCTGATATGATGGAAACCGATACCCCATGCAGTCTCACTATCTCAGCCACATACATTTTAGCCAGCTTCTGCAAAGAGTAATCAATACGAACTGGTACGAAATGGGTTGACTTGGTTAACTGATCCACTATGACCCATACCGCATCTGATACGATCGCGCCCCAAAGTGCACCTAACTCGAGCAAAGATTCAATGGTGCTGCCTCAAGGGCCAATTACGCAAGCTCGAGCTAAGCAATTCAAAGAGGCCATTTCGGCCTTAGTTAACAAATTGTGGGGCGAGGCTTTAGTAGGAGAAATAGAACGAGTTGGGACCAGTTCAATAAAGTTTCCTTGCAACATATTGCAAACCGATTTCGGCTCAATTCCAGCTCTTTGAACCGATCCAACTAAATTGAACTCTTTATTTAATTTTCAGCTTTGCATTTAGTTTGCATATTTAATTTTCAGCTTTGCATTTAGTTTGCATTTTAAATACTTGCATTTAAGCATCTTAGTTCAATAAATGGTTGCTGGTCATTAATTCAACTCAACTTAGTTTAATTAATTGAGTTCTTTTAATGAATTTAATTTAATAGTTGTTTCTTTAATTAACCTAGTTACTAGGTTAATTTATTAATGCATGAGTTAAGTTCATTTAGTGATGCTTTATTTAATTAAGCTAATTGTTGGAATACATGATGTTTAAGTGTTAGTTTATTTAATTAAGCTAGTTGCTGGAATAAATGATGTTTAAGTCTTAGTTTATTTAATTAAGTTAGTTGTTAATTTATTTTAAGTTTAATAATTGCATTAATTTTTCGGTTACATGTGATAATTGCAGGTGACTTTTCTTCTTACATCCTTTATTACTATAAAATAAAGAAGAGCATTATGGTTCTTTAAATTCTGCAGCCTCTTTGTCTTCAACTTCCATAACGTTTGCTTCATGGTATTTACTACAAGCAATTATTTCTCCATCATTTAGCTGGTGACTTTTCGGTTGATCATGGAGAACTCAAAGGACCTTGACAAGCAATTTAATTGAAGAATTAATCACATTGAAGATGGGAGTTATATGGCTAGAATTCCAAAAGTTGAGACTTTTCATATGAATTCATTAATTAGCCTCATTAAAAGTGACCATTCAACTAGCTTCATTTGATATTATGAATACATGTAACCAACCTATTGATGGACAACTTTTGATAATTTGTTAATGATATACTCTCCATTTGTGAGGCAAACTTTTCTCTATTTTCGTTCAAAGAATCGTTGGCTACCTAGTGTTCTAGTTGTGTCATTCGTTTTTCTTTGTCGAAAACTGAACTTATCACTACTTGTAGTGTGGCGTTCAAATATACCGAGGTTTTTATCTTGCTAGATAGTGGGTCGAGGTCACCTTAACCATTCCTAAACCGAACTAAAGAGCTTATAAGCAACGGGTCGATACCAAATCGGTATTGGTTCTTGTTTGCACTTTCATTCAATCCATTTTCCTTTCTTATCCATTTCGAACCAAAATCCATTCTTTCTTCCACATCATACCTTTTTCAAACCATATTCTTAAACTATCAACTATTTTGCCAAAAATACTTTATTCCTTACCAATTTTACCAAGCTAAATATTCATTGTTTCTCGAAGACGACCGGGCCATTTATATATGACTCGACTCACCCGAGACGAATCGTATCATTTGGTATCAGAGCTAGAATCGAGAAGCTCCGAAGATCGAAGAACGCAACGAAGATTAGCTTGTAAGTCTTAAAAAAACATCAAAAAAAAAGTTGTATTTCATTTCTTTTGTATTAATCTTTTTGCATTTGAAGTAAAAAAAATTCAAAAAAAAAATATTACGAAAAAAAAAAGTTCTTGCATTATCATTCTTTTCTACTACCCCCGATCACCCCCAAAGTATCTTACCTTCAATTCTTCTACCCAACGCCACACCTAATCCAACTTACAATTTTTCTTTTCAGTCAACCCACAACCATAGAATTCATCCCTTGTTACCCATTTGAAATTGACCATCTAGACAAAGGTTTTAAGCCTTGGCGAATCTGCACACTAAAACACGAGAAAGGTAAAAGAGAGGTAAAAGGCACGAGAATTGTGAGCGCAATAGAGTAGAGGTAAAAGCCTAATCTTGAGCGAAAACACGAGCGTGAGTGAAATTTCTCTTTCTTTCTGAGTGATTGTGAGGTTTTGTGTAAGGTTCTTTACTTAACTCAATGTCTCAGGAATCCAATCCTAACATGGAAGATTGTCCTGCACGACAACCTGTTCGTAATGTCCCTAATTTGAACATGCAAGCTTTATTATGAGAGATAGAAAGACTTTTAGATCGAAGATTAAATCCTCTCGAAGATCGCCTATTCCAAGTCGAAACAAGAGAACAACGCCAAAGACCACCCGAAGTTGTCCAACTTAGACGGGAGAGGCCAAATCCACAACAAGAAAGACGAAGAGATCAAGATGATGATGTAAATGATCCTAGTGATCTTGAAAACGATCAAGAGTCGAATGCAAGTAATCGTCGGAGGGAACCACGACTTTGAGGACGGAGGCGTGAAGATGATGATATTAAGAACATTAAGCTCTCTATATCACCATTCCAAGGTAGATTAGATCCAGAGGCCTATCTTGAGTGGGAAAAGAAGATCGAGCTAGTGTTTGATTGTCATAACTATTCAGAAAATAAAAAGGTGAAATTGGTAGCAATCGAATTCTCAGATTATGCCATGATCTGGTGGGATCAATTAACTACTAGCCGGAGACGTAACGGAGAACAACCAATCTCTACATGGACCGAAATGAAGACAGTTATGAGGCAACATTTTATTCCCTCTTACTACTACCGAGAGTTGCACCAAAAACTACAAAATCTTACACAAGGGACCAAAAGCATTGAAGACTACTACAAGGAGATGGAAAATACGATTATTCGGGCGGATGTTCAAGAGGATTCCGAAGCAACAATGGCGCGATTTCTATCTGGATTAAGCTGAGACATAGCAAATGTCGTCGAGCTTCAACATTATCTTGAAGTGGTGGACATGGTTCATATGGCCATCAAGGTAGAAAAGCAACTCAAGCGTAAAGGCCCAAGCCGAGGTTTTTCCACTTCTAATACATCCAAGTGGGGTCAAAGTTTGAGTAAAGGTTTTCCAACTTCTCGAGGGAAGGATTCCACAGAACTTCTGAAAACCAACAAGCCTAATACTGTTGTAGATAAAGGCAAGGCACCCGAGGTTTCTTTCAATTGTAATCGAGACATTAAATGTTTTAAATGCCTTGGAAGGGGTCACATAGCCAGCCAATGTCCAAATCGTAGAACCATGGTGATTTGTACTGATGGCGAAATTGAGACAGAGGATGAAGAAGAAAAGGAGTCTGAATCGGTTTCTGAAGCTGAAGAGGACTTAGAACAACCCGTAGAAGGTGAATTACTTGTTGTCAAAAGGAGTCTTAGTCTTCAAGGTATGGATAACGAGTTACAATGGGAGAACATATTTCATACACGATGTCAAGTTGGAGGAAAAGTTTGTTGTGTCATCATCGACGGTGGCAGTTGTACAAACGCAGCAAGTACGATGATGGTTGAAAACCTTGGTTTGCCAACTACCAAGCATCTGAGCCCCTACAAACTTCAGTGGCTCAACGATGGCGGAGAACTTAAAGTGACTAAGTAAGTACTTGTTTCTTTCACCATTGGAAAGTACTCGGATGAAATATTATGTGACGTTGTTTCGATACATGCGAGCCATCAACTCCTTGGTCGTCCGTGGTAGTTTGATCGGCGAGTGCTACATGATGGGTTTACCAATCGGTACACTTTCAAGTTTATGGAAAAGAAAGTTACGTTGGCACCGTTAACTCCGAAACAAGTTTATGATGATCAATTGAAGTTGAAGGCATCTTTTGAACAAATGAGAGAGAAAGAAAAAGAAGAGTGTAAAAAAATAAAAGAAGAAAAAAAATGAGAAAAAGAAAACAAAAGAGAGTGAAAAGAAAATCAGCAAAGAAAAAGAAGAAAAAGTGAAGGAAATTGAAAAAAATGAGTGTCTTTGCAAAAGTTAGTGATATTCGAAAAGCGTTAGTGATGAATCGCCCTGTTCTTGTACTCATGTATAAGGAAGCCTTATTCTCTACTAACAAATTACCCGACACCCTACCTTTTTCTGTTCTGTCTTTGTTGCAGGATTTTAAAGATGTTTTCCTGGAAGAAGATCCGAAAGGTCTACCACCACTTCGTGGAATTGAACATCAAATAGACTTTGTACCGGGAGCTGCTATTCCAAACCATCCCACTTATCGAGCCAATCTGAAAGAGACTAAAGAACTGCAACGACAAGTCAATGATCTGTTGGAAAAGGGCTACATACGTGAGAGACTTAGTCCTTGTGCTGTTCCTGTTTTGCTAGTACCGAAAAAAGATGAAACATGGCGAATGTGCGTAGATTGCCGAGCCTTAAACAAGATCACCATTAAATACCGTCATCCAATCCCTCGTCTTAACGACATGCTTGATGAACTCAGCGGAGCCAAAGTATTCTCGAAAATCGACTTAAAAAGTGGCTACCACCAGATTCGGATGTGAAAAGGTGACGAGTGGAAAACAGCATTCAAGACCAAGCACAGGCTGTACGAATGGTTGGTTATTCCTTTTGGCCTTACCAATGCACCCAGCACATTTATGAGGTTAATGAATTATGTGTTAAGGTCTTTTATCGGTAAGTTTTGTGTTGTGTATTTTGACGACATATTGATATATAGCAAGTCCGTTGAAGATCATGTAAGGCATCTTAAATCCATTTTAGAAGTTTTGTGAAAAGAAACATTATTTGCTAACCTTAAAAAGTGTTCCTTCTGTTCTGATAAAGTTGTCTTTTTAGGATTTGTGGTTAGCGCGGAAGGTCTCGAAGTAGATCAAGAAAAGATCAAGGCCATTCAAGATTGGCCAAGGCCAACGAGTATCACGCAAGTCTAAAGTTTTCATGGCCTAGCGAGTTTCTACCAACGTTTCGTTGTTAATTTCAGCACCATTGCTGCTCCTCTTACGAGCGTCATTAAAAAAAACTCTACTTTCTATTGGAATGATGAGCAAGAAAAGTCGTTTGTTAAAATTAAGGAATTGCTTACTAATGCTCCTTGATAAATCGTAAAAGTAACATATTTTAATCCCACATTTAGTATACTTTTGGATGATTTATCCCTTGATTTATGTAAAAAGGTGCTCTTACTCATTTCTTTTCATGTTTTATACTTAGGAAAGCACCGGAGGATGGAAAGAACGAGAAACAGGCTTAAAACGGACCAAATTGGGCCAAAGTGAAAATCGACACGACCTTGACTTGAGCCAACACGGTCGTGTCTCCCTGATAGACTAGAACACGGCCTGATCACGATTTACACAGGCATGTCGCCTCTATAAAAGTCCGAACATGGCTTAAAGACGATTCACACGGGCATGTGCCATGGCCGTGCCCCTGTCATGGAAAAGAGCAATTTCACTCGGAAAAGGATACTTAGGGGCAAAGAAACCTATTTAAAAAGCTTATATAAACACCCTAAGTATAACCTAGAAGGGGGCAGTGAGCTAGGCCAAGGAGCCGAGCCGAAAAGGTAAGATTTTTGGGAAACACTCGAAGATAGCCAGTTGATCCATCTTAAGAAGCCGGAATTCTACTCAAGACAGCGGATCTCTCCTTCAATTCCTTCAGGGGGTTTTAGGGATTTCTAATGTTTTGTTTTATATTTTCTTCTGAGATGTTTTCTTTTATTGTTATGAACTAAACCCCTCAGATACCTGAAGGGGATGAAACTTAGATGAATCTTGTTATCGTTTGCTGAACTATATGATAAATACTTGATTTGTTCTTAATTATGTGTTCTTAATTCTTGTGTTGATATTTTCGGGATATTGATTCAAGTTTGATGTGATTAGGTGGAGGAGCAAAAGTCCCTGCTTAAGAGTAGATCTAGCATAATTAAGCGGAGTTGATCGCGTGCATAGAGATAGGGTGGCGAGATTTTTCCGGATTAGGGTGAAACCTAATATGGGAGTCCATAGATCGAGTTAATGCAATTCTAGGGGTTTTAATTAGAAAGATATTTTAATTAATCAACCTAGGGTTAGACGTTATTCGCTTCGAGAGAAGGTTTAATATACATTAGGGAGTCTTACGGATCAAGTCAAGTGAATAAATCATCTGGTTCAGAGTTAGATAACAAGTGAAGTCTAGGTGGATTCTTCCTAAGGGTATCGTCTTAATCAACTGAATTTTTCCAACAGTATTTCCCCAATTCATTCTTTTTGTCTTTACGTCTTTAGCTTAGTAGTTAGTTAAATTTAGATTAAATAACAACTTCACTTATTTTAGGCTAGATAATAAAAAGAAAGTTAGTATTAGTACTTTTGGTTCCTTTGGGTTTGACAATCCGGTCTTGCCTAAGCTATACTACTGTTCGATAGGTGCGCTTGCCTCAAATCATTGTCATAGTTAGTTTCCAGGTTCGATCATTCTTTTTATAAATTTTAAGACTTTGACATCGCGAAAACAACGATCACTCCTTTACTTACTCTTCCAGATTTTTCATAGACCTTCGAGGTTGAGTGTGATGCCTCAGGCGTTGGAATCGGTGCTGTCTTGCCACAAGAAGGACGACCTGTGGCTTATTTTAGCGAAAAGATTAATGGAGCAGTACTCAATTATCCGGTATATGATAAAGAGATGTATGCGCTGATACGGGCCCTTGAGACGTGGCAGTATTATTTATGGCCAAAGGAGTTTGTCATACACTCCGATCATGAAGCTTTAAAGCATATCAAAGGCCAGCACAAATTGAATCGACGTCACGCAAAATGGGTGGAGTTTCTTGAATCTTTTCCCTATGTTATAAAATACAAAAAAGGTAAAGATAACATAGTGGTTGATGCACTTTCGAGAAGGTACACTCTATTGTCATATTTAGATTCCAAAATTCTTGGTTTGGCTTTGTTAAAAGACTCTTACGCTAACGATTCAGATTTTGGTGAGATCTATGTTGCGTGCGAGAATGGTGTGTTTGAAAACTTTTATAGGTATGAAGGCTTTCTTTTTAAAGTAGGTAAACTTTACATTCCTTATGGTTCTGTTCGAGATTTATTAGTGCATGAGGCCCATAGTGGTGGACTTATGGGACACTTTGGAGTCAACAAAACGCTTGCGACTCTTCAAGAACACTTCTATTGGCCGCGAATACGCAAATATGTGGAACAAGTTTGCGAGAGGTGTATAGCTTGTAAAAAGGCTAAATCGAAGGTTCAACCACATGGCTTATACACGCCATTACCAATTCCTGAAGCACCGTGGGTTGATATCTCCATGGACTTCGTTCTTGGACTACCGCGCACAAAAATGAGGAAGGATTCTATTTTTGTAGTTGTCGATCGTTTTTCGAAAATGTCTCATTTTATTCTTGCACTAAAACTGATGACGCTGTTCATGTTGCAAATATGTTTTTCAGAGATATTGTTCGACTTCATGGTATTCCTCGTACCATTGTATAGGATCATGATGCAAAATTTTTGAGCCATTTTTGGAGGTCCTTGTGGGGAAAATTAGGAACCAAACTATTATTCTCGACCACCAGCCACCCCCAAACAGATGGCCAAACAGAAGTCATCAATAGGATATTGTCCACATTATTGCGAGCCATTATTCGTAAAAATTTGAAGTCTTAGGAAGATTGTCTACCACATATCGAGTTTGCCTACAACCGCTCCATCCATTCTGCTACAAAATATTCACCTTTTGAAATTGTTTACGGTTTCAATCCATTGACACCTTTAGATTTATTACCTTTTCCTACTGATCGAATGGTTCATGTAGATGCGAAGAAAAAGGCTGACTTTGTCAAAAAATTACATCAAAAGGTGCGAGCCAACATTGAGGCAAGAACTGAGTCATACGTGCGTAACGCTAACAAAGGACGAAAACAAGTGGTCTTCGAACCCAGAGAATGGGTTTGGGTTCACATGCGCAAGGAACATTTTCCGGCTCAACAAAAATCTAAATTGTTACCTCGTGGAGACGACCCTTTCCAAATTCTTGAGCGCATAAATGAGAACTCTTATAAACTCGATTTGCCTGGTGAATTTAATGTTAGTGCAACTTTTAATGTTTCGGATTTAACCCCTTTTGACGCAGATTTATACTTGAGGACAAGTCATTTTGAAGAGGGGGAATGATACGATCGCGCCCCAAAGTGCACCTAACTTGAGCAAAGATTCAATGGTGCTGTCTCAATGGCCAATTACGCGAGCTCGAGCTAAGCAATTCAAAGAGGCCATTTCGGCCTTAGTTAACCAATTGTGGGGTGACGCTTTAGTAGGAGAAATAGAATGAGTTGGGACCAGTTCAATAAAGTTTCCTTGCAACATATTGCAAACCAATTTCGGCTCAATTCTAGCTCTTTGAACCGATCCAACTAAATTGAACTCTTTATTTAATTTTCAGCTTTGCATTTAGTTTGTATATTTAATTTTCAGCTTTCCATTTAGTTTGCATTTTAAATACTTGCATTTAAGCATCTTAGTTCAATAAATGGTTGATGGTCATTAATTCAACTCAACTTAGTTTAATTAATTGAGTTCTTTTAATGAATTTAATTTAATAGTTGTTTCTTTAATTAATCTAGTTACTAGGTTAATTTATTGATGCATGAGTTAAGTTCATTTAGTGATGCTTTATTTGATTAAGCTAATTGTTGGAATAAATGATGTTTAAGTGTTAGTTTATTCAATTAAGCTAGTTGCTGGAATAAATGATGTTTAAGTGTTAGTTTATTTAATTAAGTTAGTTGTTAATTTATTTTAAGTTTAATAATTGCATTAATTTTTCGGTTACATGTGATAATTGCAGGTGACTTTTCATCTTACATCCTTTATTACTATAAAATAAAGAAGAGCATTATGGTTCTTTAAATTTGGCAGCCTCTTTGTCTTCAACTTCCATAAAGTTTGCTTCATGGTATTTACTACAAGCAATCATTTCTCCATCATTTGGCTGGTGACTTTTCGGTTGATCATGGAGAACTCAAAGGACCTTGACAAGCAATTTAATTGAAGAATTAATCACATTGAAGATGGGAGTTATATGGCTAGAATTCCAAAAGTTGAGACTTTTCATATGAATTCATTATTAGCCTCATTAAAAGTGACCATTCAACTAACTTCATTTGATACTATAAATACATGTAACCAACCTATTGATGGACAACTTTTGATAATTTGTTAATGATATACTGCTCCATTTTTGAGGCAAACTTTTCTCTATTTCCGTTCAAAGAATCGTTGGCTACCTAGTGTTCTAGTTGTGTCATTCATTTTTCTTTGTCAAAAGCTGAACTTATCACTACTTGTAGTGTGGCGTTCAAATATACCGAGGTTCCTATCTTGCTAGATAGTGGGTCGAGGTCACCTTAACCATTCCTAAACCAAACTAAAGAGCTTATAAGCAACGGGTCGATACCAAATTGATATTGGTTCTTGTTTGCACTTTCGTTCAATCCATTTTCCTTTCTTATCCATTTCGAACCAAAATCCATTCTTTCTTCCACATCATACCTTTTTCAAACCATATTCTTAAACTATCAACTATTTTGCCAAAAATACTTTATTCCTTACCAATTTTACCAAGCTAAATATTCATTGTTTCTCAAAGACGATCGGGCAATTTATATACGACTCGACTCACCCGAGACTGATCGTATCAGCATCTTTCTTAGCAGGCGTTTGGGGCAGCCCACTAACGAAGTCCATAGTTACTCTTTCCCACTTCCAAAGTGGAATTTTAATTGGCTGAAGCAACCCTGAAGGTAACTGATGTTTGGCCTTAACCTGCTGGCAAGTCAGACACTTACTCACAAAGTCAGTAATTTCACGCTTAAGACCTGGCCACCAATATAACTCACGAAGGTCTCGGTACATTTTATTCCCGCCGGGTTGCATAGCATAAGGACTACTATGCACTTTTCGTAGTATAGATTGCCTCAAATCAGTATCCCTTGGTACAGAGACTCTCCCATGGAAACACAGTACCCCTTCGCTATTTAGTTCAAAATCTGAAGTTTCCCCACTCTCAATCTGTCGGAATCGAGGTCCCAAAGACTCGTCCTTCAACTGTTTGCCCTTAATCTGTTCAATCCACGACAGTTTAACTTGAAGTTCGGCCAACAAACTACCATCATCAAATAAGCTGAGACGAGCAAACATCACCCTCAGATCCATCATAGCCCTACAGCTCAGTGTGTTAACCACCACATTGGCCTTTCTAGGATGGTACTCAATCGAACAGTCATAATCCTTAAGTAGCTCAATCCATCTACGCTGCCTAAGATTTAGCTCCTTCTGAGTGAGGAGGTATTTCAGGCTCTTGTGATCGGTGTAAATGATACACTTTTCACCGTATAGGTAATGCCTCTAGATTTTCAGTGTGAATACCACTGCGGCCAACTCCAAGTCACGCGTTAGATAATTTGCCTCATGAGACTTAAGCTGGCGAGAGGCATATGCCACTTCCTTACCCTCTTGCATCAACACACATCCCAAATCGACATGTGATGCATCACTGTAGACAGTGAATTCTTTCCTAGACTCTGGCTGTATTAAGACAGGGGCCTCCATCAGAACCTTCTTAAGTTTCTCAAAACTCTCTTGCTATTTATCAGTCCAGACAAATGGCACCCCTTTACGCAACAATTTAGTCAAAGGTGCAAAATCAATGAAAACCCCTCAATAAAATGTCTATAATACCCTGCCAGACCCAGAAAACTTCGAATCTCAGATACCGTCTTAGGCGGCTTCAAATCCAAAATCGCTTCAATTTTTGAGGATCAACTCTAATCCCTTTAGTAGATACCACATGGCCCAGAAATGTTACCTCTCGTAGCCAGAATTCACACTTGCTGAACTTAGCGTATAATTATTTCTCCCTCATAACTTGCAGAACAACTCAAATATGTGCGTCATGATCGTCCTCAGTTCTTGAATACATCAAGATGTCATCTATAAAAACCACTACGAACCGATCCAGATAAGGCTGGAGCACTCGGTTCATCAGATCCATAAAAGCTACTGGTGTATTCGTCAGTCCAAACGGCACCACAAGGAACTCATAATGACCATAACGAGTCCTGAACGCTGTCTTGTGAACATCGGCCTCTTTGACTCTCAGTTGATGGTACCTCGATCGGAGATCAATTTTAGAGAAGATCGAAGCTCCTCGAAACTGGTCGAATATATCATCAATCCTCGGCAGGGGGTACTTATTCTTAATAGTCAATTTATTCAGTTGCCGATAGTCGATGCACATACGAATGGATCCATCCTTCTTTTTCATGAATAACACTGGTGCTCCCCATGAAGACACACTAGGGTGGATGAACCCTCGATCCAGTAACTCTTGAATCTGAGCCTTAAGGTCCACTAGCTTATTTGGTGCCATTCTATAAGGAGCGATGGACACCGGAGTTGTACCTAGTAAGAGCTCAATCCCAAATTCAACTTCACAGTTTGGAGGTAGTCCAGGTAGTTCATCGAGAAAAACATCCAAAAAAATCTTTGAATGTTCTGATATCTTTAACAGACAGAACCTCAGAATCAACACCACTAATGTAGGCTATATACGCCTCACAACTCTTACGAACCAACTTCTCGACCCTCAAGGTAGAAATTGCATTTGACAGATAATTTCGACGCTCCCCTATTAGCACCACCTCATCACCCTTCACCATTTTCAGTACCACCGATTTAGTAGCACAATTCAAATTCACTTGATGCTTAACTAGCCAATCCATGCCCAGTATTAAGTCGAATTCTCCAAAAGGAAATTCTATTAAGTCTGCCAAAAAGATGGTTCCTTGCACCTCTAAAGGTATATATCTGAACAATTTGTTTACTTTACCTGACTGCCCTAAAGGACTCAACACAGTAACCTCACACGCAGTGGTTTCAACCATTAAACCCAAAGTTTCAGATACCGAGCATGCTATATACGAATGCGTAGACCCAACATCAACCAATGCAGTATAAGGTACATTATAGATAAAGAACGTACCGGTAATAACATCTCAGGGCATCTCCGTCCTCTCGGCGATCGTAGCATAGACCGAGTGGCTACCACCTCTCCAAGATGACCCGACACCTGCGCGGTGCTCCACGATCATGGCCCATACCATTTCCATTTACGGCCCGACCACGACCTCTCGATGGGTCTGGTCAGACACCTCTCGGCGGTGAACAAGACCCCGACCTGTAGCTTGCATCTACTCGAGCCTCCATGGACAATCTCTGATACGGTGCTCTAATGATCTGCACCTCAAACATACCCCAATCCTTTTCCAGCACTCGCACTTATGGCATCTACCACAGTCAACACATGGCTGCGGTCTAATAGCAGCAATAGGGGCCCCAACTCTGACCGGCCCATCCACTCTGGCTTTTTTCTTCAGCCTCTGAACGGAACTTGAGGGCTCCTAATCCCTCTTATTCCTACCCTTTTCTTTGTTCAGATGCTCAGTACGCTTCACCTCCTCGGCGATCTTCGCCTTATCTACCAATGTGGTAAAATCTCGCTCCCTCGGTGGAGCTATCAAAACTCTCAGACTATCCCTGAGGCCGTATTCGAAACAAACACACTGCTCATAATCAGTTGTCACCATCCCACGTGCATAGTGGCTTAATCGCAAAAATTCAGCTTCATATTCAGCCACTGATTTATCCCCCTGAGTTAGATTTAGAAATTCCCTCCTCCGGGCATCCACATAACTAGCGCCCACAAACTTCCCTTGGAAAGCAGTCTTAAAGAATTCCAATGTCAATCGGTCAGCCTGAGTACCCTCTTTAACTATAAGCCACCACTGATAGGCTTCACCTCGTAACAATGACACAGCTCCTTTTATTTTCTGTTTGGGGGTGCAGTCGAGGTCATCCATGATCCGCTCTGTGGCCTCTATCCAATAGTTAGCCACGTTAGGGGCAACTCCAGCAATACCCCTAAAAATCTCAGCCCTATTAGACCGAAGTCATTCTGTGACCGACCCACGGCCCACAGTACCAGTAATGGGCCCAGTGACCCTCTCTAGAATTTGTAACTTAGCTTGGGACAATGCATCGTCCCTAGCCGCTCGATCGTGAGACCCAATCTCAGTCACAGGTGAAGCCGGTCCCTCTCTAGCTTCAGCGTTAGGCATGTGGCCCGATGACGAAAACCCAGCCCGATCACCTCTACGGCCTCCGCCAAGGCCTCTTGTACCCCTTCCACGAGTACCTCTGGTGCTCATTATCTATTTTCGTATTATCTATTTTTAACAATTTTATGCATCAATTTACAGTTTCAGTGTTGATAAACAGATATCTTATGCAAAGCAATATCAATATTTAAGAGTTTATTTTCGCAGAACGCAGTCTTACTACAGTTTTAGTTTCCCTAACTAGAACATTTCAATGCAGTCTACTACCTATAGTAGTCTCAGTATTTCACTTTAAACAAACAGAAGTCTAAGAGGACTTACCAGATCGGTGTCGGAGATTCGGTGCACCACACATTCAGTAAAAATATTTCAAAAAACTTCCAAATCGTTTGGAATAGTTCTTTTTGGAAATTTTGAGTTTTTAGAAGAAACTCAAAAATCACAGCCGAGTTTTGCAACCTGGCTCTGATACCACTAAATGTAACAACCCAAACTTGACCTAGACGTTATGGCCGAATCTAGCGATATCACATTGAAGTATTTTTCGAAAACATAATTTCATTGGAAAACTCGTTCTACATTAAATCTCGATTATGATCATAACGAAAATTTAAGGGTATCTTGTTCATTGAAAACTCAAGTTGTTTTTGGCAGTTTGTTTATCATATTAGTTTGTTACTATATTGGAAACAATGTTTGAAAAGCATTTTTCTTTTGAAAATCCGCCTCCTACTTCTTTCCGATGTGAATTAAAATAAGTAAAATCCCAAATTAAAAGTTAAAAATTTAAAGAGGCCTTATTACAAAACAAATACCCAAAATAAATTTCTTGCAAATAAAAAGTCAAATATAAAAGCAGGCGCGATTGTGTGGCCACCTCCGAATCTCTCGCAGCACCGATCCGTCTAAGACTGGGGATTACCTGTACAGATAAACAGTGGGGTGAGTTTACGAAAAATCAGTGTGTAACCTCATGTAACTAAATAGCCAATGCAATTACAGTCTGGGCCTAAGCCCAAATCAATAACAGTTCAGTTTAGTTGGGCCTTAGCCCATTACAGTATCAGTATCAGTGTGGGCTTTAGTCTATTTCAGTGACAGTAACAGTTTAGGCATGCAATCAGAAATCCTACCCATCTAGCCTCTACACTCCACTCCGTCCAGCCCTACACTCCGTGTGGGGATAAAATCACCCACCCATCCCTACACTCCAAAAATTAGCACCGGTTGCGGTACTAAACAGTGTTTGCAGCAGAGCTGCCAGTACAGTACACTTCCTCTAATCATATAATCCCATCCCATGCGACATATCAAACATGTATGCAACATATATACCGTGGCATGCTCATATATAGTCATATATAACATAAAGCATATATCATAGGGGAATTCCAGTCAATTTATCTCATAGGGGCATAACAGTCATTTTATACCATAGGGCATAACAGTCATTTTATATCAGTTTGGGGGTCTAGGTATACTTACCGACCCACAAGTAGGTCCACAGTGTAACAGTCCCGTTTATTCCCTAGTCAAAACAGTGGTTTCGGGACTACAAATTCGAGTCAGTAAAATATTTTAATATTATTTTCTGTGTTTCTAATATGTGAAATTTCTTTAAGTTAATTTGTTTGTCTGTATGCTTCAATTGAGAAAAGGGTTAAATTGTATTAAATGCAATATTTGCATGCTATTTGTTAAAGCACCTATGTGTTGTGGCTTTTAAATGTTATGGCCTTATGAGGCAATTAATCCATTATTTAGTTAGTGGTTAGTTAAATGACAAAATAACCTTATTATATATAGGTTTTATTTGTTAAATGGAGGGTTAATTTAGTAAAAGAATAAATAATTTATTTCATATTAAACAAAACCAATTGAAAGTCATGTTCATCTTTTGTTCTTATGACCGAAAATAAGAAAAAGAAAACAAGGGTTTGAGCTTTGCATATTCAGCTACTTACAAGTCAAATTCAAGGTATATTTTTAATCGGTTTTTGATAATTTCTACGTTTTTGCAATCGTTACTTCGTAAAATTTGAAACCCATGTCTTAATTTTGAGAATTGATAATGTTTTTGAAATGAGCTCTTGATGAATTTATGGGATTTATGATGTTTGATGATGAAATTTGGAAGATATATGTTGGATTAACATAGTTTGTCTTTGGAGTTTTTGTGATTTTGAGTAATTTGGATTTATTGAGAAAATGAAATTTTGAAGGACTAATTTGTGAAATAAATGAAATGTATGGATTGATATGAGCATAGAGTGTATTTGGCTAAGTATGGGTATATGATAATTTTATGTATTTTGTGATTTTGTGAATTAAGGACTAAAATGTCCAAATGTGAAAATGTGAGGGCTAATTTGCAAATTGCCCTAAATATGTGTTCTTGGATTGAATTGAATGAATTAGTGAATAAATGGATTAAATTCAAATATGTATAGATCAAGAATCGAGGAAAATGGACTTAGATCACGGGAAAGCGAAAGTAGTCGAATAACCGAATCCGATCAACTATCTGAATCCGAGGTAAGTCAATATACAAATAAATGTATTTGAATTGACTTATTTGTGAATATATGAAATTTGAATTGCTATGAATAATACTTGAAATGATGAATATGTGGATTCCGAGAAAGTATCGAGAGATGGTTAATGTCTGAGAAGTCCCGTTTGAACTTAGGAATAGATAGGATAGTATATGTCATGACATAGGTGTCCGTTATGTGATATCATGTAAGACCACGTCTGGGACGTTGGCATTGATTCGATTTTTCGTGTAAGACCACGTCCGAGACGTAGGCATCGATATGAGATTTACGTGTAAGACCATGTCTGGGACATTAGCATCGTATTGATTCGTGTAAGACCCTGTCTGGGACAGTGGCATCGATATCTGATTACATGTAAGACCACGTCTGGGACATTTGCATTGTACGTCTATTTCGAGCACTCTGAGTATCCTATTTAGTTCCAAATGGTTCAACGGGCAAGTCCGAGAAATGAACGACTATGTGAGTTGTATATCCATTTCAGGTACGTTTGAATAGTACCCTGTGTGTGTATGAAAGGTAAGTGTTTATATGAACTTACTAAGATGAATATGTGTATGGAAATGATGAGATAATATATGCTTGAATGAGCTATGTGTATATGTGATAATTGAGTTGAGAATTGTGGCAAGCTATGGCTAAGCAAATGGGTCAAAGCATATGTGATGAATTTGCATTGAGGAAACATCAATGTCATTGTATCAATATGGTTATGAGCATTTTATATGCTAAGTTTATTTGTATATGGCTTACTAAGCTTTTGGAAAGCTTACTCTGTGTGTGTGTTTACTCTGTAACAGATCGTCAAAGCTACTGAAGGCTCGGGGACCGTCGAGGATTGTCATCACACTACTCCAACTTGTTTTGGTATTTTGAAAATGTGAATATAGCTAAATATGGCATGTATAGGCTAGTCATTTGGTATAATTTTGAGATGTAAATAGCCATGTTATTTGGCTAGATAAATGTTGGTAGTATCCATGAGTGAATATGGTATATGATGCATGTTTTGGTATGGCTCGATGGTAATGAGATGGCCTATTTTGCATGCATGGCCAAGAGACACGGGCGTGTT
This sequence comes from Gossypium sturtianum, assembly GCA_025698515.1. Classification (NCBI taxonomy): domain Eukaryota; kingdom Viridiplantae; phylum Streptophyta; class Magnoliopsida; order Malvales; family Malvaceae; genus Gossypium; species Gossypium sturtianum. The sequence continues at coordinate 42,341,919 of CM046947.1, read as the reverse complement.
TCTCTTCCGTGTGGCTCTAGGGACACTTCGAAGTGTGCCTGAGTAGGTTACACTGCCGTGGCACACGGGCGTGCTTGGTGGCCGTGTGAACAAGTCAGTAGCTAGCCTAATTTTACACGGCCATGGCACACGGGCGTGTCTAGTGGCCGTTTGGATATGTCAGTATACATGCTCTGTTTTGGCACGGCCAGGACACATGGGTGTGTCTAGTAGCCGTGGGAGGCACACGGCCTGCCCATACGGGCGTGTGACCTCTATAACATAGAAAACTTTTTAAATTTTCGAGAAATTTCATATGTGTTTGGTTTAGTCCCGACCCTATTCTAAAGCATGATTAAGGTCTCGTTGACCTATAAAATGGACACTTTGATTGTGAGTGATGACTTATATTATGAAACGTCTATAAAAGTTTCCGATATGTCTGGTAACGTCTTAAACCCTAACCCAGCAACGGGTACGGGTTAGGGGTGTTACATTTTATTGGTATCAGAGCTACAGTTTAGTCGATTCTCGGACTAACGTAGCATGTAAGAGTCTAGCTATACATGCCATATATCTGTACTGTGATAGTGTGACGAATCCTGACGTGTAAAATGTGATTTTCGTATAGTAATGGATCTCGAAAAGAGTCATGCGGCGATGTAGAAAGTAATGCGCCTACTCCGCTCTCAGGGGACACCCTCTGATTCGAGACCGGATACGAGCGATCAAGAGGGAGAAGCTAAACAAGCTTTCTTCCAGATGATGAGTGAGTGGTTCACTCAGTTCGTGAGAAATAACCCGGCAGTTTCACAACCTCCGCCCCCGCCTAATCCCCTTCAGACATTTGCTATGCCTCCGACTACGAATCTGAATCTGTTGAGTAAGCCTCTGGTCAACAAAATCTGTAAGAATGGGGTGGAAGAGTTCAGGGCTACCGGTGATGATGATGCTGAAAAAGCTGAGTTTTGGTTAGAAAACACTATCCGAGTGTTTGATGAGATGTCACTGACACCGAAAGAATGTATAAAATATGTTGTATCTTTGTTACGAGACGCGGCCTACCAGTGGTGGAAGAAGTTGATTTCTGTTGTCCCGAAAGAGAGAGTCACATGGGATTTCTTTAAAATTGAGTTCCGAAAGAAATACATTAGTCAGAGATTCATTGATCAGAAATAAAAAGAATTTCTGAAATTGAAACAAGGTCGCATGTCTGTCACTGAATACGAATGAGAATTCATGAGATTGAGTCAGTATGTTTGGGAATGTGTATCGTCTAAAGCAATAATGTGTAAGAGATTTGAAGATGGCATTAATGAAGATATCCATTTATTAGTCGGGATTCTAGAGATAAAAGAGTTTGTGGTACTTGTTGATCGAGCGTGCAAAGCTGAAGCACTCGGGAAATATAAAAGAAAAGCTGAGTCTGAAGCTAGAGATGTGAGAAAGAGATTTCTGGGTAAATCATTTTAGTCTGCTTTGAAGAAATTCCGAGATGAACAAAGTCGTTCGAGAGTTAATGTGGGACATTCTAGTAGAGATCGAGCTAGATTACAGTTGAGCTCCAAAGCTCTAGCAACTTCAATGGCAAGTGTTGGAAATGTTCGATCTGAGCGGCCTGAATGTAAGCATTGTGGTAAAAGGCATCTGGGAAGTTGTAGATTGAATAATCGAGCTTGTTTCAGATGTGGATCATTAGATCATTGCATCCGTGATTGCCCAAAGTCTGTTGAGCAAGAGATTGTTCAGAATCCGAGATCCGATAATGTTCCAGTGAGAGGTAGATCCTCCCAAAATGCAAGAAATGTCAGTGGTAGTCAGAGAATTACGAGAGATACTATTGCGAGATCCAAAGTTAGAGCACCTGCTAGAACGTATGCTATCCAAGCTTGTGAGGAAGCTTCATCTTCAGATGTTATAACGGGTACATTTACTCTCTATGATACTTCTTTAATTGCTTTGATAGACCCTGGTTCTACTCATTCGTATATATGCATGAATTTAGTATCCAGTAAGACTTTTCCTGTAGAGTCTACTGAGTTTGTTATAAAAGTATCGAACCCCTTAGGTAAAAGTGTCTTGGTTGATATAGTATGCAAGAAATTTTTGTTGATGTTTCGAGATATCTGTTTTCCTGCTGATTTGATACTATTACCATTTGATGAGTTTGATATAATTCTGGGTATGGACTGGTTGACATTGCATGATGCGGTTGTGAATTGCAAAAGAAAGACCATTGATTTGAGATGTCAGAATGATGAAATAGTTCAGGTTGAGTCTAATGATTTGACTGGTTTACCTGCTATGATATCTGTATTGAAAGCTCAGAATTGTTTGAGAAAGGGTTATGAAGCTTATTTTGCTTATGTAATTGATTCGAAAATATATGAAAAGAAAGTTGAACCAGTACCAGTTGTATGTGAATTCTCTGATGTGTTCCCTGAAAAACTACCAGGATTGCCTCCGATACGTGAAGTTGAATTTGGTATTGATCTGTTGCCTGGTACAACTCCTATTTTGATAGCTCCGTATAGAATGGCACTAAGAGAATGAAAGAATTGAAGTCACAGTTGCAAGAGTTGACTGACAGAGGGTTTGCAAGACTGAGTTTCTCACCTTGGGGTGCTCCTGTTCTGTTTGTGAAAAAGAAAGATGGCATGATGAGAATGTGCATTAATTATCGTCAGTTGAACAAGGTGACTATAAAGAACAAGTATCCTTTGTCCAGAATTGATGATTTGTTTGATCAGTTAAAAAGAGCCACTGTGTTTTCAAAGATAGATCTGATATCGGATATTATCAGTTGCGTGTAAAAGATTCAGACAATCCGAAAACTGCTTTCAGAACGAGGTACGAGCATTAAGAGTTTTTAGTTATGCCATTTGGACTAACGAATGCTCTTGCTATTTTTATGGATCTGATGAATAGAATTTTCAGACCGTACCTAGATCGATTTGTTGTTGTATTCATTGACGATATTTTGATTTATTCTCGAGATGAAATTGAACATGCTGAACATCTGAGAACTGTGTTGCAAACTCTGAGAGAAAAGCAGTTGTATGTGAAATTCAGCAAATGTGAATTCTGGTTGCATGAAGTCAGTTTTCTGGGACATATTGTATCGGCCTCTAGAATACGAGTTGATCCGAGTAAGATTTCTGCTATTCTGGAATGGAAACCTCCGAAGAATGTGTCTGAAGTTCGCAATTTTCTGGGACTTGCTGGTTATTATCGACGGTTTGTAAAAGGATTTTTGATGATAGCTACTCCGTTGGCTAGATTGCTTCAGAAAGATGTGAGATTTGAATGGTCTGATAAATGTCAGAAAAGTTTTGATCGATTGAAAACTCTTTTGACCGAAGCTCCAGTGCTAGTACAGCTAGAATCAGGTAAAGAATTTATAGTTTACAGTGATGCATCGTTGAATGGTCTGGGATGTGTTCTGATACAGGAAGGCAAAGTAATAGCTTATGCCTCGAGACAATTAAAGCCTCATGAAAAGAACTATCCGACACACGATCTTGAACTAGTTGCGATTGTGTTCGCATTAAAGATTTGGCGTCATTATCTGTTTGGTGAGAAATGTCACGTATTTTGAGATCATAAAAGTCTAAAATATCTGACGACTCAAAAAGATTTGAATCTGCGACAGAGAAGATGGTTAGAGCTATTGAAAGACTACGAGCTTGTGATAGATTATCACCCGGGTAAAGTAAATGTTGTAGCTGATGCTTTGATTCGAAAATCACTGTCTTCATTACGTGCTATGAATATTCATTTAGATCCGTCTGGTAATGGTTCAGTGTTAGCTGAATTGAAAGCAAAACCATTGTTTTTACAACAAATATGTGATGCTTAGAAAGTTGATATAAAATGATAGCTAAACGAGCTCAGTGTGATTCGAAGTCTGATTCTGAATTTTGAGTGGATGTTGATGATTCTTTGAGGTTCCGAGATCAGTTATGTGTTCTGAGAAATTCAGAGTTGATTTAGTTGATTTTAAACGAAGCTCATAACAGTCGTCTATCTGTTCATCCGGGAAGTACGAAGATGTACCATGATCTGAAACAACACTATTGGTGGTCTGGTATGAAACAGGACATTTCTGACTTTGTTTCGAAATGTTTAGTATGTCAGCAAGTTAAAGCTGAACATCAGGTTCCGTCTGGTTTTCTACAACCAATTCTGATTCCCGAATGGAAACGGGATAGAGTAACAATGGATTTTTTTCTAGATTGCCTCTGACTCCGAGAAAGAAAGATACAATTTGGGTTGTGGTTGACAGATTGACGAAATCAGCCCATTTCATTCTGGTACGATCTGATTACTCACTTGATAGATTAGCCGAGCTTTACATTTCAGATATTGTAAGATTGCATGGGGTACCATTGTCCATTGTGTCAGACAGAGATCCGAGGTTTACATCACGGTTCTAGAAGAAACTACAAGAAGCTTTAGGCACAAAATTGCATTTTAGTACATCTTTTCACCCGCAAACGGATGGCCAGTCTGAACGAATTATTTAGATTCTCGAGGATATGTTGAGATGTTGCATTCTTGAGTTTGATGGTACGTGGGAACAGTACCCGCCATTGATTGAATTTGCATATAATAATAGTTTTCAGTCAAGCATCAGAATGGCACCTTATGAAGCTTTGTACAGACGTAAATGTCGTACACCTCTGTATTGGGCTGAGCTCAGTTAAAATAAGATACACGGGGTTTATTTGATAAAAGACACTGAACAGAAAGTAAAAGTGGTCCGTGACAATCTGAAAGCAGCGCCTGATCGTCAGAAATCCTATGCAGACTTGAAAAGAAAAGATATTGAATTTGAGATCAGAGAAAAAGTGTTCTTAAAAGTATCTCCGTGGAAGAAAGTGCTCCGATTCAGATGAAAAGGCAAGTTGAGTATGAGATTCATTGGGCTGTATGAAATTATCGAGTGTGTTGGGCCAGTTGCGTACAGATTATTGTTGCCACCTGAGCTAGAGAAAATTCATAATGTATTTCATGTATCGATGCTTAGACGATACAGATCTGATCCGTCAAATGTGATTACTCCGTCTGAGATTGAAATCCGATCTGATATGACATATGAGGAAGAACCGATTCGTGTCTTAGCTTGTGAAGTGAAAGAATTGAGAAACAAGAAAATTCTGTTAGTAAAAGTATTGCGGCATCGACACGGAGTGGAAGAGGCTACGTGTGAGCCTGAAGATTCAATGAGACAGCAATATCCGAATCTGTTCAACGGTAAGATTTTCGGGGACGAAAATCCCTAAGGGGGAGAATTGTAACAGTCTAGTTTATACCCTAGTCGGAACAGTGGTTTTCGGACCACAAATCCGAGTCAGTAAAATATTTTAATATTATTTTTTTCTCATATGTGAATCAGTATGTGTGAAATTTCTGTAAGTTAATTTGTCCGTCTGTATGCTTAAATTGAGAAAAGGGTTAAATAGCATTAAATGCAATATTTGCATGCTATTTGTTAAAGCACCTATGTGTTGTGGCTTTTAAATGTTGTGGCCTTATGAGGCAATTAATCCATTATTTAGTTAGTGGTTAGTTAAATGGCAAAATAACCATATTATATATATGTTTTATTTGTTAAATGGAAGGTTAATTTAGTAAAAGAATAAATAATGTATTTCATATTAAACAAAACCAATTGAAAGTCATGTTCATCTTTTATTCTTATGATCGAAAATAAGAAAAAGAAAACAAGGGTTTGAGCTTTGCATATTCGGCTACTTACAAGTCAAATTCAAGGTATGTTTTTAATCAGTTTTTGATAATTTCTACGTTTTTGCAATCGTTGCTTCGTAAACTTTGAAACCCATGTCTTAATTTTGAGAATTGATAATGTTTTTGAAATGAGATCTTCATGAATTTATGGGATTTATGATGTTTGATGATGAAATTTTGAAGATATATGTTTGATTAACATAGTTTGTCTTTGGAGTTTTTGTGATTTTGAGTAATTTGGATTTATTGAGAAAATGAAATTTTGAAGGACTAATTTGCGAAATAAATGAAATGTATGGATTGATATGAGCATAGAGTGTATTCGGCTAAGCATGGGTATATGATAATTTTATGTATTTTGTTATTTTGTGAATTAAGGACTAAAATGTCAAAATGTGAAAATGTGAGGGCTAATTTGCAAATTGCCCTAAATATGTGTTCTTGTATTGAATTGAGTGAATTAATGAATAAATGGATTAAATTCAAATATATATAGATCAAGAACCGAGGAAAATGGACTTAGATCGCGGGAAAGCGAAAGTATTCGAATAACCGAATCCGATCAACCATCCAAATCCGAGGTAAGTCAATATACAAATAAATGTATTTGAATTGACTTATTTGTGAATATATGAAATTTGAATTGCTATGAATAATACTTGAAATGATGAATATGTGGATTCTGAGAAAGTATCGAGAGATGGTTAATGTCCGAGAAGTCCCGTCTGAACCTAGGAATAGATAGGATAGTATATGTCATAAAATAGGTGTCTGTTATGTGATATCATTTAAGACCACGTCTGGGACGTTGGCATTGATTCGAGTTTTCGTGTAAGACCACGTCCGGGATGTTGGCATCGATATGAGATTTACGTGTAAGACCATGTCTGGGACATTGGCATCGTATTGATTCGCGTAAGACCCTGTCTGGGACAGTGGCATCGATATCTGATTGCATGTAAGACCACGTCTGGGACGTTGGCATTGTTGGTTTATTTCGAGCACTCTGAGTATCCTATTTAGTTTCGAACGGTTCAATGGGCAAGTCTGAGAAATGAACGACTATGTGAGTTGTATATCTGTTTCAGGTACGTTTGAATAGTACACTATATGTGTATGAAAGGTAAGTGTTTATATGAACTTACTAAGATGAATATGTGTATGAAAATGATGAGATAATATATGCTTGAATGAGCTATGTGTATATGTGATAATTGAGTTGAGAATTGTGGCAAGCTATGGCTAAGCAAATGGGTCAAAGAATATGTGATGAATTTGCATTGAGGAAACATCAATGTCATTGTATCAATATGGTTATGAGCATTTCATATGCTAAGTTTATTTGCATATGGCTTACTAAGCATTTGGAAAGCTTACTCTGTGTGTGTGTTTACTCTGTAACAGATCGTCAAAGCTACTAAAGGCTCGGCGACCGTCAACGATCGTCATCACACTACTCCAACTTGTTTTGGTATTTTGAAAATGTGAATATAGCTAAATATGGCATGTATAGGCTAGTCATTTGGTATAAGTTTGAGATGTAAATAGCCATGTGATTTGGCTAGATAAATGTTGGTAATATGCATGAGTGAATATGGTATATGATGCATGTTTTGGTATGGCTTGATGGCAATGAAATGGCCTATTTTGCATGCATGGCCAAGAGGCACGGGCATGTGTCTCTTCCATGTGGCTCAAGGGACACCTCGAAGTGTGCCTGAGTAGGTTACATGGCCATGACACACGAGCGTGCTTGGTGGCCATCTGAACAAGTCAGTAGCTAGCCTAATTTTACACGGCCATGGCACACGGGCGTGTCTGGTGGCCGTGTTGATAAGTCAGTATACATGCTCTGTTTTAGTACGGCCAGGACACATGGGTGTCTCTAGTAGCCGTGGGAGGCACCCGGCTTGCCCACACGGGCGTGTGACCTCTGTAACTTAGAAAAGTTTTTAAATTTTTGTGAAAACCATATGTATTCGGTTTAGTCCCGACCCTATTCTAAAGCATGATTAAGGTCTCGTTGACCTATAAAATGGACACTTTGATTGTGAGTGATGACTTATATTATGAAACATCTGTAAAAGTTTCCGATCTATCCGGTTACGCCTTTAACCCTAACCCGACAATGGGTACAGGTTAGGGGTGTTACACATAGTCGTCTCGGGTGACCCATGCAACCTTAACAGCCAAACAGTGAAAATGGGCCCAAGGCCCATAATGTGAGCCCATGTGGGCCCACAAGCCCGCGTGGCCCACATAGCCCAAAATTGGTCTCGATCATGAACCTTACACAGTTTGGCCCAATATTCTCCACACTTTCGTGTGGTTTACCCGTGTGGGGCCCACAAGCCCGTTGGGCCCATCCAGCCATTTCGGCCCAACATGGCCCAAAACGGCCTAAGACCATGAAATCGCTCATAGTGGCCTCAATAATCAAACGCCCACGTTTAATACGTTCAGAGTACCACAAAAGCGAGCGCACGCTCGTGTAGCGTCACTTGTCATATTTTTTGGCTTTCGCCGAATTGCGATTTGGCGCGTGTTTTACACTGCTTTTAAAGCGTGCGAATAACCATGAGCACCACACTTGCCTTGGTTGAGCAAAGGTGGCTTAGCCCTCTTAGACCACTGATGAGGGTTGATTACCACCTCCTTGACGAATACCTGTGTTACAAGCGGATTCTATTAATCAGAGTTGTTTATACATGGCTTATATCCATACATAATAACTTATAGCACCACAGAACCCCAAAAGTAGGGGAAAGAGCATTCCGCCTTTACCCACAATGCAAGACAAAATAGTTACCTTTGATCAGGTGAAGAAAGAAGGGTTTCGAACGCTTCACTATCCCTTGCGACTCCTTCACTCCTCGAGAAGTTCTAAAAAACCGAAATAAACACAAGAGTATTCGGCTTTAACAGTGTAGGAAAGGAAAGACTTGTTAAAGATTAAGAGAAACAAGAAGAAGTCGAGTGCTCTTACCGATTTTTTAGAGAATAGTAGCTAAACCAAAGATACAATAGCGATAGAGGAATGAAGTAATCCGCCTGGGTACTAAGATGATAAGAGGAATCGGTTTAAGGGAGAAAGAGAAAAGAATACGAAGGAAGGGAAGAAGGTATATTCAGCCAGCAATAGAAAAAGATGAGAAGAGGAAAAACAATTGTTGTGAAAAGGGCAAAACCAAAAAGAATAATGGTCTAGCCGAACACACCTTACACAATTCAGAAAAAGAAGAAAGAAAGAGAGATGCGGTAGAATTGAGAGCAGAGAAAGCACAAATAAAACTGAGTTTGCAAAAGAGAAAGAAATCACTAGGAGTACTTTCGGCCAAAGAAAGGTTGTCAAAAACGGAAAAAAATGAACAGAAGAATACCCCAAAGACCCCTACTACAATCGGTCTTCAAGCAAAAAAAAAAGAAAACAATGCAAAACTGAAATGTAGAGCATACCAAATGAGGAGTACCACTCTGGCCGAAATTCTTGAGTTCCAGAGTCCATTTTTGGCATAACTCCCCCTCTCCCCTCATCTCCCTTGATTTTCTCCTAAAATCCCTCCTCAAATCTCTCCACCTGATCACACCTCCCCTCAACCACTCAATTTGAATTCTCCTCAACCACTTCAGCGTTTTAGTCAAACTCCAAAACCTCTACGGCACAGCAGCAAAATAAATACTCCACTGCTCCCACCAAGATACGAACACCAGTCCTCTGGCATAGGTAACACGCAACTGACCCCTAGACCTGCAGACTCTTTATGTCATGCTTTACCCATAATAATTTAAAAGCCTACTAACTATAGGCAAGGGTTTTATTCCCTAAAAACAAAATTTTTACACAAGCCCAGGCTTGAACCCAAGACTTCTCAGACACTCCCAAATACACCCAAATCACTCAACCACTGAAGCAATAGGTATTTGTGTTACAAACATGCAAAAATAAATGCTTAAATTTTTTGGGCGTTACAGGGTAGGTCTTTGTTACTGAATACTGTGTATCTGTTACTGATACTGTGATAGGCTAAGGCCCTTGTGCATACTGATACTGAAAGGGGCTTAGTCCAAGACTATTTTTGACTGTGGACTGTGTTTACTGTTGTTTGTTTTTAGTGAGATTACACATTGAGTTTACGTAAACTCACCCCTCCCTGTTTAATGTGTATAGGTAATCCCCAGACCTAGACAGATCGGTGCAGCGGAGGACTCGATGGTGACCACAATTTTTGGACTTTTACGATTTATAATTTATGAATTGTTGTTTATTTGGATGTAATTTAGGGACTTTTGCTTAAATTTGGTTTTTATTTATTTTTATGGATTTTTAACTGCTAGACGTAGGAAAACTCGGTTTTCAAAAAGGCAAAGTTTCTCTAAACACACGATTTACTCAAAACGGTTTTAAAAGCTTCTACAACGAATTATGTTTAAAACAACCGACTAAACGAGTAAGGATTTTGGAATTAAGAAGAGATAAGAAAAGTAAGTAAATGGAAATGGTTTTATCGTAGAAACTTAGTTTTCAACACGCTATTATGTGACTTCATTAGATTCAGCAATAACGTCTAGGCCGGGTTTGAGGTGTTACAAACAATGTCCTCAAAAGAAATAGGTGGAACATAAGCAAATATAATAGGAAGAAATGGACCAGTAACATTTATAATATTCAAATAAGCATCAGAAGAAATAAGGTGATGTAACACCCCTAACCCGTATCCGTCGCCAGAACAGGATTACAGAGCATTACCGAAACATTCAAAACCATTTATAGATAATTCATGCAAGTTACTATTTCAAATTCTGAAATCATTTTTAACTTGTCTTAAATGGACCCTCGAGGCCCAATACGAGCATCAGAATCGAGTCGGGACTTAATCGGAACCTCTAAGAATTTTTCACGAAATTTCAAAAATTTTCCAACGTGCAGGGCTCACACGCCTGTGTGGTCCAAGGGACACGTCCGCGTGACCCTGGGACACGCCCGTGCTGTAGGCCGTGTTCGACCCCGTGTAACTCTCTGACTTGTACACACTGCCATGCCACGCGCCCGTATGCTAGGCCGTGTAGCACACACGGCTGAGACACACGCCCATGTCTCTGCCCGTGTGCTCAATTCTGAGCATTCTGTTTCTCAAAATTAAGGTACAGGGGACACACGGCCTAACTACACGCCCATATACCCGACCGTGTGTCACACACAGTCTAGACACACGCCCGTGTGTCTGCATGTGTGGACAAAATAAGCCATTTCCTAGCCTCATTTGTCACCCAAATTTGCCATTTTCCTGCACTAAAACATACCAAACACATTCCAACCATTTCAAACATTCAAATTAAGTGATTTCCATCACTCAACATGGCATATCATTGCTTGCATACATGGTTACTATCTTACCTTGGTTCAATCCATGTGTTAAACATGATTTGATCAACTACTTAACATATATATATATAGCTACCCTAGCATGGCATTACAAATATATCAAAACAACCATTACTAGCCATTCCAATGGCTAGATTACAAACTTCATTATCAAGCCACTAAAGGCCAAGTTGTCCTATACATGCCATTATACCAAAATGATTTTACTACATATACCAAAATAAGCTAGTTGATAGTGTGACGATGCTCCAATGATATCCAACCTTCGCGAGCTTCCGAGCACTATAAAATAGGGGAAAATAAGACTGAGTAAGCATTACATGCTTAGTAAGTTTGTATAACGGAAACTAAACTTACCAATCACGTTTGTTAAATCTAAGCATACAATATCATTTTTTCCATCCATTTGACAAAATTGCCTAAACACATGCATCCAATCAAACATGTTAGTCACAAACTTTACATATACATCAAGTAAGGATAGGTGAGCTCATCATGCAATATTCTTTCAAGACATTATCATTTCATCTTAAAATTACCATACCATGTTAATAGTTTTATGTCCATTGAATCATTGAAATTCCTATGGATACCCAAGTGGTACACTCAAGGTGTACGATTCAATAACCCGCCAATTCTTTTTCAAGAGTACCCATTAGGGCACTTAATAAAGGAAAACACTCTCAAGACACATATCATATAACAAGATTACCAGTCCAGGCTAAATTCTTTATATAACGTATGCTCAGAAGAGCTCAGTTAGGATTACCAGTCCAGGCTAAACTATAATAGCCCGATTTTGGGGCTAGTTAGAAGAGTGGTTTCGGGACCACTAATCCGAGGGAGAAGAAAATTATTTTTGTATTATTTTATGTGTTATGGCATTAATATATGGCTATATGAAAAATTTAGTGCTTTAATTTTAGCAATTGTATGCTTAATTGTGAAAAAGGACTAAATCGCATAAAGTGCAAAAGTTTCATTATACATGGTAGAGGTGTCTAATAGCCATAGAATATTAAATTGGAGGTCCTTAAAGTGCAAATAGGCCAATTGGAGAGATTTTGAAAGCATTGTTGACTGAGGCACCGATTTTCATACAACCTAGGTCGGGGAAGGAGTTTGTAGTATACAGTGATGTGTCATTTAATGGTCTTGGTTGTGTGTTAATACAAGAAGGTAAGGTAGTCGCTGATGCCTCGAGACAGCTAAAACCACATGAGAAGAATTATCCGACTCATGATTTGGAGTTGGCTGCAATCATTTTCGCTTTGAAGATTTGGCGTCATTATTTATATGGTGAGAAGTGCTGAATCTTCACCGATCATAAGAGTTTGAAGTACTTGATGGATCAAAAGGATTTGAATTTGTGACAACGACGGTGGCTCAAATTATTGAAGGATTATGAGCTAGTAATTGATTACCATCCGGGGAAGGTGAATGTGGTTACGGATGCCTTTAGTAGGAAATCCCTGTATGCTTTGAGAGCTATGAGTACTAGCTTAGCGTTATCTGAGGATGGTGCTATATTAGCCGAGTTAAAGGTTAGACCATTATTTATTCAACATATATGTGAGGCTCAAAAGAATGATAATGAGTTGCAAGCTAAGAGAGCTAAGTGTGAATTGGGAAATGATTATGAATTCCGGGTGAGTTCAGATGGTTGTTTTTTGTCTCACGATAGGATTTGTGTACCAAAAGATGATGATTTGATCTGGAAAATTTTACATGAAGCACACAGTGGTCATTTGTTAGTACATCCCGATAGCACGAAAATGTACAATGATTTGAAGGAATGTTATTGGTGGCCGGGTACGAAAAGAGACATCTCTGAGTTTTTGACCAGATGTTTGATCTGTCAACAAGTGAAAGCCGAGCATCAAGTCCCTTCAGGATTACTTTTGCCAGTGATAGTTCCCGAGTGGAAGTGGGATCGGATCACCATGGATTTTGTAACGGGGTTACCTATGACTCCGAGAAAGAAAGATGATCTGTGGGTTGTTGTTGATAGACTAACGAAGTCGGCTCACTTTATACCGATGCGAGTAGATTATTTGCTTGATAAGCTGGCTAAGTTGTATATTGCTGAGGTAGTGAGACTTCATGGGGTGCCTATATCTATCATCTCAGATAGAGATCCGAGATTTACCTCGAGAATTTGGAAGAAGTTACAGGAAGCCTTAGGTACAAAGTTGAATTTTAGTACTGCGTTCCATCCTCAAACTGACGGCCAATCTAAAAGAGTAATTCAAGTTCTTGAGGATATGCTCCCATGCTGTGTGTTAGAGTTTGGAGGTAGTTGGGAAAGATATCTACCTTTGGTTGAGTTTGCTTATAACAACAGTTATCAGTCGAGTATACGGATGGCACCGTACGAAGCTTTATATGGTCACAAGTGCTGGAATCCTTTCTATTGGACCAAGCTGGGTGAGAAGCAAACTCATGTGGTCGATCTAGTTAAAGAGACCGATGAGAAAGTGAAAGTGATTCGTGATAGTCCGAAGTTGCGCCGGACCGACAAAAGTAAATGCTGGATTTGAAAAGAAAAGAAATTGAGTTTCAAGTGGGCGATAAAGTATTTCTGAAAGTGTCCCCGTGGAAGAAAATATTGAGATTTGGTCGGAAGGGCAAATTGAGTCCACGATTCATAGGGCCGTAGGAGGTTACCGAAAGGATTGGGCCTGTGGCATATTAGTTGGCTTTTCCGGTAGAGTTAGAGAAAATACATAACGTATTTCATGTGTCAATGTTGCGACGATATCGTTCCGACCCTTCGCATGTGATCCCCCAAACAGAAATTGAGATACGATCGGACATGACTTATGAAGAGGAGCCAATTAAGATTATAGCCCGGGAGGTTAAACAGTCGAGGAAGAAGAGCATACCTTTAGTAAAAGTGTTATGGAAACAACACGGTGTGGAAGAAGCTACGTGGGAACCAGAAGAAGCCATGAGAGAACAATATCCAAACCTTTTTACCAGTAAGATTTTCAAGGGCGAAAATCTCTAAAGGAGGGGAGAGTTGTAACAGCTCAATTTTGGGGCTAGCCGGAACAGTGGTTTTGGCACCACTAATCCGAGGGAGAAGAAAATTATTTTTGTATTATTTTATGTGTTATGGCATTAATATATGGCTATATGAAAAATTTGGTGCTTTAGTTTTAGCCATTGTATGCTTAATTATGAAAAAGGACTAAATCGCATAAAGTGCAAAAGTTCCATTATACAAGGTAGAGGTGTCTAAGAGCCATAGAATATTAAATTGAAGGTCCTTAAAGTGCAAATAGGGCAATTGGAGTGTGTTGGCTGGCCATAGAGACTAGGGAGACAAGGATATGAAATTTTGGTCAAGTTTGGTTGAATTAGGTGGTAAAATAATGAATAAAATAAGATAAAAAGATGTGATATCATCTTTTACTATTCCTTCTTCTTCTACCACCGAAATTTTAAAGGAAATAAGTGTTCTTGGAGTTCAAAATTTTCAGCAACACAAATCTCTTGCAAGTAAGTGATTTTGGTGGTTTTATTTGATAATTTTTGTACTTTTAGAAACCCAAAGCTTAAGCTAGCTAATGAGGGGACTAATTTGCAATATGGTTGAAAGTCTAGGGACTTGCCATGAGAGATTTTATGTTGTTTACTGAGGTTTTATGGAAGAAAATGAATGTTTGGAAGGTGAGAAACAACTTTTGTGAAAGATGTTGTCATGAAAAAACCTAAATGGGACTAAGTTGTAAAAGTTGAAATTGTGTAATAAATGCATGAAATAGTTGGAACTTTTAGTAGTTGTAAGAGTAATAAATGTTCAGCTAGGCTTGTTTAATGAGAAAATGTGACGAAAAATGATTTATGAGCCTAGGGGCAAAATCATAATTTTGCCATAGTACAAGGGCAAAATGGTCTGTAACGCCCCGAATTTGGGCCTAGAAGAATTGGGCCCATTGGGCCTTGAGAATGGGAGCGTTTAAAATTTTTGAGAATAAGAGAACGGCACTAATGCAAGTTGGATCTATTAGGTGAGTGATTTTGGAAGGTTAGGGGGCTTTTAGGAAGCCCTAGGGTTAAGCCATGTCATTTGGAAAATTTGTATTTTTGCCTTAGTGGGACCTTAGTCTCAGGTATTAGGCCTCTTAAACAAATTAAGGGGGAAATAGGACACAATTGGGCCTATGGGTCAGTGGCAAGATGGCGCCACTTGGGGAGCTATGAGGTGACGTTATTATCAGGTGAAGAGGTCCAAGGTTCGAGTAGTGGTAATGTATTTTGTTGAAGAGTTTATTTTGCATAGTGGACGGCTAGAGTTTTGTTGAATTTGAACTCTTGCGTTGGAGTATTTGAGTTGGTCTTGTGAGCTGATAGTGGAGGAAATTTCGGATGAGATGGAGGAGTTATCAGGGAGAAAAGTTAGGAGATGAGGAGTGTGTATGAGTTGGTGCCGAATGGGACTCTGGGAGAAGGCATTTTCGGCTTGTGGCTATAAAAGGAGGGTGCCGAATTCCTTTGAAAGGTTCTTAGGGTAATGCCAAAATTTTGCTTTTCTCTCTAGCCGAATTTCCTCACTTGAGAGTTGCCTAAACACCCTTTTCTCTCTAAGTGCTCAGAAGCCAAATCCTCCATACCTTTTCTTCTCAAATTCCTTTTCTTGTTCACATTTGGTTTTAGCTGATCACTTCTTCTCTTCTTCTTCCTATTGGTGCCGAATAGTCCCTTTCACCATACTAATCTCAAAAGCCAAATACTTCTTGGGCCGATTGCTTCTTGGGTAAGTGCTTAGTCAATTTTCCTTTAGTGTGTTTTGGTAAAAGCCGAAGGGCTATCTAACCTCTCCTTGTCATTAACCTTGTATTAACAAGGGTAGGGTTCAAAGATCGCAAGCGTGGTAAGGATCGTTAGCAAAGTGTTAAGTGTTCTCATCTCAGTTATGGATTAGTGGATGGCCGAATGTAAGTATGGCTTATAGAGGTGACTTATGTGGAATACGAGTCACTTGATTTTGATGATATATGTTTGGGTGCAGATCTAGGGGATATTTGGAAATAGTAGCTAAGGAAGGGCTACTAGAACTGGTGGCATACTGTAAGGTTACAGTGAGGTTTCGATTTTTGATAAAGAATGTATTAAGCCCTTAGTTAATCGTTAGGTGATGTCTATTGTAGGTTCGTGATTAAGGGGTTTGCAGCACGCGTTATTACCAGGTGTGTACAAACACTACACACACGATGGCGGCAACGTCAAAAAGCCGAAAAGCTGAAAGTGGCTAAATGGGCCTGCCGAGCTCGTGGGCCCAAATCGGTAAAGATTGATATGTGTATTTGAATATTGAATTGACATGAAAAGGCTGTATGGTTTGATTATGATCGGGCCTAATGGGCTACATAAACATAAGCGGGCCTAATGGGCTATATAAACATGAATGGGCTTAGTGGGCCTTATGGGATTTTAGAAATGTATGCTAGGGTTTAATGGACTCTAGGCATAGTTCTGATAAATTCTTAAAGTTTCATAAGACTTAATTTATTAATCAAACTTGTCTATGGACAAGTCGATTAGTTAGAGTGTGGTAATCGACATATGCATGTCTAGGATTGGATCGAGGGAGAGCTTGGTACTTAAGCGGTCCTAGTGACCCACCTCCTCTTCTTCGAAATCCTACCTGGTGCATAGTATTTGTTCACTTTAACCGCGAGGACTTGTTGATGGGCCAAAGTTCATAACTAAAACCCGAGGTGAAAGAAATTACGGAAATACCCCTGTAGGGTAGAAATTACAGAAATACCCATGTAAGGTAGAATTACAAAAATACCCCTGTAGGGTAGATTTACTAAAATACCCCTGGGTAGTGAAATGACTAAAATACCCCTAGGTGCTTAATGTGTGAAAATGTGTATGTTGCACTCATGATATATATGTTGCACTTGGGTGGGTTTGATGATACGGAGGAAGATATGTGAGGATCGCATAGTCGCTTGACGACCGTGGATCCACCAGTGGCTTTAAGCCCATTATATGCTTAGCAGCCTTGCTGCAACTTTGAGTAGTGCCGCTGTTGGTGCTACCTTTAGAGTGTAGGGATGGGTGGGTTGATATTTATATCCCCACAGGAGTGTAGGGTTGGAAGGGACATGGAGTGCAGGGTTGGATTTGGGATGGGAGCATTGCATTCATGTGATACTAATGTGATATGAGGTCATTGTGGGCTAAGGCCCAAGACCACCGATTTTAATAAGGCTTAGGCCCAACGTGATAATTGCATGTTGATTTGATTACCAAGGGTCGTACACACTGAGTTTCAAAAATCACACCCTTTTTATTTAATGTTTCAGGTGTCCCTCAGTAAACGGCTCGATGTGGAGGAGGACTCGGAGGTGGCCACACTACAAGCTACTTGGAAGTTTTTCTTTATTTGTTTCGAATAACTCTATTTTAATTACTTTATTCTCATGGGGATGTAATAAGGCCGTGTACCTCCAATTTGATTTTACATTTGGGTTTTAATTATTGTTCAACTATTTAATCATTCAACTTAAATAATTTTTTTTTAAATCTTAAAATTAAGCAAAGTCGTTTTGGAATTGTCCTTCTTAACTTTTCTTTAGAAGGGTTTCAATGAAAACAAGGTTTTCGCTAAAACACTTCAATGTGGTATGCCAGATTCGGGCCTAACTTCTGGGCGGAGTTTGGGATGTTACATGGTCATTTTTGCCTAAATAGAGATTATGATGTATTATGATTTATAAAGTGATTAAATGAGTGAATTTCACTATTATAGATCAAGAAGAGCGTGGAATCAACCTTGATCGAGGAAAAGGCAAGGTTACGGAATAGACAGTTGATTAACACATTTTGCACCGAGGTAAGTTTATCTGTAAACGATGCATCTTAAATACATATGTTGTTTCTCATTGGTGCATTGTATGATTGAGAATATTTCTTATTCTAAATGGATTGAATTTGGTCGATAATGAATTAGATTTGAAAATGTGGAATATTATCCGTAGTAATTAATGGTGGGCTGTGTGCGACACCACCTTAATTATTCTTGTTGGTGGGCTATGTGCGATACCACCTTATTACTTATTCACGATGGGTTGTGTGTGATACCACCGTACTTATTCTTCTTGGTGGGCTATGTGCGATACCACCCTATTAAAGATTAATGGTGGGCTAAGTGCGAAACCACCGAGTGCTTAGTATTACTAAGAATGGCTTATTGTGAAATCGTGATGTGTTGTTCATGTGATCATGTGGTGATAAGTGCAGGGATGTATGTTAAATAATATGAACATTTGGCTTATGATATGGTTGGAATGTGGTAAGAGATGAAACGAGTAAGCATGATCTTGGAATGTGGAATGTTCTTATTTATTATGAAATTCTATTTATTGATTGGCACATATTATGATGTTTATTGTTTACATGTAATCTTACTAAGCTTAAAGCTTACTCCCTTTCTTTTCCCTTGTCTTATAGTGTCGAAGAGCCGGGCCGAGATACGAAGATAATTGAAAGATCATCCACACTATCAGCTCAATCTCGGTATATCTAGACTTAGTATATTGAGTATGGCACGTATAGGGGCTAGACTAGGTGAATTATTTTGTTGTTTTGGCCAAGTATGTATTGGCTCCTTTAAAGATGAACTCTTTTGTATATTGCCATAGTTGATGGCTCATTATTACTAATTTATGAAAAGAAGAAGTTATTCATAGAAGTGTATGTTGCAAATTTGGGTTATCTAGTGATTTGTTGGGTGGGACTATGTTGTGTGAGCTAGGGTGATAAAAAGAGCTTGGCAAATAGCCTTGTTTTTGTCCACACGGGTAGGCACACGGGCGTGTGTCTAGGTTGTGTGTGACACACGGTCAATTGCATGGGTGTGTGATCAGGCCGTGTGTCCCCTTGCATGTTAGAATTGAAAGTTAGTAAGCTCAGTAGTAAACACAGGGGCAGAGACACGGCAGTGTGTCTCAAATGTGGGAGGCACGACCCACGGACATGGGCGTGTGCCCAGGCCATGTGAAGTCTGCACCTTGAAGTTGGAATTTAATTTGACACACGGTCTAAGGACACAGGCGTGTGCCTTGGCCGTGTGACCATAGTAAGATGATGACGTGATAGACAGAATGCCAAGGTTTTGGCACACGGGCTAAGACACGGGCATGTCGAGGCTGTGTGAGGGACACGGGCTAAGGACACGGGCGTGTGTCCAGCCATGTGAAATAAGTCAGTGGCGACCACGGGTGGAGAACACGGGCATGTCTTAGGGGTACACGGGCATGTCCCTTGAGCAGCACGGGCGTGTGACCCCTGTTCAGGCAAAATTTTTCTAAGTGAGTAAAAGTTCCCGGATTGATTTAGAAACCTTCCGAAAGTATGTTTAAGGCCTCGTAGGCCCATTATAAGGATGCTAGATATGTGAATGGAAAAGTTTTAATTTGGAATGAAATTCGATAACCTAAAGTTGTTTGACCATGTAAGTTAAGTACAGTAACGGCTCGTACCCAGTTCCGGCGTAGAATACGGGTAAGGGGTTTTACATTTAGTGGTATCAGAGCTATGGTTTAGTAGGTTCTTGGACTACCGTAGCGTGTGTAAGAGTCTAGCTATACATGCCATAAGTGTATATTGATAGTGTGGTGGCTTCTGACAATTCTAAACTTTGTTTTTATATAGTAAATGGATCTCGATCGAGCAGCTGCTGATGACGCAGCTCGTAACGCGCCGGCTCCCGCGCAAGGGACCGCGCCTGTAGAGAGTGGACCCGAGACTAGGGGTCAAGGAGAAGAGGCCCGGGAAGCCTTTCTCCAAATGATGAGTAACTGGTACACGGAGTATGTACGAGCAAACCCTAATGCTCAACCTCCTCCACCCCCTCCTATACCTCAGCCAGTTTCAGTGGCTCCTCAAGGTATAGGTTTAGTGAGAATAACTAAGCCCCCGGTAGATAAGATTCGGAAGCAAGGGCCAAAGAATTTAGAGCTAATATAGATGATGACCCTGAGAGGGCAGAGTTCTGGCTTGAGAACTCAATGAGGGTATTTGATGAACTCTCCTGCACACCTGAGGAGTGTTTAAAATGCGTCGTGTCTTTGCTGAGGGACTCGGCATACCATTGGACATTGGTGGTTCCAAGGGAGAGAGTGACGTGGGACTTCTTTTTGGAAGAGTTTCGAAAGAAGTATATAAGCCAAAGATTTGTGGACCAGAAACGGAAAGAATTCCTTAAATTAAAGCAAGGAAAAATGTCTATGGCAGGATACGAGCGCGAGTTTGTTAGGCTCAGCAAGTATACACTAGAATGTGTGTCTACAGAAGCTATCTTGTGCAAGAGGTTTGAAGATGGCATGAATGAGGGCATCAGGCTTCTAGTTGGGATTTTGGAGTTAAAAGAGTTTGTAGTGTTGGTTGATAGGGCATGTAAGGCCGAAGAACTGAATAAGGAGAAGAGGAAAGCCGTGAGTGAGGCTAGAGATGCAAGAAAAATGCCAATGAGCAAATCATACCAAGCTCAATCGAAGAGGTCCAAGGAGTTGAACCCTCGGACAATTGCATCAGTTGGGGTATTCACGTCGAGATCGAGGTAATACATACTCGGGCTCGAGAGTTCAAGCCACTTTGATGGCAAGTGTGGGCAATTCGAAGTCCAAACCGGTGTGTCCAAATTATGGTAGGTAGCACACTGGGGAGTGTTGGGGAAACAACCGAAATTGTTATAAATGTGGTTCCCCCGACCTTTTATCGAAATTGTCCAGAGAGGGAGGAGAAGGAAAGAAAGCAAGAAGTGAGATTAAGCAATGTATCTTCGAGGGGTAGATCACAAAAGAACCCGGGAGGTGGGACCAGTAGTAGAAGTACGCCTCGAGACTCTGCTGTGAGACCGGAGGGTCGGGCACCTGCAAGGACCTATGCCATTCGCACTCGCGAAGAGGCATCATCTTCGGATGTGATAACAGGTACTTTTTCTCTTCATGACACCTCTGTTATTGCTTTGATTGATCCGGGATCTACCCATTCTTACATTTGCATGAAACTGGCATCTTGTATGAGCATGATTGTTGAGTCTACGGAATTTGTAGTAAAAGTGTCAAACCCGTTAGGCAAACATGTGCTAGTTGACAAGGTGTGTAGGAATTGTCCTTTGACAATTAGAGGTTATTGTTTTCCGGCAAACCTTATGTTGTTGCCGTTTGATGAATTTGACTTGATTCTTGGTATGGATTGGTTGACTGCCCATAATGTTTTAGTGAACTGTGGTAGTAAGTTTATTGAATTGAAATGTGAAAATGGAGATGTCATTCGGGTCGAATCAGGTAAATCGAATAGTTTGCCTGTGATGATTTCAACTATGGTAGCCGAAAAATACTTGAGGAAAGAATACGAGTCCTATCTAGCCTTTGTGCTGAATACTCAAGAGTCAGAGGTAAAGATTGAATCAGTGCCTGTGGTATACGAGTATCTGGATGTGTTTCTAGAAGAGTTACCCAAATTACCTCTAGTTAGAGAGGTCGAGTTTGGGATTGAGTTAGTTCCGGGAATGGCACCTATCTCGGTTGCTCTGTATAGGATGGCACCATTATAGTTGAAAGAATTGACGATTCAGTTGCAAGAGTTAATGGACAAGGGTTTTGCAAGACCGAGCTATTCACCGTGGGGTGCTCCGATACTTTTTGTAAAGAAGAAAGATGGCTCGATGAGGTTATGCATAGATTATAGACAGCTCAACAAGGTGACAGTGAAGAATAAGTATCCTTTACCAAGGATAGATGACCTATTTGACCAACTGAAGGGAGCTACGGTGTTCTCCAAGATAGACCTAAGGTCTGGTTATTATCAGTTGAGATTTAAGGAGCAAGATGTGCCGAAAATTGCATTTCAGATAAGGTATGGCCACTATGAGTTTCTTGTCATGCCATTTGGCCTAACGAATGCTCCTGCGATTTTTATGGATTTAATGAACCGTGTCTTCCGATCGTATTTAGATAAATTTGTGGTTTTTTTATTGACGACATATTAATTTATTCCCAGGATGAGAGTGAGCATGCATAACATTTGAGGATTATCTTACAGACTTTAAGAGACAAGCAGTTGTATGCTAAATTCAGCAAGAGCGAGTTTTGGCTCCGAGAGGTCGGATTCCTAGGACACATTGTGTCGGGTGATGGTATTAGGGTTGATCCAAGTAAGATCTCGTCTATTGTGGAGTGGAAACTGCCAAGGAATGTGTCAAAAGTCAGAAGCTTTTTGGGTTTAGCGGGGTACTACAGACGGTTCGTAAAGGGGTTTTCCACGATTGCTACCCCGATGGCGAAACTGTTGCATAAAGATGTTAAGTTTGAATGGACTAAGAAATGTCAACAGAGTTTCGAAAGATTGAAAGCATTGTTGACTGAGGCGTCAGTTTTAGTACAACCTGAGTCGGGGAACGAATTTGTAGTATACAAGGATGCGTCATTTAATGGTCTTGCCTGTGTGTTAATGCAAGAAGGTAAGGTAGTCACTTATGCCTCGAGACAGCTAAAACCGCATGAGAAGAATTATCTGCCTCATGATTTGGAGTTGGCTGCAATCGTTTTCGCTTTGAAGATTTGGCGTCATTATTTATATGGTGAGAAGTGCTGAATCTTCACCGATCATAAGAGTTTGAAGTACTTGATGGATCAAAAGGATTTGAATTTGCGACAACGACAGTGGCTCGAATTATTGAAGGATTATGAGCTAGTAATTGATTACCATCCGGGGAAGGCAAATGTGGTTGCGTATGCCTTGAGTAGGAAATCCCTATATGCTTTGAGAGCTATGAGTACTAGCTGAGCGTTATCTGAGGATGGTGCTATATTAGCCAAGTTGAAGGCTAGACCATTATTTATTCAACATATATGTGAGGCTCAAAAGAATGATAATGAGATGCAAGCTAAGAGAGCTAAGTGTGAATCGGGAAATGATTCTGAATTCCAGGTGAGTTCAGATGGTTGTTTGTTGTTTCATGACAAGATTTGTGTACCAAAAGATGATGATTTGATCTGGAAAATTTTACGTGAAGCACATAGTGGTCATTTGTTAGTACATTCCGGTAGCACGAAAATGTACAATGATTTGAAGCAATTTTATTGGTGGCTGGGTATGAAAAGACACATCTCTGAGTTTGTGACCAGATGTTTGATCTGTCAACAAGTGAAAGTCGAGCATCAAGTACCTTCGAGATTACTTTAGCCGGTGATGGTTCCCGAGTGGAAGTGGGACCGAATCACCATGGATATTGTAACGGGGTTGCCTATGACTCCGAGAAAGAAAGATGTTGTGTGGGTTGTTCTTGATAGACTAACGAAGTCGGCTCACTTTATACCAATGCGAGTAGATTATTCGCTTGATAAGCTGGCTGAGTTGTATATTGCTGAGGTAGTGAAACTTTATGGGGTGCCTATATCTATTATCTCAGATAGAGATCCGAGATTTACCTCGAGAATTTGGAAGAAGCTACAGGAAGCCTTAGGTACAAAGTTTAATTTTAGTACTGCGTTCCATCCTCAAACTGACGGCCAATCTGAAAGAGTAATTCAAGTTCTTGAGGATATGCTCTGATGCTGTGTGTTAGAGTTCGGAGGTAGTTGGGAAAGATATCTACCTTTGGTTGGGTTTGCTTATAACAACAATTATCCGTCGAGTATATGGATGGCACCGTACGAAGCTTTATATGGTCGCAAGTGCCGAAATCCTTTGTATTGGACCAAGCTTGGTGAGAAGCAAATTCATGGGGTCGATCTAGTTAAAGAGACCGAGGAGAAAGTGAAAGTGATTCGTGATAGTCTGAAAGCTACTTCGGACCGACAAAAGTCGTACGTGGATTTGAAAAGAAAAGAAATTGAGTTTCAAGTGGGCGATAAAGTATTTCTGAAAGTATCCCCGTGGAAGAAAATATTGAGATTTGGTCCGAAGGGCAAATTGAGTCCACGATTCATAGGGCCGTATGAGGTTACCGAAAGGATTGGGCCAGTGGCATATTGGTTGGCTTTGCCGGTAGAGTTAGAGAAAATACATAACGTATTTCATGTTTCAATGTTGCGACGATATCGTTCTGACCCTTTGCATGTGATCCCCCAAACGGAAATTGAGATACGATCGGACATGACGTATAAAGAGGAGCCAATTAAGATTATAGCCTGGGAGGTTAAACAGTTGAAGAAGAAGAGCATAGCTTTAGTAAAAGTGTTATGGAAAAAACACGGTGTGGAAGAAGCTACGTGGGAACCGGAAGAAGCCATGAGAGAACAATATCCAAACCTTTTTACCGATAAGATTTTCGAGGGCGAAAATCTCTAAAGGAGGGAAGTGTTGTATCAGCTCGATTTTAGGGCTAGTCAGAACAGTGGTTTCGGGACCACTAATCCGAGGGAGAATAAAATTAATTTTGTATTATTTTATGTGTTATGGCATTAATATATGGTTATATGAAAAATTTGGTGCTTTAATTTTAGCAATTGTATGCTTAATTGTTAAAAAGGACTAAATCGCATAAAGTGTGAAAGTTCCATTATACAAGGTAGAGGTGTCTAATAGCCATAGAATATTAAATTGGAGGTCCTTAAAGTGCAAATAGGCCAATTGGAGTGTGTTGGCCGGCCATAGAGACTAGGGAGACAAGGATATTAAATTTTGGTCAAGTTTGGTTGAATTAGGTGGTAAAATAATGAATAAAATAAGATAAAAAGATGAAATATCATCTTTTACTATTCCTTCTTCTTCTACCACCAAAATTTTAGAGGAAATAAGGGATCTTGGAGTTCAAAATTTTCAGCAACACAAATCTCTTGCAAGTAAGTGATTTTGGTGGTTTTATTTGATAATTTTTGTAGTTTTGGAAACCCCAAAGCTTAAGCTAGCTAATGAGGGGACTAATTTTCAATATGGTTGAAAGTCTAGGGACTTGCCATGAGAGAGTTTATGTTTTTTACTGAGTTTTTATGGAAGAAAATGAATGTTTGGGAGGTGAGAAACAACTTTTGTGAAAGATGTTGTCATGAAAACACCTAAATAGGACTAAGTTGTAAAAGTTTAAATTGTGTAATAAATGCATGAAATAGTTGGAATTTTGAGTATTTGTAAGAGTAATAATTATTCAGCTAGGCTTTTTAAATGAGAAAATGTGACGAAAAATGATTTATGAGCCTAGGGGCAAAATCGTAATTTTGCCATAATACAAGGGCAAAATGGTTATTTTTGCCTAAATAGAGATTATGATGTATTATGATTTATAAAGTGATTAAATGAGTGAGTTTCACTATTATAGATCAAGAAGAGCATGGAATCAACCTTGACCGAGGAAAAGGCAAGGTTACGAAATAGACTGTTGATTAACACATTTTGCATCGAGGTAAGTTTATGTGTAAACGATGCATCTTAAATACATATGATGTTGCTCATTGGTGCATTGTATGATTGAGAATATTTACCGATTCTAAATGGATTGAATTTGGTCGATAATGAATTAGATTTGAAAATGTGGAATATTATTCGTAGTAATTAATGGTGGGCTGTGTGCGACACCACCTTAATTATTCTTGTTGGTGGGCTATGTGCGATACCACCTTATTACTTATTCACGATGGGCTATGTTTGATACCATCGTTTGTATGAACATTTGGTGGGCTATGTGCGATACCACCGTACTTATTCTTCTTGGTGGGCTATGTGCGATACCACCCTGTTAAAGATTAATGGTGGGCTAAGTGCGAAACCACCGAGTGCTTAGTATTACTAAGAATGGCTTATTTTGAAATTGTGATGTGTTGTTCATGTGATCATGTGGTGATAAGTGTAGGGATGTATGTTAAATAATACGAACATTTGGCTTGTGATATGGTTGGAATGTGGTAAGAGATGAAACGAGTAAGCATGATCTTTGAATGTGGAATGTTCTTATTTATTATGAAATGCTATTTATTGATTGGCACATATTATGATGTTTATTGTTTAAATGTAAACTTACTAAGCTTAAAGCTTACTCTTTTTCTTTTCCCTTGTCTTATAGTGTCAAAGAGCCGGGTCAGGATACGAAGATAATTGGAAGATCATCCACACTATCAACTTAATCTCGGTATATCTAGACTTAGTATATTGAGTATGGCATGTATAGGGGCTAGACTAGGTGAATTGTTTTGTTGTTTTGGCCAAGTATGTATTGGCTCCTTTAAAGATGAACTCTTTTGTATATTGCCATAGTTGATGGCTCATTATTACTAATTTATGAAAAGAAGAAGTTATTCATAGAAGTGTATGTTTCAAATTTGGTTTATCTAGTGATTTGTTAGATGGGACTATGTTGTGTGAGCTAGGGTGACAAAAAGAGCTTGGCAAATAGCCTTGTTCTTGTCCACACGGGTAGGCACACGGGCGTGTGTCTAGGTCGTGTGTGACACACGGTCAATTGCATGGGTGTGTGATCAGGCCGTGTGTCCCCTTGCATGTTAGAATTGCAAGTTAGTAAGCTCAATAGTAAACACACGGGCAGAGACACGGCCGTGTGTCTCAGCCGTGTGGGAGGCACGGCCACGGACATGGGCGTGTGCCCAGGCCGTGTGAAGTCTGCACCTTGAAGTTGGAATTTAATTCGACACACGGTCTAAGGACACGGGCGTGTGCCTTGGCCGTGTGACCATAGTGAGATGATGACGTCATAGACAGAATGCCAAGGTTTTGGCACACGGGTTAAGACACGAGCGTGTCGAGGCCGTGTGAGGGACACGGGCTAAGGACACGGGCGTGTGTCCAGCCGTGTGAAATAAGTCAGTGTCGACCAACAATGGAGAACACGGGCTTGTCTTAGGGGTACACGGGCGTGTCCCTTGAGCAGCACGGGCGTGTGACCCCTATTCAGGCAAAATTTTTCTAAGTGAGTAAAAGTTCTCGGATTGATTTAGAAACCTTCCGAAAGTATGTTTAAGGCCTCGTAGGCCCATTATAAGGATACTAGATATGTGAATGGAAAGGTTTTAATTTGGAATGAAATTCGATAACCTAAAGTTGTTTGACCATGTGAGGTAAGTACGGTAACGCCTCGTACCTGGTTTTGGTGTAGAATACGGGTAAGGGGTGTTATATAAACCCTAATCGTAACGTATACTCGAGAGGTAATATATCAGGATTTCCCGTCCGGGCTAAATCATTTCTATAATGAGGTCAATAAGATTACTCGTCCGAGCTAAATCTCGTCTGCAACAAATGCAGGACCCTATTCATTTCGAGAAACCACATATATTCATCAGAATTCAATATTCAATCGGGACTTAACCCTTTTTCACCATTTCAAGCATATATTCAATTTTTCATTATAGCATTCCAATAATGTACATCAATATAAGTCACATTCCATACAAACACAATATTCAATTAAACATATTTACATGCTCGATTAAGTTACACGAACTTACCTCGACACCTGTTCGCGTAAGTAATCTACTAATCTGAAACCTTTTCTTTTCCTCAGTCTAACCTCAAATTTGTGTTGTCCGGATCTATATAAATAGCTTTAATCATCAATTTCTCACATTTCAAATTCATTTGGACTCAATTTACATCTTAGGCAAAATTACCATTTTGCCCTTAACTTTTCCATAAATTCTAATTTTGTCCCTAGGCTCGAAAAATGAAACTTGTGCAATTAACTCTCTATTCCAAGCCTAACCAAAATCCCATTACAAAATTTACAGCACAAGTTTCATAAAAATTCAAAATTTTTCTTTAATTGCACAATTTTACATTTTAGTCCCTAAATCATGTTTTCATCAAAAATTACTTTGTAAAAGTTGTTTATCTATCAACAACCTTTCATTTTCTACCACAAATTTCTAGTTTTTAGCATATTCATCCATGACCCAAATTTCATACCTTGATAACTTTTCAAATTAATCCCCCAAATAGATAGATTAAGCTATCCCGGATTCAAAAATATCAAAATTACTAAAAACGGGACAAGGAAACTTACCCAATTAAGCCATGAAAGTTTCTTCTCTCTCTCCTAGGGTTTCCATGTATTTCTGGTTGAAGAAGATGATATTTTCTTTTCATCTTTTAATTAATTAAATATTTTTCAAATTCCAATTTAGTCCTTGCCCTTTTTCTAAATTTCCATGGATGAGTCACCAAAAATCTACATACTTTTCTTTAATGGTCTAATTACCATATAAGGACATCAAGTTTTGGATTCCATAGCTATTTAATCCTTATAGGTACTAAAATTCAACTTTCGCATTCTATGCGATTTAGTCCTTCTCGTAATTAAACACTAAATCGATAAAATTTTCGTATCAAAATTTTCACACGACACATGTCTATCATAATACGGACCATATAATAAAATAAAAATAAACTTTATTTTCGGATCGGATTTGTGGTCCCGAAACCACTGTTCCGATTTCACTGAAATTGGGCTGCTATAGGTGAAGTGACCTGCCATCAAATGTAGTAGTTAATTTGGTTTATTCCTATATTTAAGGAGCTTATTTTTCTATGCAATTTAGTATTTTATATTACGTTTTCGGTATTTAGTGCTTAAGATTAAATACTAATAAAATAAGTATTTTTTAACACATTTTGTAAGTGTTGTGACCCATTAGGCTGACACGGGCCTTAGATAGTGCTAATATGTTAAATTGAATGTGTAAGATGAAGGATTATAGGCCTAATTGACATGGTAGCAAGGAACAAGTGATGCACAAAATTCTCGGGACGTCAAGACATGAAACGAACGATAAAAGACAAATTTGAGATGTTGTGTTGCGCCATGTAAGGGCTATGGCACGACGCAAGTCGACGTGATGCCCAAGAATATCAAGGCTATTTTGGTCAGTGCAATCAAATTTATACGAAGACCTGGGATGTGCTGAAGACCTAATTTGGGATGCCAACACTTCTATAAATAAGACATTAGGGGTTTGATGTAACTAAGTCATCCTAGACGCACTAAAAAACCCTAGTAATTTAGTAGTACAATTAGATTAATTTTCTCTCGGCTTTTCATAAACTATTTGTTTTTCTTATTGGAATCGGTTTTGATCCAAGAGTTTATTTATTTTAGTTTAGTATTTCAGTTTATATTTTCTTCACATTCGATATATTTCATTATTCAAATCAATAGATTTTCAACTTCGTTCTTCATTCGATATCCAATCCATGATTATTCTAATCCCATTTCTCTTCCGATTCAGTCATGTTCTTCACACGAGTTATTCAATTAAGATTGAGATTATGAATAACATGAGTGGTTAAATACCTTAGGGGAGATTAAAAAGTGGATGGGGATGTGATTAATGGAGGATTTAGGGTTTTCCCAAGAGGCTTAGTTGGTATAGATTACGTGTTCTTAAACCCTAGGCCTGACAGCACTAGGAAGTTATCATAGGCTAAATGAGGTCGAGAGATAAGTCAAATCAAGTAAATCATAATTTATCTTGGTTGAGAAAGTGCGATCGAGAGATAAGTGAGTATCAACCAATCGATTAATTAGTTAGAGACCGAGCAAACTTCTACATATCTAATAGTCCTCATGATCTTCCACATAAGATAGTCCTGGCAGACTTCCACATAAGATAGTCCTGATAGACTTTCACATAAGATAGTTTTAATGGGCTTCCACATTTATGATAATTCCATGACCATGGACTTCCATTCATCCCACTAAGGGCTCTGATATGTCCCACACAAGGGCTCTCAATTATCCTATGAAGGGCTCTTATACGTCTTGTAAGAAAATATAATATCATACGTAGTATTAATATATCAGTAACAATGATAATGCAATACAATGTAGTAGTATTAACACAACATAATACCTTTAATCAGACAAAGTTAAAAATTAGAAGAAGAATTTTGTTAAGGCATGTATGAATAGTTTCCTTAAGACAGATTCGACCTCCCCTCGATGCTTTGAGTAACATTAGATGTCTATTCCCAGGATAAAAAACAAACGGTCACAGTAGTAGCACAACAATAGTGATCAATCGAACACAATCTTGTCTTTCTCTATCACTAAGAGAAATGAATTTAGAAGAAATTTATGATATTGATGGTTTTTGATGATGTGTTTTTGAAATCTCCTAACTTGGCTTTATATAGATGAGAGGAAATGAATGAAGAGATTTAGACCGATTCGTGAAGAGTTTTGTTGAAAATTAATAGATATAAGTGAATAGAGACAATGAATGAAAAAAATGCAATATTAAACCAAGAGATACAATTACTTAATTTGAGCATCAATTTATCATTCATCACTCAATATTTATTTTCCAACAATCCCCCACATAAATGAAATTGATGGATTAACGAGACTCAAAGACTCAAAGAGGTGATAGATTCTACGTTCAATATTTGCATAGGATAGGTAAGCATCAACCCTTGAACCTTCCCTTGTGAAAGTATATTTACTTTACAAGTTGACTAGTAGACGTGATGTCCTTGAATTATTCTGTCGTTTGTGTAAACGGTGATATTCCTCACGCAAATACCTCCATAGCAAGATTTTTGGTTTTCATGGGTATGTTCATATGGCCATGAACATCCTCCTAGTTCTACAAGATCTTAGAGGACTATGCCCAAATAGTCTCCTTGAAGCGACCCCACTTCACTCTCACCTAAGTGACTTATGTCGTTCGTTTCACCAAAACAGACAATGGTAATTAAAAGCATTGCTTAACCTTTTCCACATTTTAACCACTATTTTCATCATAGGAATGGAATCGGGATAAGAATCCCCACAGTGACCTCACAAGGTTTATGCAAGTAGGTTATCCCATTGAACCTAGATCTTGGGATCTCCAGTCAACTAGGTTGGGTTTTCCTTCACATAGCACCTTAAATATTCATGGGCTTTAGTCTCATTCCTTTTGATGTTTTATCAACTTGATCTTGGGTTAACCCTTTGGTTAGCAGATCCGCAGTGTTATCTTTTGATCTTACAAAATCAATAAAGATAACTCCGGTTGAGATCAGCTGCTTAACAGCATTGTGTCGACGACGCATGTGTCTTGACTTACCATTATACATTACGTTCTATGCTCTACCAATTGTTGCTTGGTTATCACAATATATGCATATTTTGGGCACAGACTTTGGCCATTTAGGAATATCCTCTAAAAGGTTTTGTAGCCATTTTGCCTCTTCTCTATATTTGTCTAGAGCTACAAACTCGGATTCCATTGTGGATCTAGTTATAATAGTTTGCCTTGAGGATTTCCACGACACAGCTCTTCCTCCCAATGTGAAAATATAACCACTTGTGCTTTTGGTATCTTGAATATCAGATATCCAACTAGCATCAGAGAATCCTTCTAACACAGCAGGATCTCTAGAATAATGTAATCCGTAGTTCTAAGTATATCTGAGATGTAAGGCCCCGAAAATAGGTCTAGTAATTTCGGGTAAGTTTACCGGGTTCTAAGTGAAAATTAGGAATTAATCGGGTTAATTAGCGATTTATATTCTTAATTAGTTAGCTTAATTTCATCTAAAAAAAATTGGTAAATCATATTCCGGAAAATAAAAATATTTTTAGAAAAATTAATTTTATGGTTTTAAATAATTTTTCGGTAAAAATAAATATTTTGGGTTAACTTGGAATTTAAAATTAATTTAAAATGAGGGTTTAATTGAGTGGTTTTAAATATTAATTAAATGGACTAATTTGAAAAACAAGGGAAATGTGTAAGAGGTTTTATAGCAAATAAATCATAATTTCAAAATTTTGGAGGGAAAGGAGCAAATTGTAAAACAAGGGAAAAAGGGGAGTGGCCTGATGGTAAATTCCCCAAATTTTGAAAATCAGGTGGGGGTTTTCAGTTTTAAAAATTCTGTAACTGCCTCACTTTTTGCTCATTTTTCACACGAATTGAGAGCTTTTTATCTCGTTTTTTGCTTGTTTTCAGAAACCAAATAACAAAGAAGAGATCTAAACCTTTCCTCTCCCAAAATTCTCTCTAAAATCTCTCGAAATAATTTTCAAAGTTAGGCAAAAAGTCATCCAAATTTCTTCAAGCATTTTGATTTAAACTTCCAAATCAATGAAGGTAATCTTCATCTCTAAACTTATTTTTATGTTGATTTCAATCATTATTCGTTAATTAAAGTGATTATAATGGATTTTCAACTTTAATTTATTCTTTCTTGAACTTGAGGATTAACAGTGGTGGATCTTTAATTTTAAGTTGGAATCCAAATATTAATGGATGTCTAAGATCAAAATAGGTCTAATAAGAGGTTTTTAATCTTAAACCAAAAGATCAAACACGTTTTATGGATCAATTTTGAGAGATTCGAATTTGATCAAGAACATGGATGATTTTTTCCAAAAAATTATGAAACGGATTAAATGATGAAATTAACACTTAGAATACATGTTATTGGACTAGTAATGAAGATTAGAAGTGGTTTGAGTTGCTGAAAAGGGAGTTTAGTTGAGGAATTCCATATTTCAGCTTAGTTGTGAAATATTGGTAAGGTAGTTTAGAGCAATGATTTGGATTCGTATACTTTATCAAATTTCATGTTTCTTGTTGCTATTGTTAGTTTGTAATGCATACTTTGTCTCTATCAAAGCTCCACATCAAGAGGCGGAACGTGCGAATCAAAGTTGAAGCTCAAACTTGCTTGTTTGAACACATATTTGCTTAAAGAGCTAAGTATGGAGGTGAGTGATATTTAGGGCAATTTGGTAAATTGGCCTGATTATGTGTTAAATTAAGGGTTTAATTGGTGTTTTTAATGACTTAATTTCATATTGGATGGTTGAATTTGCAAAAATAAGTTTTATTTTATGAAAGAGAAATATGACAATTAGTTTGGCAGGTTAGGTATTATGCTTTTAGCATGAATAAACTGTATGAAATAAGTTGATATTTGGAGCATGAATTGCTAATTTATTGAACATTTGATAAATGTGTTCTAATTGGTATATGAATATTGGGAAAATGATATTTGCTATGCTTAATTTTATTGATGTTAAAACTGCTTAGCAACATGCTTTTACTTGCATTTTAACATCCTAAATTAAGTGATTAAACAATAGATTTTGTGCCTTTTATGTATGATTATATCGGCAACATTTCATGGTGGATCCATAGGATATAGTTGGCATGCCATAGGATTTGTGAGTACTCACCATTATTTGTGATATTGTGAGCATAAGGCTCTTAGTGGACTGATTTGTTTGGAGTAGATAAGGGAGTGTTGATCTTGAGTATCCAGTCATTGGGTTTTTTGAGGCGCTATAAGGAAGCGTGTGGCTTCGACTCGCTCAATTCGGAGGACTGTATTTTATTTTTGGGAGTTCGGAGATCCGTTTATCCAATGTATGATCACACGTTTACTTGTTGCCATGGATGTATTATTCCAATATAATTGATTGATTGTGCCAATATAATTGACTGTTATTGTGTTAAAATATGATTTTACATGCCATGGAAAAATTGATTTTTAATTCTTGAAATATCATGTGATGTTATGGTGAAAAGTTAACATGTTGTGATTGGAAATTTAATGTGTTAGAATTAAGTGACCCGAATCCTTATTTAAATAAAATACAATGGTAAAATAAAATAAAAGAAGAATCCCTATAGAACTACACTTCTTTTATTTTATTTTAAATAAGGTTTTTTAAACCTTATTAAACTCCATCTATTGGATATTGATTAGAATAAGGAGTTTCAATCTTACTACACTCCTATTAGAATATGGCTTTACAAGCCTATAAATAGACATAGTCTATTCCTCTTGTAAACTGATTCGAATTCGACATAGTGAATTTTCTTCTCCTCTGCCCGTAGTTTTTTCCTGAAAGGGTTTCCACATAAAATATGTGTGTTCTTTATTTTATTTCTTTTTCTTTGCGATATATATTGTCATTACCAAAATTTATATTTTTCACAAATTGGTATCCGAGCTTTCGGGTTTTTCATCTCGATCACGGTAATGGTGTCCTTGAAGTATGAAATTCTACTGTTGGATCGCAACACCAGATTCGCGTTGTGGCAGATAAAGATGCAGGCAGTTCTTGCACAAATGGATTTAGAGGAAGCCTTGCTAGGGATAGATAAAATGCCTTCGACATTGACGGAGGAAGAGAAGAAGCGCAAGGATCAAAAGGCGTTAACACAGTTATATCTGCATTTGTCTAACGAAATTTTACAGGATGTGATGAAGGAGAAGACCGCCGCTGCATTATGGAAGAGGCTAGAACAAATATGTATGTCGAAAACTCTAACCAGCAAGTTACATATGAAGCAACGTCTTTATGCTCATCATTTGGAGGAAGGTGCGTCTGTGCACGAACACTTAACAGTGTTTAAAGAAATTCTTTCAAACTTGGAGGCCATGGAGGTTCAGTATGATAAGGAAGATCTAGGGTTGATTTTACTTTGTTCGTTGCCCTCGTCTTATTCAACCTTTAGAGACACGATTTTATATAGCCGCGAGTCTCTCACAGTTGATGAGGTTTATGATTCTTTGACCTCGTATGATAAGATGAAGCATCTTGTGGTTAAAACCGACTCTCAGAGAGAGGGTCTCATTGTTCGTGGGAGACAAGACCGAAATGCTGATGATGATCGTAGAAGGACACAGGAACGGAATCCTCGCGGTAAATCTAAGGGTAGATCAAAGTCTTCAAACAGAGGTAAAACTTGTAACTTCTGCAAGAAGAAAGGGCACATTAAATCTGAGTGCTATAAGCTACAAATAAGATCAAAAGGGAGGCTGCGAATCAAATGGCAAAACAACCAGAAAATTTCGGTGAAGCTGATGTTGTAGAAGACTACAGCGATGGTGAACTTCTAGTCGCGTCTGTCAACAATTCTAAAGTGAGCGAGGAGTGGATACTTGATTCAGGTTGCACCTTCCACATGAGTCCCAATCGGGATTGGTTTACAACTTACGAAACAATGTCTGAAGGTGTTGTTTTGATGGGAAATAATGCTTCGTGTAAAATCGCAGGTGTTGGAACAATTAAAGTTAAGATGTTTGACGGAGTTGTCAGAACACTTAGCGATGTACGACATGTTCCAGAATTGAAGAGAAATTTAATTTCGTTAAGTACTCTTGATTCAAAAGGGTACAAATACACAGTTGAAAGTGGGATTTTGAAGATTTCCAAAGGTTCCCTCGTTGTGATGAAAGGGCAGAGAAAGACTGCCAAGTTATATGTTTTGTAGGGTTCTACTATTATTGGTGATGCAGCTATCGCTTCCTCTTCCTTGTCAGATGATGATATTACTAAACTTTGGCATATGCGCCTAGGGCATATGAGTGAGAATGGCATGGCAGAATTGAGCAAAAGAGGACTTCTTGATGGGCAAGGAATTTGCAAACTGAAGTTCTGTGAGCATTACATTTTTGGGAAGCAAAAGAGAGTTCGATTCACCAGAGGAATCCATAACACGAAGGAAACGTTGGAGTAGATTCATTCTAATCTGCGGGGGGCATCAAGAGTGCCTTCGAGAGGTAGAGCTAATTATATGCTAACTTTTATTGATGATTTTTCCAGAAAAGTTTGGGCATTCTTCTTGAAGCAGAAAAGCGATGTGTTTTCCACATTTAAGTCTTGGAAAACTATGATTGAAAAATAGACGGGAAAACAAATGAAACACCCCAAACCCGGCCCACGAGATTTGCCCAAATTTGGTATGTTCCTCAAGTAAACCGGTTTCAAAATTCTTTCGTTACCTAGAGAAAACTTGTGCGATTTTAAAAAAAAAAACATTGTTTGGGTTGGGCTTGTGTTGAAAACGAATTCAATTCTTTATATTAAAAATTTTACTTAAACTTTAATAGGTAAAACTCATAATCATAATAAATAGAAATAAATGGAAAACAATTCAACTATGGCCTTATGGCCTTATTACATCAAATAATTTCCAAGTAATTCAAGTACTTAAATAGAAATAGTAGTTCATAAAATAAAAACTTCATGTTGAGCATGGCCACCACAAGTTACGCCGTCCCGGTCCATCACTGTTCATCACTGAAACATGGTCCCACAACGGGGGTGAGTCAAACGGACTTAATGTGTACACGACACTAAGTCATAATAGAATCAAAGCGTCACAGGAGTTACACCTTCAAAACATAGAATACAAGTTATGATGCATTCCCAAACCCAAACCTAATTGTCCATCCGCTACACACCCCGTACCAACCATGCACACCGTGGGGACTACTAAGTTGACCCTCCTTCCGCTACACTCCAAATTGCGGTCTTAGGTCACCGCATTCGTGGTCTTAGGTCACCACGTTCGATGACATCGTGGTCTTAGGTCACCACTTTCAGTGACATCGTGGTCTTAGGTCACCACTTTCGAGATATCACGGTCTTAGGTCACCGTGTTCGTGGTCTTAAGTCACCACATTCACTTCTCCTTTCAAACAAACCCATATGCCCCATATAATAATGATATGCATAAATATGCCGAGTTCACATTCTTATCATATTCTCATGTTACTAATGACCTTTTCATATTCTTTGTAGAAGTAGGAAACGTACTGAGTACTTAGTACCATAACATGGTACCCTAGCCACTTTCATATTCTTAATATCACATATTTTAATAAAGCAGGCCATGAAACATATTAAGAAGTAGTGTGGGGTACACACTGATTTGCTTAACCACTTCTTTGAAATCCCAAAATCTTATCTACTGCCTTAGATCTCAAGTTCCTACAATTGATTAACCACTTACTATTTAGCACAAAGCCTATTCGGCTAGAAAACCAAATCCTAGTAGGATTTGTATTCTTAAAGCTTACCTTGGTGTCGATTTGATGATTTAATCAAATCCCGAAACTCGTATTTTTCCCTTTGAAATCGGCTAGTCACTACATCCCTTGAATTGGTTAGTTTTCGGCTTAAAACACATAATAATAGATCTACTACTAAAATAGGCCTTGGCCGAATTTACCTTTGTTCTTACCTTCCAAATCTTAAATCCCGAATTGGATCCTTGCTTCTTTATTCTTTTGCCGAAATCCCTATGTACCCATGTTAGATCCAATCTAACATTAAATCATAATAATATAGCTTATGGCCGAATGGTATTCATAACTTACCTTAGATCTTAGAAGTTCCGAAAGATACCTTCTTGTAGTTGACAATTTCTTAAATCCCAAAAACACCCTTCCATAACTCGGCCAAAAATCCATAATAGAGATTAGTCCCTAAATTTTAGATAGGTTTAAAAATATAAAAGAATTGAAACCAAACTTTGGATCTTACCTTTTTTAATAAATCGGTAGCACCCTTGTTAAAAGCCCCTTAAAGAATCGGCCTTGATGACTAGATGATAAAGTTTCGGCTTTTGGGATTTAATGGAGAAGTCGACTAGAGGTTCTCTTGGGGTATTTGGTTTCCACAAAAATAAGGAAAAGAAACTTTAGAATTTTGGCAATGGTGGACTATAGATTCGGCTTGACAAAAGAAAAGAGAAGAGAGAGAGAGGAGAGCACTCGAGAAATTGGCGAGAGAGAGGAGGAGGAAGAAAAATTGATGAGTAGCCCTATTTCCTTCCTTTTATAGCCGAAACTACACCTCAGAATCCCTTACTTGGCCACCACTCTTCTTTATTTGATAGCTTTATCTCTTAATTTAAAATAATTAGAGAATAATCCTTTATTATCTCTTCAAAAATAATCCAAATTAAATACCATATTTATCACCTTATTAATCAAATATTAAAGAGAATAAAACTCCTCCTTTCTAGAAGGCTTGTGTCGTCCACATCAGAGCTTTTGGAAGCAAAAATAAAACTTCTTTTATTTGCTTCCCAAGTGACTCGAACCCAGGCCCAACACCTTGCATGTGGCGCCATTTCCAAAGGCCCCAAGTGGAATCTTCAGGCCACTTTTCCAAGCCTGTTTGTGTGTCAAATTTCACAAACTTTTTATTTTAAGGCCACCTTGCCTTAATTTCCTCTTTTAAACTTTAAAACTTGACATTTCTAAGTCATTTCTAAGTTTCCAAAAATTTTCGTTCGGCTCTGTAAACTTGACATTTTCTTACATTTCCAAGTTTCCAGAAATGTGCACTTTCCTATTTTGAGTCATTTCCAAATCATTTCCATCCATTTCCAAGTTTCCAAAAATGTTCACTTTCCATTTTTTTTAACTTAACATTTCCATACATTTTCAGGTTTCCAAAATTGTTCAAAATTTATTCTTAGTACATAAAACATGTTACTTCGTACAATTAAACTGAAAATGCATAGGCCCTTTCCAGGATGTTACAATTCTACCCCTTAAAATAATTTCGTCCTCAAAATTTTCTAACTAAAATAATTGAGGGTATTGTTGTCGCATTGCCTCTTTTGGTTCCCACGAAGCTTCTTTCGATCCATGATTGCACCATAACACCTTGACTAGAGGAACTGACTTCCTCCGTAGCACTTTCACACCACGTTCCAATATCCGAATCGGCTCTTCCTCGTAGGATAAGTCTGGCCTTAGCTCTACTTCTTCGACAGGTACCACATGAGACGGATCCGATCGGTAACGACGTAGCATGGATACATGGAATACATCGTGCATCTGCCGCAACTCTGGTGGCAACTCCAATTGGTATGCCACTGCTCCAACTCGCTTCAGTACTCGATAGGGCCCTATAAACCTTAGGCTTAACTTCCCCTTGCGACCGAACCTCATTACCTTTTTCCAAGGCGAGACTTTCAGAAACACTTGGTCTCCCATTTCAAACTCTCTTTCCTTCCGCTTAAGGTCTGCGTACGACTTCTGCCTATCAGAGGCTTCCTTTAACCGTGCTCGAATCATCTCAACCTTCTCTTGAGTTTGGCCACTATTTACGGACCCAAAACTCGGCGTTCTCCTAACTCGGTCCAACAAGTAGGAGTTCTACACTTCGACCATACAATGCTTCATATGGTGCCATCGAATGCTAGCTGATATTTGTTGTTGTAGGCGAACTCGGCTAAAGGCAAATAGTCTTCCCAACTTCCTTGGAAATCCATCACCTGACCTCTCAACATATCCTCCAACACTTGTATAACTCGTTCGGACTTCCCGTCTGATTATGGATGAAAAGCCGTAGTGAAGTCCAACTTAGTGCCTAAAGCTTGATGAAGTGCCCTCCGAACCGAGACGTAAACCTTGGGTCTCTGTCGGAGATGATCGACATCTTGGTACACCATGAAACCTCACAATTTCCGCCACATATAACTTAGCCACCACCAAGAGAATAGTCAACTCTACAGGGATGAAGTGCGTGGACTTAGTCAAACGATCCACTATCACCCATACCGAGTCCTTCTTAGTAGGCGTGGGGAAGCCCACTAACGAAATCCATGGTAATTCTCTCCCACTTCCATTGCGGAATCTCGATTGGTTGAAGCAATCTCGATGGAACTTGGTTTTCACCTTAACTTGTGGCGACACGTCAAACATTTCCCCACAAATTCGGTCACTTCTTGCTTAAGATCGGACCACCAAAATTGTTCCTTAGATCTCTCAGATGCCTTAATGCCTCGGGATGCATAGCATAAGGGCTACTATGAGCCTCGAAGAATCCTTTGTCTTAACTCCTTGTCCTTCAAGCATACGGACTTTTCCTTTGTAACACAATACTCATTCATCATTAACGCTATAATCCTTTAATTCCTCGTTCTGCACTTGCTGTAACTTAGCACTTAGATCCTTATCAACCAACTGTCCCTCTTTCACCTCCTTCAACCATGTGGGCTTGACTTGTAACTCTGCCAACAGGCTTCCATCATCGTACAAACTTAAGTGAGCGAACATAGCCCTTAGATCCGACACAACCTTCCGACTTAGGGCATCAGCTACCACATTCCCCTTGCCCGGATGATATTCTATCGAATAGTCGTAGTCCTTCAACAACTCCACCCACCTTCGTTGCCTCAAGTTCAACTCCTTTCGAGTCAACAGATACTTAAGGCTCTTGTGGTGCGTGTAGATCACCGACCTTTCTCCATAGAGGTAGTGCCTCCAAACCTTAAGGGCGAAAACCACTGCTTGCGGTCCAAGTCATGAGTTGGGTAGTTAACCTCATGAGGCCTTAGTTCCCGAGACGCATAAGCGACTACTTTTCCTTCTTGCATTAGTACACATCCTAATCTCGTATGCGTAAGCGCCACAAAGACACCACAAAATCCTTCCTGACCTCCACTGAATTAACACCGAGCCTCCGTCAACACCTTCTTAAGGTTGTCAAAGCTCTTCTGTTGCTTATCAGACCATTCAAAGGGTACTTCCTTCCTTAGTAACTTTGTTAAAGGCGCGCTATTGACGAGAATCCTTCTCTGAACCTTCTGTAATAGCTTTGCCAAACCTAAGAAACTTGAATCTCAAACCACAGACCTAGGTGGTTTCCAATCCAACACCGCTTTGATCTTCCTAGGATCCACTCTTATTCCTTCTGCGGATACCACATGCCCTAAGAATGCCACCTCCTTAAGCCAAAATCCACACTTGCTTTGAATTTGGCATAGAGCTTCTTCTCCCTTAACACTTGTAGCACAACTTCGGAGATGTTCATCATGCTCCTCTTCGGACTTAGAATACACCAAAATATCGTCGATGAACACAACGACGAACCTATCCAAGTAGGGTTGAAAAACTCGATTCATCATATCCATGAACGCGTTTGGAGCATTTGTCAATCCAAACGGCATCACCACAAACTCAAAATGGCCGTATCTTGTCCTAAAAGCGGTCTTATGGATATCCGCCTCCTTCACCTTCAACTGGTGATATCCCGACCTTAAGTCTATCTTTGAGAATACTGCGGCCCCCTTCAGCTGATCGAACAAGTCATCGATCCCTGGCAAAGGACACTTGTTCTTGATGGTCAGCTTATTCAACTGACGGTAATCTATGCACATACGCATAGTTCTGTCCTTCTTCTTTACAAATAGAACTGGTGCTCCCCATGGAGACACATTGGGTCGTATGAACCCACGATCCAACAACTCTTGGATTTCAGCCTTGAGCTCAACTAACTCCTTTGGCACCATTCGGTATGGAGCGATTAACACAGGAGCTGTTCCCGGTAGTAAGTATATTCCAAACTCCACCTCCCTATCTGGGGGTATTCCTGGTAATTCCTCCGAAAATACATCTTCAAAGTCTTTCACCGTTCTAACTCCACTGGCACCTTTTTCCTTTCCACCTAACGCACTTACGAAGGCTAAGAACGCCTTGCACCCTTTCTTAACCATTTTCTCAGCCTTCAACACCGAAACTACATTGGACAGTTAGTTTCTTCTCTCTCCGATCATTACTACTACTTCATCCTTCGGGGTCCTTAGTTCCATTCGTTTAGCCGCACAATCCAACACGGCTCAGTGCTCTACTAGCCAGTCCATTCCAAGTATAAGTTTAAACTCCCCAAAATATTTCGACTCCATTAGCTCGGAGCCGCTCAGGCACAGACTTACGGGTTCCCGAATTTCCTCCTGCACCAGCCACCAACTCCAAAACTCGCAAAGACGACTGCGACACAAAGATCATCCCCGTCCCGAAGCTTATCGCTCAACACCAACGGTATGGGGTGGTGGTGGCGGTGGTATCTCATTGTCAGACCCTTGACCCGATCTAACGGGTTCTAACACCGTCATCCTTCCTCTACCTCATCCATGACGACCACGTCCTCTAGAGCTCATTTCTAACATCGTGATCTGATTAAGAAGTTTTATGAATTGGTCTTTGTTTCACTTGATTACCCGCGAAGAAATTTTATGAAAAGAGTTTTTAGAGTGGTTCTTTCGTATGCACACGATCTTTCCATTCATTCATCCATACATCCATCAAACAATCATGAACTCTCGTTCATTCAGAGAAAGGTTGTAGTTTTCATTGTTATTGTTTTTTTCTTCCACTACCTGTGGGTATTTTCGTAATCTCGTCTCTCTGGGTATTTTCGTAATTTTCAAAAGGAAAAAGTTCCTTGGTGATTTTGTCATAAAGTATTTTGGTATTTTTAGATTTCCAGGGTATTTTGAAAAATTTTGAAATCCAGGGGTATTTCGGTAATTTTGGAATTTTTTTTTCCAAGCCGGGGTAAATTTGTAAAATCTTATAAATAAGGTATATTTCAAAGGTTGCAAAACTTTAAGGGTTCTTTTTGAGAATTGTACTTTTCAAAACGGTGATGTTGCAAAAATTTTGGAAATCAGGGTCATTTTGGTAATTTTATAAGTTAGGGGCAATTTTGAAATTTCCAAAATTCAAGGTATTTTTGATAATTTGCAAATTAGGGTTTTTGAACATTGATAAAATAATGAAATTTTTGCAAAACTGTTGGGTAGTTGGTCATTTTATAAACCAAGGGTATTTTGGTAATTTTACCACTAGGGGCATTTTTGTATAAATTGGAAATCTTTCGAAAAATTTTGTAAAGATGGTTTTCATGAATTTAGAAGAAAGTTTTAAGAGTTCTAAAACTAGGGTTTTGTTGTTTTTATAAAAACACGGCTAATTCCCTTCGGGTTTTAGTTATTGTGTTTAGCCTATGACCAAGTCCTCTTGGTCGCAGGGTGAACAAAGCTACGCACTGTGCAGGATTCAGAGTGGAGAGGAGGTGAGTCACGCGGATTGCTTAAATACCAAGCTCCCACCGAAACCATTCCTAGACATGCTACAGAGGTTGCCACACCTCATCGAGCCCTCTAGGTTAGGGTGAACCGAAGC
Organism: Gossypium sturtianum; assembly: GCA_025698515.1. NCBI lineage: Eukaryota > Viridiplantae > Streptophyta > Magnoliopsida > Malvales > Malvaceae > Gossypium > Gossypium sturtianum. The sequence goes on along the minus strand of CM046947.1, from coordinate 42,299,117 downwards.
TACGCACCGGTGCAGGATTCCCGCGAAGAGGAGGTGAGTCACTAGGACCGCTTAAATACTGTGCTCTTCCGGATCCAATCCTAGACATGCGCACATGGGTTACCACACCCTAACTTAGTGACTTAGCCATGGGTTTGTTTAACGTTCCTTAAGTCTTATGTGTTTGTGTTTGAGTAGACTAGTCCTAGGGTTCAAGTTCCTATCATGCTATTCTACGTTCCATTCCTTTTCTACCCTTCTAATATTCATTACACATAATCAAACAAATAGTTAGCGGTACTTACCTGGTGGACTGCGGGTCGGAGACTTTAGGTGCCATGCCAGAAAACCTGCTTGTTTCATAAAATATTTTCAAAAAAAAAACTCATTTGGGCTCGCTTTGAAAATGTTTTGGGCCTTGGCCCATAGGCCGAGAGTTTTAAAACTGGGCTCTGATACCAAACTCAAACACCCCAAACCCGGCCCACTAGATTTGCCCAGATTTGGTATGTTCCTCAAGTAAACCGGTTTTAAAATTCTTTTGTTACCTAGAGAAAACTTGTGCGATTTTAAAAAAAAAAACATTGTTTGGGTTGGGCTTGTGTTGAAAACGAATTCAATTCTTTATATTAAAAATTTTACTTAAACTTTAATAGGTAAAACTCATAATCATAATAAATAGAAATAAATGGAAAACAATTCAACTATGGTCTTATGGCCTTATTACATCAAATAATTTCCAAGTAATTCAAGTACTTAAATAGAAATAGTAGTTCATAAAATAAAAACTTCATGTTGAGCATGTCCACCACAAGTTCTGCCGTCCCGGTCCATCACTGCTCATCACCGAAACATGGTCCCACAACGGGTGAGTCAAGCGGACTCAATGTGTACACGACACTAAGTCATAATAGAATCGGGCATACAGGAGTTACACCTTCAAAACATAGAATACAAGTTATGATGCATTCCCAAACCCAAACCTAATTGTCCATCCGCTACACACCCCCGTACCAACCATGCACACCGTGGGGACTACTAAGTCGACCATCCTTCCGCTACACTCTAAATTGCGGTCTTAGGTCACCGCATTCGTGGTCTTAGGTCACCACGTTCAGGACATCGTGGTCTTAGGTCACCACTTTGAGACATCGTGGTCTTAGGTCACCACTTTGAGATATCACGGTCTTAGGTCACCGTGTTCGTGGTCTTAAGTCACCACATTCACTTCCCCTTTCAAACAAACCCATATACCCCATATAATAATGATATGCATAAATATGCCGAGTTCACATTCTTATCATATTCTCATGTTACTAATGACCTTTTCATATTCTTTGTAGAAGTAGGAAACGCGTGCACTGAGTACTTAGTACCATAACATGGTACCCTAGCCACTTTCATATTCTTAATATCACATATTTTAATAAAACAGGCCATGAAACATATTAAGAAGTAGTGTGGGTACACACTGATTTGCTTAACCACTTCTTTGAAATCCCAAAATCTTATCTACCGCCTTAGATCTCAAGTTCCTACAATTGATTAACCACTTACTATTTAGCACAAAGCCTATTCGGTTAGAAAACCAAATCCTAGTAGGATTTGTATTCTTAAAGCTTACCTTGGTGTCGATTTGATGATTTAATCAAATCCTTAAACTCGTATTTTCCCCTTTGAAATCGGCTAGTCACTACATCCCTTGAGTTGGTTAGTTTTCGGCTTAAAACACATAATAATAGATCTACTACTAAAATAGGCCTTGGCCGAATTTACCTTTGTTCTTACCTTCCAAATCTTAAATCCCGAATTGGATCCTTGCTTCTTTATTGCTGTCGAAATCCCTATGTACCCATGTTAGATCCAATCTAACATTAAATCATAATAATATAGCTTATGGCCGAATGGTATTCATAACTTACCTTAGATCTTAGAAGTTCCGAAAGATACCTTCTTGTAGTTGACAATTTCTTAAATCCCAAAAACACCCTTCCATAACTCGGCCAAAAATCCATAATAGAGATTAGTCCCTAAATTTTACATAGGTTTAAAAATATAAAAGAATTGAAACCAAACTTTGGATCTTACCTTTTTTAAGAAATCGGTAGCACCCTTGTTAAAAGCCCCTTAAAGAATCGGCCTTGATGACTAGATGATAAAGTTTTGGCTTTTGGGATTTAATGGAGAAGTCGACTAGAGGTTCTCTTGGGGTATTTGGTTTCCACGAAAATAAGGAAAAGAAACTTGAGAATTTTGGCAATGGTGGACTATAGATTCGGCTTGACAAAAGAAAAAGAGAAGAGAAGAGAGGAGAGCACTCAAAAATTCGGCAGAGAGAGGAGGAGGAAGAAAAATTGATGAGTAGCCCTATTTCCTTCCTTTTATAACCGAAACTACTCCTCAGAATCCCTTACTTGGCCACCACTCTTCTTTATTTGATAGCTTTATCTCTTAATTTAAAATAATTAGAGAATAATCCTTTATTATCTCTTCAAAAATAATCCAAATTAAATCCCTTATTTATCACCTTATTAATCGAATGTTAAAGAGAATAAAACTCCTCCTTTCTAGAAGGCTTGTGCCGTCCACATCAGAGCTTCTGGAAGCAAAAATAAAACTTCTTTTATTTGCTTCCCAAGTGACTCGAACCTGTGCCCAACACCTTGCATGTGGCGCCATTTCCAGAGGCCCTAAGTGGCTTCTTCAGGCCACTTTTCCAAGCCTGTTTGTGTGTCAAATTTCACAAACTTTTTCTTTTAAGGCCACCTTGCCTTAATTTCCTCTTTTAAACTTTAAAACTCGACATTTCTAAGTCATTTCTAAGTTTCCAAAAATTTTTGTTCGGCTCTGTAAACTTGACATTTTCTTACATTTCCAAGTTTCCAGAAATGTGCACTTTCCTATTTTGAATCATTTCCAAATCATTTCCATCCATTTCCAAGTTTCCAAAAATGTTCACTTTCCATTTTTTTTTAACTTAACATTTCCATACATTTTCAGGTTTCTAAAATTGTTCAAAATTTATTCTTAGTACATAAAACATGTTACTTCGTACAATTAAACCAAAAATGCATAGGCCCTTTTCAGGATGTTACAACAAATAAAACACCTCCGCACAGACAATGGCTTAGAGTTTTGTTCTGATGAGTTTAATAAACTGTGCAAGTCAGAAGGGATCGTGAGACACTTGACAGTTCATCATACTCCACAACAAAACGGCGTTGCAGAACGAATGAACAAAACGATCATGGAGAAAGTTCGATGTATGTTGTCAAATGCCAACTTACCAAATTCGTTTTAGGCGAAGCAAACCTCATCGCATGTTTTTTGATCAACCGATCTCCATCCATTGCCATTGAGAAAAAGACTCCACAAGAGGTATGGTCTGGTAATCCTGGCTAATTATTCTAATTTAAAGATCTTTGGGTGTCTGCGTATGCTCATGTTGATAATGGAAAATTGGAACCGAGATCCATTAAATGTGTTTTTCTTGGTTATAAAGTGGTGTAAAAGGGTATAAGTTATGGTGTCTGAAAATAGAAAAGTTGTGATTAGCAGAGATGTTGTTTTTGATGAAACCGCTATGCTACCTAACTTATCTCTTAAAGACTCTTCCAATAAAGAAAATCAAAAGCGAGGTGGAGCATCAGATTAATACGAGTCGACTCCTCAAGCCGATTACAAAAATTGAGAATAGAGTTGCTTCTTCACCACAATACTCTATCGCCAAAAATAGAACTAGAAGAGAAATTAAACCTCCAAAGAAGTATGCCGAGGCTGATCTAGTTGCTTATGCTTTAAATGTGGCCGAAGATATAGATACAAACCAAGTGCCGTCTAATTATTATGAGGCGGTTAGCTGTGAAGACTCAAAAAAGTGGATGTTTGTTATGCAAGAGGAGATAGAATCACTCTATAAAAACAGAACATGGGATCTTGTGAAACTTCCTAAAGGTAAAAAGGTTGTTCGCTATAAATGGGTGTTTAAAAAGAAAGAAGGGACTCTAGGAGTTGAAGAACCCAGATATAAAGCAAGGCTTGTTGCAAAAGGTTACAGTCAAATTCTAGGGGTGGGCTTCACAGATGTGTTCTCCCCAGTTATGAAGCATAGTTCGATTCGAGCTTTGCTTGGTATTGTGGCCATGCATGATTTGGAGCTTGAGTAGTTAGATGTAAAAACTGTATTTTTACATGGAGAACTTGAGGAAGATATTTACATGCAACAACGAGAGGGTTTACTGAGCCTCGAGAAAAAGAGGACTATGTTTGCTTTTTGAAAAAAGTCCCTTTACGGTTTGAAAGCAATCACCAAGATAGTGGTACAAGAGGTTTGATTCTTTTATGACTTCTCATGATTTTAAAAGAAGTAGTTTTGTGATTGTGTTTACTTTAAGAAAAACAGTGATGGTTCTTTTGTGTATCTACTTCTTTATGTTGATGACATGTTGATAGCAGCAAAAGATAAAGGAGAGATAAGAAAGGCAAAGCCCAACTAAGTGAAGAATTTGAGATGAAAGATTTGGGACCAGCAAAGAAGATACTTGGTATGGAGATTCTTAGAGATAGAAAATCAAGTAAATTGTACCTAAATCAGAAGGGGTATATTGAGAAAGTTCTTTGCAGGTTCAATATGCAGAGTGCTAAGCCTGTTAGTACTCCTTTAGCAGCCCATTTTAAGCTTTCATCGGCTTTGTCTCCCCAATCAGATGATGAGATTGAGTACATGTCACATGTTCCATACTCTAGTGCAGTGGAATCTCTCATGTATGCTATGGTTTGTTCACATCCAGATTTATCATATGTAGTCAGTGCAGTTAGCAGATACATGGCGAATCCCGGTAAAGAACATTGGAAAGCAGTTCAGTGGATTTTAAGATACTTACGAGGTACTCATGATGTTTGCTTACAGTTTGGAAGAACTAGAGATGGAGTCATTGGGTATGTTGATGTTGATTTTGCTGGAGACCTTGATAGAAGAAGATCTCTCACTGGTTATGTCTTTACAATCGGAGGTTGTGCAATCAGTTGAAAGCTACTTTGCAAACTCTGATCGCTTTGTCTACCATCGAAAGCCGAGTACATGGCAAATTATCGAGGCTTGTAAAGAAGCTATTTGGTTGAAGGGACTCTTTAGTGAGCTCAATGAAGACCTTCAAATCAACACAAGATTTTGTGACGATGAGTGCCATCTTCCTTACAAAAGATCAAATGTTTCATGAGAGAACAAAACACATTGATGTTGGTATCATTTTTTCGTGATATTATTGCTCGTGGTGATATTATTGTGAGCAAAATTAGTACTCATGAAAATCCCGCAGATATGATGACTAAGTCACTTCCTATAACCAAGTTTGAGCATTGCTTAGACTTGGTTGGTGTTCATTGTTGAAGTTAAACCCTTAAGGGGTTTTATGGAAGAGGTGGAGAACTTGTTCGTTAAGAGTTCGCGATGAAGAACTTGTTTATTTAGAATTCGTGTCAAGGTGGAGATTGTTAGAATTAAGTGACCCGAATCCTTATTTAAATAAAATACAATGGTAAAATAAAATAAAAGAAGAATCCCTATAGAACTACACTTCTTTTATTTTATTTTAAATAAGGTTTTTTAAACCTTATTAAACTCCATCTATTGGATATTGATTAGAATAAGGAGTTTCAATCTTACTACACTCCTATTAGAATATGGCCTTACAAGCCTATAAATAGACATAGTCTATTCCTCTTGTAAACTGATTTGAATTCGACATAGTGAATTTTCTTCTCCTCTGCCCGTGGTTTTTTCCCGAAAGGTTTCCACGTAAAATCTGTGTGTTCTTTATTTTATTTCTTTTTCTTTGCGATATATATTGTCATTACCGAAATTTATATTTTTCACATAATGCTTAATTGCTTTGATTTATGTATGATTGAGTGAAAATTACTTGATGTTTTTATTATCACTCACTGAGCTTTAGGCTCACACCTTCACATTTCGTGCAGAGTGTAACACCTCAGATTTTTGGGGTTAGAAGTTCTGAAGTTAGTGGTTAGGGTCTGAGAGAAAGGGGTGCTTTTGTGTTTAGTCTTGCGTGTAAGTGACAGAATGGGCCTGCTGGTCTAGTGGTTGAGTGAGTGTTACTGTACCTCAAGGTTCACGGTTCGAGTCCTTGGGTGCGCATTTTGTAGAGACTTGAATTTTGTTTGTTTTTAGTTAATTATTTATCATTGATTTATCATTGATTTTGATTTTGATTTTATTTTATTTTATTTTTCTTTTCTTTTTTTTCACATGGTTTTTTTCTCTCTTCTTCTTCTTGGCTTTGTTTTCTTTCTTTTGGCTTTTATCTTTTTGAATTGGTGGTGTGGTGGTCAGCAGAGCTTGGTTTTTCTTTATCATTGAGTTGGCATCGGGACGTTTTCGATCATCAAAACAGGTGTGGGTTTTGTATCTTTTTCTGTCTTATGTGTGATTTCTATTTCGTCGTGTGTGTGAATGTTCACAAACCTGATAATATCGATGTTGTTTCATTGTCTTATTCTTAGAAAGTGTACGATTTGGTATATTTTTGAACTATCGAGGGCGAGTGAGTGCTGTGTGGTTGAAAGCACGATTTTTTGGGCTATTTTAAGGTGGTTCCGTGACCACACGGGTGGCCACAGGGGCGTTTGTCGATACACATAGCCGCGTGCTTTTGGGGATTAGGGTTTCGGGCTGATTTGGGCACCACACGGCCTGGCCACACGACCATGTGGCCGATTTGGGGATTTTTGTTGATTTTCACACGGCCGTGTCCCTTGGGCACACGGGCGTGTGTGATTGGGAATTAGGGATTAAGTGTTTTGGTGCCACATAGCCTGGCCACATGGTCGTGTGGCTAATTTGGGGATTTATGGATCCCACACGAGCATGTGTTTGGGGACACACGGCCGTGCCTAGTAGGCACACGGGCGTGTGAGACCCTCACACGGCCGTGTCTGCCTGTACTCTATTTTAGTGGAAATGAACAGTGAGTTACACGGCCTGTTCCCACGGCCACGTTCCTGGTCCACACGGGCGTGTGCCTCAACCACACAGTCGTGTTTCCCTTTTCACACAGGCATGTGACCTACCACACGGCCGTGTGGTCCTAAAATACTTGTTTTGGTTCTGCATGTATTTATGATTTAAAAAAGTGTCTGTGTTTTCTGACCCCTGGCTAAGTTTTAGTAAGGGTATTTAAGTTTCTGTACCTACGGCCAAGTGCTTTACTTAGGCGTTGTTGCGACTGTGTAGTGAAGTGCTCGATTTTAAATCTGGACTATTGGGTGTGTGTTCTTATCTGTCTTTGTCTGATTGTCTGTTGCGTGTCCATTATTTCTGTGAGATTGAATGCATTCATGTATATGCATAAAGTGTTTTGGGTGGGATTGTGAAGAGAAGGGAGTCTGATTCTGATCTGATCTGGTAGTTCTACTGCAACTTATACGAACAACGATTTATCGTGATCAGATCGCGCACATGCGTCTACTTTCTTCGCACACTATTATCCGATCCGCGGTTTAACTACAACATGTCTATACAGCGGATTACCGCGATTGCATCAGATCAGACGTCACGTCGCCTTCACTGCGTACCTTTACTGAGTTGGCAGTTAAACTGCGTATTGATAAGCCATCATTGCCGGGCAATCTTGGGTGGCAGGTCATTATTACTGGGTAACCCGGAATGATTTTACTGGTGTGTAGGGCTGGATGGGCCTTTTGAGGTTCTATGTGGTGTGTTTGGTTGGACGAGCTTAATAAGCTCTTATGGGGTGTGATAGGGGGACGGAGTGGTTTGTTGGCTGGATGGGTGGGATTCAGAATTTGACTGCATTCATGTGCATCTGTTTGTCTGTAATCTGTGTGTCTGAACAACATTTGTGCTGAGACTTTTGTGTGAACTTGATGTGCTCTACTTGATAAGTTTGGCTGGGACGTTAGTTCCAAGTATACTCTTTGACTCTGTGTGTGTTTGAAATTTCTGTTGCGCTTCTGATCTGAATATTGTATTTATGTTCCTTCTTTTGATTCGAACTCACACTGAGCTCGAGTAGCTCACCCCCTCTTAGTGTTTCCATTTCAGGTACCTATTTTGTTTTCTGGCAGTGGGCTCAGTATGCGGAGGTCTCAGACAGTCTCGAAGAAGAATAAATCATCAATTTGTATTTTCAGTTTCTAATTGGTTATTTGGATTTTGAGCTGTAAGATTTTATAAAGTTGTGGTACAAATTCTGTTTTAAGTTTTATTGGTTTTATTCTGCTTATTTATACCACCTTAACTGTACTGATTGGGTTTTAAATGATAAAATAATACGATTCAACATGCCAATTGTTTTGTAAAGAATTATCTACGATCACTTCGGTGATCAATGTGGCATCCGAAATTCAGTCTAAACTTATAGGCCGGGTTTAGGGTGTTACACAGAGAATTTTCGGGCGTAAGGATTTGAGAAGCGAGTGTAAGGGCGATCCAAGAATAAGGCTCTTAGTGGCTTAAGAAATTTACTTTAGAGACTATATAGGGGCATTGTGATGCTTTTTGGACTAGTGTTATTTTACTTGCAATGGACATTGGACATTAAATTTTGGTGATTTTATAATTGCTTTAATACATGATTTTATGTTTAATTGATGTTTGATTTATGGTATGTTGATGAGTGTTCGTACGGTGGTTGATAACACGGTGTATGAAGCATGTAGTTTATACTAACAATGTTTAATTGAAGCTTACCATGGAGTGTGCGACTAAGGTATATAGCTCGTGTGAATTAATTGGTGTTTGATAAGCATGTAATTTGATTTTAAATTTTGATTAATTGTTTCATATTTGTTGTAAATAAATTAAATTGGAGATGTGTGAATGTTTATAGTAATTAATTGTAGCTATTTCAAGTTTAATGGGTAAGTAAAATATGTAAAATCAGGAAATTAAAACGAATTTTTGACAAAATAGGTGCAGTAGTTTGCACACGGGTGTGTGTCTTTTCACATGGGCATTTGGGTTTTTGGGGGGGTTTGATTTTTAGTTTTTGTAATCTAGTATTCTAATTTGCTTAATTTATAATTTCATCCTAAAACTTGATTAGATTAATTGAAGCCTTTAATGATAGGGAAACTTGGTAATATTTTAGGATTAGACTTGTAACTGTTAATATTTGATAGAAAAAACTCTTAATTTTAAATTTGGAAAATGTAATAAAAGTTTGTAAAAGTTACAATTTAGTCCCTAATAATAAAACTTGAATTAGACATAGTAAATGAACTCGAATTAAGCTAAAATTTTTCGGGCTTGCATAATTTGACTAAAAAAAGGTCGATAACTATTTAGAAATAAAATTGGGATAGTTAAACCTTAGGTGATAAAATGACCAAATTACCTTTAGGTTTAAATACTTAGAAAAAGTTTAAAAATGGTTCACAAATTGCTTCCGCATTAACAAATGATAGTTAATTAGTCATAAATGAGATCTTACACGGTTGGGGTGTGCATCGGGTGGTCGTTAGCTGGAGAGTCACTTTGGTGGCTAATGTAACACTTCAAACTCGGGTCGGTCCGTCTGGGTCAGGTTTGGGGTGTCAAATGAGATATCTTAATACCCTCACTATCACTTTCCAGTGGTTTTCCCTGGATTGCTTGTGAATCTACTTAAATTGCTTACAGTGAAAGCAATATCAGGTCTAGCGCAACTCATAAGGTACATTAGACTGCCTATGACTCTTGCATATTCCACTTGGTCAACACTTTCACCTTTGTTTTTGGACAGAAGCTGACTTATATTATCGGAGTTCTAGCTACACCAAAATCATTCTTGCCAAATTTCTTAATAATCTTGTCTACGTAGTGTGATTGAGTCAATACGAGACCTTCAGATGACCTTTTGATTTGGATGCCCAAAATCACGTCAGCAAGTCCCATATCTTTCATGTCAAAACTTGAATTTAACAAGTTTTTGGTACGTTTTACCATTTCATCGTTACTTCCAACAATGAGTATGTCATCAACATATAAACATAGAATTACATATCCATCAACAGTGGTTTTGACATACACATATTTGTCACACTCATTTATTTTAAATCCATTTGATATCATGACACTGTCAAACTTTTCATGCCACTGCTTTGGTGCTTGCTTAAGTCCATACAAAGACTTCACCAACCTACGGACTTTTCTTTTTTTCCTTGGAGCTACATGACCCTCAGGTTGTTCCATGTAAATCTCCTCATCAAGATCTCCATTTAGAAAAACTGTCTTAACATCCATTTGATGAACTTCTAGATTCCGCGAAGCGGCAATAGCAAGTATCATCCTTATAGAAGTTATTCTTGATACAAGAGAAAATGTATCAAAGTAATCAATGCCTTCCTTTTTTCTATAACCTTTTATAACCAATTTGGCCTTTTACTTATCAATTTTTCAATCTGCTTTCATTTTTGTTTGAAAATCCATTTAGAATTTAATGGTTTAATTCCCTGAGGTAGATCTACTAATTCCCACGTATGATTTTTCATGATGGAATCAATTTCACTCTTGATAGCATTTTTCCAAAAAAAAAAAAGCTTTCAAATGAGCATATAGCTTCACTATAAGTTTGAGGTTTAGTCTCTAGCATATAGGTTAGAAAATCTGATCCAAAGGACTTTTCCACCCTTGCCCTTTTACTTCTTCTTGGCTCCGCCTCGACTTCAACCTTTTGTTGAAAGTCTTGACTATCAATAGTCTCTGAAGCTTGTTTTGTTAAACTTGACCCATCTTCCCTAGTCTTACAAGGGAATATATTTTCAAAGAATGAGGCATTTTTAGATTCCAATATCGTATTCTTGTGAATTTCAGGATTCTTTGATTCATGTACAAGAAACTGATATGCATTGCTGTGGCATGCATAACCAATGAAAATACAATCTACCAGTTTAGGACCTATTTTCATTTGCTTTGGCAAATGAACCATTACCTTTTCAAGACACCCCCACACTTTCAAGTAGTTGTAGGAAGGTTTCCTGCCCTCTCATAATTCATATGGTGTCTTGTTCTTTTTCTTACGGGGCACCTTATTTAAAAGGTAATTCGCAAATAAAATAGCTCCCCCTACATTTTTTTGTAACAACCCAAAACTTCATAGCATTGCGTTCATCATTTCCTTTAGGGTTTGATTTTTACGCTCTACTACTCCATTGGATTAAGGAGAGTATGGTGGTGTCACTTCATGAATAATACCATATTGTGCATAATATTTACCAAATGATTCAACATATTCACCACCACAGTCACTTCTCACCCTCTTAATACTTTTATTAAGTTGGGTTTCAACTTCCTGCTTATAGAGAACAAAGTTCTCTATAGCCTCATCTTTGCTTTTAAGCAATTTTACATAGAAATTATACATAGCAATATTTTGTGCTATCATCAATGAAGGTAATAAAATATTTATTCCCTTCTCTAGTTTGAATAAACTTTAAGTCACAGATATCACTATGTATTAGATCAATTGATTCAGTATTTCTTTCAACAGATTGAAATGAAGACCTTATTAGTTTTGCCTCAACACACGTTTCACATTTCTGATTATAATTAATGTGAAATAAAGGAATGTGCTCTAAGTTAATTAATCTACATAAATTATTAGAATTAACATGTCAAAGCTGACCATGCAATAAATCAAATTACTCAAGCATATAAACAGAAGAAGAAGCATCATTCTTATTCATAGCATTAGCTTTTACAGAGATAGTATTGAGTTTCCACAAGTCATTTAATACACATCTCCATCTTACAAATGTCCCCCCTTTTGACAAAACTAACTTCTGGGATTCAAATACCATCTTAAAGCCATGGATACTTAGGAGGGTCCCAAAGGCAAGATTCTTACATATGTCAGGTACATACAACACATTCTGAAGTTTCAACTCTTTGCTAGAAGTCAACTTCAAAATCACAATGCCTTTCCCCTTGATCTTGGAAGTTGTAACGTTGCCCATATAGAGTTTCTCCCCTTTCTCACAAGGAACCAACTCAACAAAGGAGTCCTTGTCATAACAAATATGATGTGTGGCACTAGTATCAAGCCACAATTCTCTTGGATTTGAATCAACCAAGTTGACTTCAGAAATCACAGCGCAGAGGTCAAGATCAGATACTTCCTTAGAAATATTTTCCACAGGTTAGCCTCGTTTGTTTTGGCCCTTTTTGGAAGCCTACAATCAGATGACTTGTGTCCTATCTTATTTCAATTAAAGCATTTTCCTTGGAATTTTGGCTTCTTGAAGATACCACCTTTTGGTCCTAGTTTAAACCCATTCTGAGAATGTTTTCTTTTCTCAGAGTCCTTCTTGACTTCCACTACGTTTGCCTTAGAAAAGTTAGGATTGGTTGCTTTGTTTAGCCTTTTAGTCGCACCCCAATTGTCTTCTTTAATTCAAATTCTAACAATAAGATCTTCCACTGTCATTTCCTTTCTTTTATGCTTAAGATAGTTACTGAAGTCATTCCAAGTAGGGGGAAGTTTTTCAATAATGGTTGTCACCTGAAAGGATTCACTTATATCCATCCCTTCTGTGAGAATACCATGAATGATCAATTGGAATTCTTGCACCTGATTTATAACAACTTTAGAATCAACCATGACAATGTTTATGAACTTGGTAACTAAGAAGTTCTTAGCACCAGCATCTTCAGTTTTGTATTTATGGTCCAACGATTCCCATAATTCCTTAGTCGTTTTCTTGGTACTATATACTTCATAAAGTTCATCAGATAAACTATTCAAAATGTAGTTACGACATAGGAAATCAGAGTTGTTCCATGCTTCGGCAATGCTGAATGTAGTAATAGCATCTTCCTCATCCTCTCTAAAAATAGGAGGATCATCCTTCAAAAATTTTTCCATATTCAACATGGTCAAATAGAAAAACATTTTCTGTTGGCATGTTTTAAAATTCTCTCTAGTAAATTTTGCAGGCTTTTCTGTAACACCCCTAACCCGTATCCGTCGTCAGACGAGGGTTAAGAGGTATTACCGGACATATCGGAACATATCACAAACATTTCACTAACATCAAACATTCACAACCATTCCATAGGGAAATATACATATAGAGTCCCTTTAGAAGGTCTACGAGACCTTAAATAGGCATTAGAGAAGGTTCGGGACTAAACCGATCTCATATGGAAACTTTGCAGAACTTAGAAATTTTTTCTTTCAAAATAGGGCACACGCCCGTGTGGCTAGGTCGTTTGCCTCACACGGCTGTGCCTTGGACCCTGTCTCAGCCCGTGTGCAACACTGACTTGGGTCACACGGTCTAGCACACGCCCATGCTTCTTGCCCGTGTGCAATACTGACTTGAATCACACGGCCTGTCACACGCCCGTGTGTCTGGCCCGTGTGCATGTCTGACTTGCTTTGAATTGCAACCTTGATAGACACGGTCGAGACACACGCCCATGTGCTCAACCGTGTGGGCAAATATAGGCCATTTACAAGGCCAAAGTGCCACCCATTTAGGGTCATTCCTATAAGCATCTCTATATACTCAATTTATGCCCAATTAATGGTCAAAAACTTACCAAAACATGCACAATTCATGTTACAATATCCTCATTTATTTCCTTATACAATTCCCTACAAAAAGCATATGATTCACATCTCATTTCAAACCATTTTGAATACCAAATCAAGTATGAAACATACTACTTCTATTTCACTAAAGCATACCATAATGGTCATTCACACAAGACCATTAATACCCATCACATACACCATTTTCACATAGCAAAACATATACCAAAATCAATCCAAAGTCTCATTCATTATCAAGCCATATCACATGGCTATATTTACACAATTCAAAACATAATCAAAGTTCTTTAGCCTATACATGCCATACTTCAATATGTACATTTTCAAAGGGTACAAAAATATAGTTCGATAGTGTGGTGATGATCTTCGACGATCCCCGAGCTTTCGGTAGCTTTGTTAATCTATAAAACAATTTGAAACACACACAAAGTAAGCTTATAAAAGCTCAGTAAGCCATTTACAAATAAACTTATCACATAAACAATTACAAACTATTTCATTCATACAAACTATGGCATAACACAATAGCAAATTGTTATTTCTCGTCTAGCTCCATTTTTCATAACCACTTGCTTATAAACATATCACATTTTCATGTAGCTCACATATCAAATGTTCATATTCATACTTATCTTCCATTACCAAATTTCATATACATTTCATACGTACCTGAAACAAATACATATTCAAAAATTCAATCATATCTCGGAATGCCCGTTGAACCGTTCAAAATTAATAAGGATACTCGGATAGCTCGTAAAGCTCTTACAACGCCAACGTCCCAGACGTGGTCTTACATGTAATTAAATATCGATGCCTCTGTCCTAGACAAGGTCTTACACGAAATCATATACGATGACGATGTCCCAGACATGGTCTTACACGTAAATCTCAAATCGATGCCAACGTCCCAGACGTGGTCATACACGATAACTCATATCAGAATCCTATGTCATGACATATGTATCCTAACATTCCTATGGTTCGTACGGGGCTTTTCGGACGTCATCACATTATCGAAATTTTCTCGGATTTCACATATTCAGCACCAATAGCCATTCATCACATTTCATTAACATATAAGCAATAATAATTCAATACAAACACATATATTTGTATATAGACTTACCTCATATGGGAAAGAACGGAAACGAACAACTATTCAACTACTTTCGATTTCCCCCGATCTAATTCCATTTTCTTTGGTTCTTGATCTATACACATTCAAATTTAACCCTTTTATTCACCAACTCATTCAATTCAATCTATTTACACATATTTAGGGCATTTTACAAATTAGCCCTCATATTTTCACATTTTAACACTTTAGTCCTCATTTCACAAAATTACAAAATACACAAAATTTCACATTTTTCATGCTTAGCCAAATTTTCATGGAGTTCATTTAAGCCCATATATTTCATTTATTTCACATTTTAGTCCTTCAATTTCTCATTTTCACAATTTAGCTCATAATACTCAAGTTCATCAAAAATCCCAATACAAAACATATTTTTCTAACATCAAGCTTTCATATTTCACCATTTAACATCACAAAGCTCACAAAATCAACAATGGCATAACTCAAAATCATCATCAATTTCATGAATTAGGGCATGGGCTTAAGAGAACACGAAGAAACGATCACAAAAACATAGAAATTATCAAAAACTGAGCTAAAATCGTACCTTAATCAAGCTTGTAAATGTCGAACCCTAAAAACAACTTCCATGGTTTTCTTTTCTTTTGATTTTGGGCTAAGGATGTTAAAAGATGATAGAAAATTGATTTTCTTTTAATAATATTAACTTAAGAACCAAATTACTATTTTATCCAATAATTAAAACATTATAAAATCATTTATTTAATGGCCATTAATGTCATATTCCACTATCAATGGTTTAATATTAACATAAGGACCTTTCATTTAATAAGCCATGGCAATTAAGCACTTTAATCAAGTAGAACACAACTTTTACATTTTCTGCGATTAAATTATTTTATCAAATCGGCACACACACCATAAAATTTTCATACGAAACTTTCACACATCAATTCACATGCTATAAATACAGAAAATAATATTAAAATATTTTTTTGACTCGGATTTGTGGTCCTGAAACCACTATTTCGACTAAGGTATAAACCGGGCTGTTATATTTTGATTGTGACTCATAGTCAAAGGTAATGTGTAGTTCGTAGCCTAAACCTGAGTAGTGATAATCGCCTCAACCTTTGAATTGGATGAGCTGTTTGACATATGAGGCATTTTTCTGTATTAAGAATGAAGAACCTGAATCTTTATATAAATTAAAATCCGAAACAGAAGTATAAACCAATCTTAAATAAGTTACGATGATAATCTGTACACCTTAGATTAAAACTACAACAACTATCATGTCGTAAGATTGTAATAAAATATAATATCGTGTGTAGTATTAATATGTCAGTAATAATTATAATGCAATACAATACAATAATAGTAACACAACAGAATACCTATAATCAGACAGAGTTGAAAATTAGAAGAAGAATTTTGTTGAGATCTGTATGAATAGTTTCCTTAAGACAGATTTGACCTCTCTTCGGTGTTTTGAGTAACATTGGACGTCTATTTCCCAATATACAACAACAAATGATCACAGTAGTAGCACAATAACAGTGATCGATCGAACACAATCTTGCCTTTCTCTATCATTAGGAGAAATGAATTTAGAAGTAATTTTTGATATTGATGGTTTTTGATGATGTGTTTTTGAAATCTCCTAACTTGGCTTTATATAGAGGAGAGGAAATGAATGAAGAGATTTAGACCGATTCATGAAGAGTTTTGTTGAAAAATTAATAGATATAAGTGAATAGAGACAATGAATGAAAAAAATGCAATATCAAACCAAGAGATACAATTGTTCAAAAGATACAACTATATAAAAAAATGCAAGAGATACAATTGTTTAATTTGAGCATCAATTTATCATTCATCACTCAACAATTATTTTCCAACACGTCCCACACAAGGGGCTCTCATATACTGGTGTCCACCGTTCTCCGTATCATTTAATCTCCTTTCCTAACTTAGTCCAACCAAACCTCCCTCAAAGCCACATAAATATAATGCATATGCAACCCGTGTATAAACATCTGAACCTCCTCAAAGCCACGTAAATAGTATGCACCACATACACAGACCCTCAACCAAATATTTACTATTTATCACATGCCATATAACATGCCAATCATTCTATTGATGGGTCATAATCATACTTATCACCAATCATTCATGTCACTTTAATACGTAACAATGCATTATGCCAAACATTTCATTCACTTAACACAATTAATCACAATCATTTGTGAAATTGCATACCACAACACATACAATCACCATACATCATCAATTTGCCATAACATACTCATGATTTGCAAGCTCATCACATATTGCATGCAACATGACACTTTTACTCACAACTATAGAATGATTTATCATTTACATAATACTGAATCAACCATTTTTAGCACACAATATTCAAATAGGAACATCCATTTAAGATATGAGTTCTGGATCTCACCTGGAAGTTGTCACCAAATTCATTTTCTAAGCCTTTTCCTTGCTACGCGAGCCTTCTTAGTCAATACAACACAACAACCATTTCAAAATTGAACTGAGACCATTCATCATCATAAAAAATCTAATTCTTTTGCATGTAGAGACCATTTAAATGATTATTTGTCTCTTTACCTAAACATAATAGAATCAATAGTCAACCAAAATCCTTAACTACCTTCTATTTCTTAAATCCGCTAATGCAGAAAGATTAGAAAACTTAATTGCATGCAAGAATTCCAATTTCTAAGACTTAAACCTCAGTCTCTCCCCTTCATGCATGAACATTCCTTAATCTTTCTCTATTCCATGGCAAACTAGAGAAAAGAAGAAGAATAGAAAATAAAAGAATCATCCCTGGAGAAGAATGCCTCTCCTATAAATATATAGTCCCTCCGACCCTTTTCACCAAAACCAATACACAGCCACTTGGAAAACCTTAATCATCATGTCTCCCACTAATATATACTTAGTTCAAAACTAACGGAACTATGGTTGAAGTCCAACCTTTTCCAAAATCAGTCCACTAATTAACCTTAATTACAAAAAGAACCCTCTAGATTAGAAAACTTCTCAATTAAATCCGCAAATCACCCTTGCAACCCAAGACTTAACGAATTTGAGTGTGACACGATTAAGACCCACGAATGATGTATTATTGTAATTTAATCATGATTGATGTTTGAATACATTTGAAAATGATTATTTTATTGTGAACCTGACTGTAGTTGCTCCGACAATAAATGTAGCAAGCTATAGCTCGGACCCGTCGATCGGGTTGAGCGAGAGGTGTTACACCTATAATTATTTAATTGAAGTCTTCCATAAATTTACACAACACTTATCACTATCACTATTATATTTTCTAAAGTATCATTCACAATTTAATCACTTTAAGACTTGTTAATGGAACTCACTTATAATCATTTATGTGATCACTTGTTCATACTTTATATTTACTTACTATTTCTTACTTCTCTAGTTTTATTACTTGTTATTTACTTCACTTGCCACATAATGATTTCTATCTCAAAATCACTTACTTTCACACCTTACACTTTCGAATATTATTTACTTTAGTCCTTCTTTTAAACATATTATATACACTTAACTTATTAACACTTCTACTTTCTCATGTCACACAATAAATCACTTATTTTTAATTATTATAATTTCCAAATATTATTTTTTCATTAATTCTTTTACACTAATATTATTTTTAATTAAATTTCACATTCACTGCACTTAATTTATATCATGTTTCAATTTAATCCTTTGATAAATAAATAGAGTTCATATGAGTATTTACCTCTCTTGGCTAGATATCACTTATTTTGCTTCAATTCTCTTCCTTTTAGACCTTTTTCATTTCCATTCCTTTTTCTATAATACCTTCGTTACCTTCTTCTCTTTTCTCTTGATGAACACCTTAAGAAAATAATTAAAATCTACACTAAGAATCTCTTTCTCATATTTCTACTCCAGCTAAACATAAAACCCATCAGAAAACATTTAGATTCTTACCTTACCTCTTTAATCTCTTCACTCTCTTTTCAACTTTCTTCACTTCCAACTCCAAATTTCTTAATTACAAAATGATAAACAAGCTCTCTAAGGTCTCTACTTCACTTTTCCTCTTTTCTGGCTATGGAAATTCTCTAGATTTTGAGGTGGAATTTAATGAAAAATGACCAATTTGTAAATAAGCCAAAGCTTTTCTCTTTTTCCTTCTCTTGTACGTTGGAAATAAATGGAAAAGTATGGAAACATTTCTCCATCTTTCCATAATATTTATCTATTATAAAATAATTAAAATATTAATAAAAATCTCAACTTTATAATTAACATCCACATTTTCCCTCAACATCCAAGGGACATAATCATGACAACACTTTCATGAATTAGTAAATAAAATAATATAAATATCTTTGATCCAATGGTTAGAATTTCTTCTTCATTTCCCATAGAATCTAATAGCCATAAACATCGCAACAATTCTTTCTTTTTTGTCTATTTATAAATTCCATAATTATTCATTCCAAAAATAATCCTTTTGCCCTTAAAAACTCTATAATTCTTTCATTGAGTAATTATCCACTTTTAGTAAATTACACTTCTTGTTCTTCCCCCTTTTTTTTTTTCCTACTAATTCAATTTTATCCTTTTGCATTTTAAATTTCACACTTTGATCCTAACAATTTTCAAAACCTTACAATTTAAAATATACTCAAGATAAATATTTCTCAATATATCAACCTTTCCAACTCCCTTCGACATCCAACTACCTCCTCTACTAACACTGATAAATCACATTTTATTTACTCTAAAAAAAATTTTCATATATTATTGAATTAACACTTCTTACTACAAAAGGGGTATTAGGGATGTTACAAAAAGGAGTATTAGTGAAAGTAAAAACAATATTAGGAAGACCGATAAACCTTGGCACATTGTTTCTAGGTTGGATAGAGGCTTCAACATAAGCAATGAATCTGAGAAAAACTTCTTTGGGCATGAAAATTGTTGAAAGTTCAACAATAATCCTTTCAAATTGTTTGGATTTCCTATTAGTCCACAATACGTGAAATCTTTCTCTAGCATGTGTAACAGTAACATGAATTTGTCTGTTACTAGCATAACTTAAATCACCATCATCATCATTGGAAGGAACAAAGTCGAATTGCGGGATAAGGTTGTGTTGGAAAAATTCAGTTTAAGAAAATTTTTTATTGTAACAGTAGAAGTTTAAAAAATTTCTAAACCGAGCTGATTTGTGATATTTATAACAATAAATTTTTACTGACTTGTGCTTTGTGCAAGACGAATTTGAATTGTTCTCAGCTTTTAACCGAACGACCTTCTTTGCTATCATCATACCCTGAATTGCACTGAGTGTGGGCTCGAGCAACATGAATCAAATACAAAACAAGAAACAATTTTATTACTTTCAGTAGGAAAGTAATTTTCTTTATAGAAATTGGTAGAAATTGTAATTCCCAAAAACTAGAATTTATTCGAAGACAATAAATTCCCACTACTTTCTAGCAGAATAACAATATATGAGAACTTGTATAAATACCTTTACCAATGCCATCTATTTATAGGGAGAGATAGGAGAGTCATGGTTGAATAAGAATTACACAAATAATATTTATTTAATAGAAAACACATCCTTACTCTAAGTAGAGTAGGGGTGGGCGACACACCCTAGATAATAACACTAGGGTTGCTGCCCCTCTCATGTAATATGAGGGGGGTTAGGTCTTTCCTGTATTGAGTCCAATTATATGTGCTTCTTGGACTTTGACCTAGCACTTTATAATTTAATCCAACCCAATATTCTTTTTTTGTTTCCTAAAATAAATATTGTTTATTTAATTAATTTAATTAATCAAATTAAGAAATTTAATTTCCAAATTAAATAATTTTCTCAACCCTTCTAATTCCATTAAGGTTAAGATAACTTTACCGTAAAAGAATTTATGAGGAAATATATTTAATTTTCATATTCGACAAATTCATAATGACTAATTGATTTAATTTCATTTTTGAAATTTAATTATTTAATTATAATTAATTAAATAATAATTTGAAAACCTTAAATTAATTCTCAAGTAATTTCTATACTTAGTGAGAAAATGCATTCATTTGTGAATGCGACTCATTTCTCTAATTTCATCATTTCCATTCATTTTTGTTCAGTTGGTTCTCCATGCAATTCATTTCTAGTTTCAACGAGCTAGTAGAGGGACTGATTTAACATATATAATTAGGGCTCAAATAATTTATAATTAAGTTCTATCTTTTCGACTATTGATTATAAACTTATTTAGTTATGAAGTCATTCCACTATAGTATTGTGACTAAGCTATCCCCGATTACATACCATTATGAAAGCTACTTAATAAGTGCTCGTCCAATAATGAAGAAGATAATGACAACAACAATGGAGGTAAAAATAAAAACAAAGTTTAGACTTTTATACTTTGAAAAGAAAATGAAACTGAAATATATTAAAGGATTTGGATGAAAATGAAGATACAAAGTGAAGTTTGAGTACCAAAGTGCAAGTAATACAAGAGCTATAGGAAAAAAGTAACTAAATTACAAACTAAACCCTAAAAAAATGAAGAAGAAGTAACTACTAAGCTTAAAAGATGAAAGAAAAGCTGGCTCCTTTAAAGTTATTAGCCAAAAGTGCTTTTAACTAGCTTAGATACAATCCAAATTTTAGACAAAAAAATATCCCATTTGTGTTTTGACTTGTGTTGATGTTGGAGAAAAAAATACTACCTCTGCAACAAATTTTCTCCCTGTCCGACAGCAATGTCGCAACACCTAGGCCTCAGTGTCGCAACACCCTAGACAGTTGTACAAGTGAGGCTCTAGGGGTTCTTGGTGTCGTGACATCCTTTGGCTGATGTTGCGACATCATGACCTTGGAGGCTCAGTGTCACGATTTTGGCTTGGTGTTGTGAAATCATTCCCTCGGTGTCACGACTCTTTCGATAGTAGGCTCCATGTTGATTTCGCCTTGAAGTTTTGCATCCTCAGTGTCGCAAAATCCATGGCATCAGTGTAGCAACACCCACTCTAAATTATGTTTTCCTAAGAAGTCGGGCCATTTTTGTTTTCCTACACAACTCAATCACGTCGTTAGGTTCCCCATGGCACTATTTTGCTAATTTGGGTCTCAAAAGGGACAAAACTCAGCTAAAATCATTTATTAATGGTGAAAGCTAAAAATAAACAAAAGCATAGAAAATACACTTAAATTGCTTGAGAATAAGCTCCACGAGTTGGAGAGCCTAATTTGATGTATTAAATTACGATAAATCATCATACTAGAAGCAACTGTCCCTATGCCAATCAAGATATAAAATAAGATAAATGAGAAAATGGAGGAGATAAGACACAAATTAGGTTTTGAAATAAAATTTGACATGAACCAAATTCATTTCAAAGGTACTATACGAGCCTCTAGAGCAAAGGAACCCATAGATCAATGTATGTAGAGCATGTCCTCTTTGTTCATGTTCGTATTAGTTCTTCTTGTTGGATCTGGTGCCCTAAGTGTAGTATTTTCGTCTAAGTACACTTGTAATTTTTCGAACAGATTGGTTAATAAAATTATTCATAAATTACATTAATACTTTTTATATTGTCCTCACATGGTGTTTGCACGCAAAGCAAAATGGAACTAAATGTTACTCATTGGTTGTCTAATGTTTAGTTGATACTAAGCGATATTACATGGTTAGATCGTAATACATAAAGATAACTTGTATTAGTAGACGAACTTAAACATGTAATTTGTCTAATCGAAAATGAGAAAACCGATTTAAAGAATAATATGTCGTCTATCAAGTCCAATTGGGGAGATGACTTGTCTTGGGTATCAGAGCGGATGACTCCCAGAAGATAGAGACATTAATGTGACTGACTGGACCCAAGTGGAATAGATTTTGAATTCGTTTATGGACCTAATCGCTTGCGATTTTCATAGTGTGACATACCTAAATCCTGAGTGGACGACGGACTATGTATGCGTGACTCGTACACTTTGATGTAAGTAAAAGAGTGAGTTCGAATAGATAAGGAACCAAAAGTTGGTGCCTAGGGTGTACAACTTCTTCAGTATGTAGCGTCATTCACAACAGTGGAATTCATAGCCTGAGACATGGGTAAATGATATCCTCTCATAGGCACTACATGGTTTATGAAAAGTAAACGTAGCCACGAGTCGTTTGTCTTTGTGATGGATGACTTGATCACTATTTGTTAGTGATTGACTTTTTATGAAGAAAGATGTAATGATTACCATGATATAAAATAGGATCATACTGGGAGAACGAATATTATCCTAAAGAGATCAAGGATATACTATGAGAATATCACACTTATGACAAGATCATTGGACAAGCACTGAATAGTTGCTTTTGTAATGATATGTCATTAGGTAGAGCTCAGTCACGATACTATAGTGGAATGAATTTGTAACTAGATGAGTTTATAATTTATAGACAAAAAGACGAAACTTAATTATAAATCATTTGAGCCCTAATTACATATATCCAATCGATCCATCCGTTAACTCGTTGAAACCAGAAATGAATTGCATATTGAATCAAAATGAACATAATGAATAGAAATAGAGAAATGAGAAACATTCAGGAAAATGATTATGGTTTTCTCCGAAATAAAAAAAAATGGAATCATTTTAGAAATGAATGTTGGTTTCTCGAAAATGGAAATTGAAATGAATATGAGAAATGATCCATTTGCAAATATATATGGATTACTAAGAAATAACCGGAGGAATTAGTTTATGTTTTTGAGCAGTTTTAAAGCCTGAAAATGAAAATAAACCATTAGGTCATAGTGAACAAGTTGAGTTATAAAATGTTGAAAATATTTTCTTGAAAATTTTGCTAGGGATAAAATCATCATAATTTTACTGGGGGTAAATTAGGATAAGAAAATTATTTAATTGGAAAATTAATTTTCATTTTAAAAAATAGAAAAATATGTATTAAATTGGACTAAATTATAAAGTGTTGGGTTAAAAGTTCAGAAAACACATATAATTAGGACCAATACAATGAGAGGTCTGAATCTCCATCATAATACATATGAGGGAAACACACCCTACTAGCCATTCTCCCTCTCCTACTTGGACTAGGAAGTTATTTTTCTATTTGAAATAAACATCTATAATTCAACAAGAGTTTTACCTTCTCTCCCTATAAATAGATGACACTGGTAGAGCTATTTACACAATTTTGAGAGATTGTTACTCTGCCGAAAAATAGAAAGAATTTATTCTCAACTATTAAATAAATTTTTCCAGAATAACAATTCTACCGATATCTATTAAAGAAGAGAGAATTTTCGTTTTCACTCCAAAGATAAAAGAAAACTTTTTATAGTTCTGCGTTTTGATTCAATTGGTTCGAACTCATACTCGAAGCAGTTAGTGGTACGAGAATAGCGGAAAAGATCGTTTGGTTGAAAGTAAAAAAACATCAAAGATCCGCTTAGATTATTTGGTTTTTTCCAGCTTTAAGGCTTAGTTGAGCATTACTTCTCAAAAATATTTTTTTGTCCTCAAAAGTGTTTTTGGGAAAAAAAAATATTTTTGAGTAAAAGCTAAAATTTTTTATTTCTATTTTTTACCAAAAAAGTGTTTTTACAAAATATCTTATTTAACAATACTTTTATCTTAAAAATATTTTTTTTATCTCAAATTACTATTGAGAAACAATTTTAAACTGACTCTAAGGCTTTTAACCAAATGGAGGTTATGGAGTTGAAGTTGGTATTCCATTTACCAGTGATTTGGGTTCCACTTCCCTTTTACATTATTAAAGGAGGCAACTACTTAAGTTGTCCTTTATTTAGGTAAAAAAGTCGATTAAAATAAGAAGGTTCCATATAAATCACATGAAAATAATTTTTAAAAAAATCTACTTTTTTTTTTCTGTCAACTTTTTCATGTGGGCAAATAATTTAGTTACATATTCACACTTCATCTCTGTACAAATTAAATATATAATAACCGGAGATAAAATTGACAAATCTAATAAATATCTCCAACAGATTTACTAAAAAACAAAAAAATCCAGATTAAGGAAAGCTTGCTATACTGCAGAACGCAACTGTTTAGAGATCTTCCATTGGTGCAAAATCAGGCCTTCAACATCATAAAACAAAATCATGGCTTCATTCTCATTCATCTCCACTGACATGAAAC
The DNA here is from genome assembly GCA_025698515.1 of Gossypium sturtianum. Lineage (NCBI taxonomy): Eukaryota > Viridiplantae > Streptophyta > Magnoliopsida > Malvales > Malvaceae > Gossypium > Gossypium sturtianum. The sequence continues at coordinate 42,274,204 of CM046947.1, read as the reverse complement.
CTTGCCCGTCGTACAAGAACTTCGCGCTGTGATTAACGTCATCGTCGGGTTTAAGGTCACCCCTCCATGCTTTTGACCCTCCTCCACTCGTTAAGTATTGCATTGCTCTGCATTTGCAAACTCCAATCAATCATTACCATACTTTCTTTTTAACCATACTCAACACAGACATCACAAAAACCTGTATGTCTCAGGGTTATTGCACTGTTTCTGTGTTATTTAAAATATCATTGTGAACGTGTTCGCATAATTTGGTAGGAAAACTTTACCCGTTCATGCTTGTAATATGCTCCAAACAGTGGTCATGGCCATTCATGTAAACATCAACATTGTTGTCCTGAAATTTTTTATATGAAATTAAACATTATATATGAATAAAACTTTGTATTTAAATAAGATTACCTTGAGTACTGGAAGTAAGAACTTGATAAGCTGGGCAGTGTCACCATGATGGCCAAGACTTTTAATTGCATGGTGGCCAACAGCAAATTTCCACAGCGCAGTTGAGTTTTGCATTTCCGCTTTCAAATCCTAAAATGGAAATGAAAACAAGGTTATAAAAATATAATACCAACGTTACAAATTAATACTAATACGATAAATAAATAGAGAAAGGATTGTATGAAACAGTGACGCCATGTCATCTGTATTCCTTTCCAATAGTTTTATGCCACATCAGTATTTTTATCCTGAATTTCAGGATTTTAATTTGGATTTGAATTTTTTAAGGATGAAAATCAGGATTTTAATTTAGATTTGATTTTTTTCAGGATGAAAATCCTGAAATTTAGGATAAAAATACTGATGTGGCATAAAACTATTGAAAAGAGATACAGATGACGTGGCGTCACTGTTTCATACAATCCTTTCCCTAAATAAATAATACAAGACGACCTTGATAAGACTAGAGAGGTAATTTTTGCGAGGTTCTACGCCTTTCCAATCGTAAGTATGGTCTTCTGGATCTGTAAAGTATTTGTCCACAAATGGAGTGGTATCCACGAAGAATATATCTACTAGTTCTGAAAATTAAAAAAGAAATCAATATTTTTATTAACCAAAACGATTTTGCACTGGTTGGAATAATAATCAGTTCTACTGTACTAATTAATTTACCTGTTTTAAGGACAAATGATCTCATACAAATCCATCGTTTGTCAACGCTTCGTAGAATAGGGTTGAGTTGTGCCTCAACATTGCCTCTATAATCATGGTTTCCCAAAACTACAAATAATTTTTCGAGCATTAAAAAACCCTTTAAAAATGAAACAATTTTAGGGAATTAAATTTCATCAAAGACTTACCACTGTACCATGGTTTTTGCAAGCTTTTGGCAGTATATATGTTTGTGAAAGAGTCTCTAAAAGCTGGATCATATACGCTTGTTAAACCATTATCATAGAAATTATCACCTGTTGAGATGACGAAATCTATTTTTAGTTTCTCTCCAATCCTTCCCATCTGCAATTCAATCAAATGAATATTTTCATGAGATTTGAATTCCAAAAACAACATATAAAAAGTAATTTATAATTTTCGGATTCATTCGAATTAGACCTGAAAAGCAACTTCAGATTGATTGTAAAATCCTTTTCTGCCCCAATCTCCAACGACCAAAAAGCTAAGGGAGCGATTAGGTTTGACGGGGTGTTCAATCGTTGTAAGCTTCGCAAAACTTGGAACCAAGAATGCACAAAGCGCCACCGTCAAATAACAACAAAGCAATGCCATTGCTTTTGTTCTCAAACCGGAAGCCATGGATGCTGCTACCATTGCTACCACCATGGCTTTTATTCAAAGGATTTTGGTTTTTATTCAAACAAAGCTTTTCAAAAGGTAAGAAAGACGGAAAGAATTTATGAAAGGTTGGTAAATTTATTTAACTAAAAAAATGAAAGTTAAATAATAAAGTTCAATTATGAGTGTTAGATTGATTTCATGGCATTTATATAGTTTAGTATTGATAAAAATGTATTTGGCTAAGCATATTTCAAGGAAATTTGACCATTAATGGAAAGCGAAGCGTGGTACCTCTTCTCTGAGTAAGTTGTGGATGACACTTGTTGATGTTTAAATCGTGGTATTGTGTTTTTTTTTAATCTTTAGTCTTGAGGCTGTTGAAAAATTTTGTTTCAATATTTAAAATAATATTAAAAACTTTCATACTGAAAATTATTTATATTTATTGGAAATTGAAATTGAAATATTATTTTTTATTAAATGGTAATTCAAGTTTATCCAAACTATAAAACCTTTTGGCTCAGGCTACAAATCAAATCCTAACAAAAGATTAAAAATAACATTTTTGAAAGGGAACTCACAAACCTTAAACATAAATGGTAAAATAGATATTAAAAAAAAAAAAAAACCAAAATGTAATCTACTAGAAGAAGTAAATAACCCAACCTTGATAGGTCTACTTCTTATGTTTCATGTAAATAGCATTATAATTCTACTAAAATCATGAAGCTGTTTTTTCATCATGCTCAAATTTTTAAACATTTATTCTCTCCAAAATTGTCTCATTTTATAGGTTGCATAACAAAAAGTATGCCCCTTGATATACTTCCTTGAAGAGTAAGCTTGAGAATTTGCTAGAAAATGTTATACTATTTGGTTCTCATGCTTAGATGGATAGAAGTAAGGAAAAAAATCTTTATGATAGTACTTTTCAGTCAATTGTATCATAAATGTAACAGCCTGTTTTTAGTCAAATTGGAACAGTGGTTTCGGGACCACAAATCTGAAGTCTAAATATTTATTTTAGTATTAAATTAAGGTCTACAGCATGATAGTATGCTTGTGTGAAATTTTCGATAAGAAATTTTATCGTTTGATTAGTCAATTTGATAAAAAGGACTAAATCGCGTAAAGTGTAAAATGTATGTTCTAATAGCTAAAGGTATTAAATGGCTATGAAATTAAATAGTGGAGGTCCTTATGTGGTAATTAGACCATTGTTAATATGAGTGGACATTCTTGGACATGATTTATGTGTTTTCAAAGGTTATTAATTAAGGTTAAAAGTGTAATTTAATAAATAAAGTAAATTAAAATAAACAAAAACAATGTATCATCTTTCTAAGGGTCATCTTCCACCGAAAATTTACCTTGAAAACTCCATGGAAAAGGTTTGAAGCATTCGACCATAGCTATCCATGCATGTAAGTGTTTTCTTGCTCGGTTTTTAGTGATTTCTATGTTTTTGCTAGCCCAGGGACTATTTTGCAAAACTGTTAAAGTTTTTAGATGTTGCCATTGATGAATACATGATTATTTTGATGTTTAATGATAGATGATGAATATTTGATGATAAATATACAAGTTTTGTTAAGTGATTTTTAGTGAAAATGCAAATTAGGGGTTAAATTTGTGAAATGTGTAAATGTAGTGGTTAAAATGTGAAATAAGTGAGAAATATGGGCTGGTATGTGCACTAGAGAAATTCGGCTAGCATAGGTTGGTATTAAATTGCATGAATTTATGATTTTATGAAATAAGGACTAAATTGTAAAAGTTGTGAAATTATAGGGGCAAAAGTGTAAATGTGTTTTAAAGTGTATTTTGGATTAAATTGAATAGAGAGATAATTAAATAAGCAGAATTTGATATTATATAGATCAAGAAAAGCGAAATACAGACTTAGATCGGGGAAAGAACAAAGTCTTGGATTGAAAGCTATTATTATACGCAAATTCAACCAGCGGCAAATATTTCTCCCAATTGCCTTCGAATTCCAAAACACAACATTGGAGCATATCTTCGAGAATCTGAATTACTCGATCAGACTTTCTGTCAGTTTGCGGATGAAAACCTGTACTAAAATTCAACTTTGTACCCAGAGCTTCTTGCAATTTCTTCCAAAACCGCGACGTAAACCTCGGATCTCTATCCGAAATAATCGAAACTGATACTCCATGCAATCTAACAATCTCAGAAATGTATAACTTCGCCAATTTATCAAGCGAAAAGTCAGTACGTATCGGAATGAAATGTGCGGATTTCGTTAGTCGATCAACGACAACCCAAATTGCATATTTCTTTTTCGGAGACAGGGGTAATCCCGATACGAAATCCACTCCGTTATAATCACAATTTGAAGCAAACCTGAAGGCACTTGATGCTCGGCTTTCACTTGCTGACAAATCAAATACTTCGATACAAACTCAAAAATATCTTGTTTCATACCCGACCACCAATACAGTTGTTTCAAATCATTATACATTTTAGTATTCCTAGGATGAATGGATAAACAATCACTATGTGCCTCGTATAAAATTTTCTGAATCAACTCTGGATTTTTCGGTACGCAAATTCTATCTCGAAACATTAAACAATCATCGGATCCGATTTTGTACTCTGAATCACTAGTCGATTCGCATTGCACTCTTTTAGCTTGTAGTTCACTATCACATTTCTGAGCTTCGCAGATTTGCTAAAGAAATACTGGTTTAGCTTTTAACTCAGCTAAAATCGAACCGTCATCGGATAATGTTAACTGTGTATTCATTGCTCTCAAAGCAAACAACGATTTTCTACTCAAAGCATCCGCGACTACATTCACTTTTCCCAGGTGATAATCAATCACTAACTCGTAATCTTTCAATAGCTCGAGCCATCTCCGTTGTCGCAAATTCAAATCTTTTTGAGTCATAATATATTTTAAACTTTTATGATAAGAAAATTTGTGACATTTTCACCGTACAAATGATGACGCCAAAATTTCAATGCAAATACTATAGTGGCTGACTCCAAGTCATGCGTCGGATAGTTCTTTTCATGCGGTTTTAAGCTATCACTTTTCCTTCTTGCATCAACACACAACCTAAACCGTTCAATGATGCGTCACTGTAAATCAAAAATTCTTTACCCGACTCAGGTTGAACCAACACTGGTGCCTCAGTTAACAATGTTTTCAATTGATCAAAACTTTGTTGACATTTTCAGACCATTCAAACTTTACATCTTTCTGTAACAGTCTGGTCATCGGTGTAGCAATCATCAAAAACCCTTTAACGAAGCGTCGATAGTAACAAGCTAATCCAAGAAAACTTCTAACTTCAGATGCATTTCTAGGTGGTTTCAGTCAATAACTGCAGAAATATTGCTCGGATCAACTCGAATGCCATCTGCCGAGACTTTATATCCCAAAAATCCAACTTTCCGGAGCCAAAACTCACATTTGCTGAATTTAGCATACAGTTGCTTATCTCTCAATGTCTGCAACACAATCCTCAAATGCTCGGCATGCTCAGGCTCATCTCGTGAATAGAATAGAATGTCATCAATGAACACAACAACAAGTCTGTCTAAATACGGCCTAAAGATCTGATTCATCAAATCCATAAAAATGGCAGGAGCATTAGTCAAACCAAAAGGCATAACAGGGAATTCATAATGTCCGTACCTCGTTCTGAGTGTAGTTTTCGGCACATCTGAGTCTTTAACTCGCAATTGATAATAACCATATCTCAAATTAATATTTGAAAACACTGTTGCACCTTTCAGTCAATCAAACAAATTGTCTATTCTCGGTAATGGATATTTATTCTTTATCGTAACCTTGTTGAGCTGACGATAGTCAATACACATTCTCATTGACTCATCTTTCTTTTTAACAAACAATACTGGCGCACCCTAGGGCGAAAAACTCGGTCGTGCAAAACCTCTATCTGTTAACTCTTGCAACTGATTTTTCAACTCTTTCAACTCTATTGGAGCCATTCTATAAATAGATATAGATATCGGTGAAGTTCTCGGTACTAATTCAATGGTAAACTCAACCTCTCTGATTGGTGGCAACCCAAGCAATTCTTCTGAAAATACATCTAGATATTCATAAACTACAGGTACTGGTTCAATCTTCTTTTCAGACACCTTGGTATCTACTAAGTACACGTCACAACCGTTTCTCACATATCTCTGAGCTGACATCGATGAAATCACTATTGGCAATCTATTCGACTCATCAGATTTAATCCGAAGAATTTCATTATTCTGACACTTCAATTCTATAGTCTTTCGTCTACAGTTCACAACAGCATCATGTAGAGTCAACCAATCCATACCCAGAATCACATCGAACTCATCAAATGGTAAAAGCTTCATGTCAGCCGAAAAATAGTAGCCCCGAGTCATTAAAGGATAGTTCTTCAATACTTTGTCAACTAGAACATACTTGCCTAAGGGGTTCGATACTTTAATCATAAATTCAGTATTTTCAACAGGCAATTTCTTACTAGACACTAAATTCTCACAAACATATGAATGTGTCGATCCAGGATCAATTAAAGCAATCACATTAGTGTCATAAAGAGAGAAGGCACCGGTAATAACATCTGGTGACGATGCTTTTTCGCGAGTGCAAATAGCGTAGGCTTTGGCAGGTGCTCTAGCCTCAGATCTCATAGTGGAGTCCCTTGTCGCCCCTCGACTACCACTCACATTCCTAGTATTTCCTGGTGGTCTTCCTCTAGTCGACATATTATTCGGTCTCACATTCTGAGGTCTATCTTTCTCAACCATCTCAGGACAGTCTTTAATAAAATGATCTCGTGAACCACAACTGTAACAAGCTCTATTATTATTTTTCACCCAACAATCTCCAAAATGCCATCTTCCACACTGTTGACACTCGGGCTTGATGTCTTTTACATTGCCAAACTCGATACTGATGTGGCTTGAGCTTTAGGGCTGGTGTATTGTTTTCCACGATCTCTATTGGAATATCCCACTGAAGTTGTTGTTCGATTAAAATAGTCTCTGGATTTCTTTGACGAGGACTGATAAGGTTTACTCATCGATCTCTTCCTCAAATCTCTTGCCTCTAAATCAACCTTTTTCTTTTCTTTGCTAAGTTCTTCGGCTTTGCAAGCTCTATCGACAACAACAACAAATTCTTTCAGTTTTAAAATTCCAACTAAAAGTTTAATGTCTTCATTCAACCCATGAACGAACCGCTTGCACAAAATTTCTTCAGTAGAAACATAATCCTGAGCATACTTGCTCAATCGTACAAATTCTCTTTCATACTCTGGCACGGTCATTCGGCCCTGTTTCAACTCTAGAAACTCTTTATGCTTTTGATCAAGGAACCGCTGACTTATATATTTCTTTCGGAACTCCGTCTGAAAGAATTCCCAGGTCACTCGCTCTTTCGGCACTACAAACACCAAGGTATTCCACCATTGATATGCTGTGTCTCTCAATAAGGAAACGTCAGACTTCAAACATTCAACTGGCGTACACGAAAGTTCATCAAACACTCGGATAGTATTTTCAAGCCAAAACTCGGCTCTCTCAGGATCATCATCAACATTAGCTCTGAACTCTTTAGCCCCGTGCTTACGGATCTTATCAACTGGAGGCTTGTTCAATCTTAAAAGCTCGACTCCTTGAGGAGCTACGGGTACAGGTTGGGGATTAGGAGGGGGTGGAGGTTGTTGAGCAGCCGGGTTCATACGAATGTATTGAGTGAACCCCTCGTTCATCATTTTGAATAAGGCTTCTTTAGCCTCTGCTCCTTGACTGCCCATTATGGGTCTAGAATCAGACGACGCTGTCCCTTGAGTGGGAGCAGGAGCATTACTTTCAACCTCATCAGCTACAGCTCGATTGGGATCCATTTGCTATATGAAAACACAATTTTCAATGTCAGGAGTCATCACCCTATCATAGTTTATATATGGCATTTATAGCTAGACTCACACACAAGCTACGTTACTCCCAGAATCGACTAAATAGTAGCTCTGATACTAATAAATGTAACACCCCTCACCCGTATTCAACGCCGAAATAGGGTTACGGAGCATTACCAGACTTACAATACTTTTAAACATACATTTCATATATAATTTATCAGTTCAAATACAATTCATTCATAAACAATCATAATGTCCTTTAAATGAGCCTACGAGGCCTTAAACATGCATTGAGAGTGGTTCGGGACTAAACCGGCTACTCGAGAATTTTTTTTCAACGCTTAGTAATTTTTTCCCAAAACAGGGGACACACGCCGGTGTGACCAGGCTGTGTGTCTCACACGGCCACCAGACACGCCCGTGTCATAGGCCGTGTGGACATTCAAAATGGAAACACATGGTCGTGTCCCAGCCCGTGTCCTACCCCGTGTCCAAACAAGTGAGGTTACTGACTTGGGTCACACGGCCAACCACACACCTATGTGCCCTTCGAAATGGCCACACATGCCCTTGTGCCAGGCCGTGTGTTAGGCCATGCCAATCCTGTAGGGTATACTGACTTACGCAACACGGCCAAGTCACACGCCCATGTGCTAGGCCGTGTGCTAATTAGGGGGTATACTGACTTGTGCCACACGGCCAATCACATGCCCGTGTGTGAGGCTGTGTGGAGCATACTGACTTCATTTCAATATTAACACCAGGGGACACACGACCGTGTAACATGACCGTGTGTTACACACGGCTGAGAAACACGCCCGTGTCTTTGCCCGTGTGGACAAAAATAGGATATTTACTAAGCCAATTTGCCACCCAAATTTAAATACACCTACACCTCTCAAATAGCACACAATATATCATCAATAGGCATATATTTCAATTCCAATCAAGCATGATTTATACCAATTCCAACACCAGCCAATACAAGCCCTATATACCACATATTGCTATCTAATTTCATGCTAATCCTTGCCTTCTCAAAATATCAAAATGACCATCCAAAACCAACTCACATGACAATATATATACAAACCAAAACATAAACATTTACAAGCCAATCCAAATGGCCAATATCAATACCAAAACATAGTCAAGATAACCAAAGTCCCTATACATGCCATATGACCAAACCATAAGTTCAAAAGTACCAAAGTGATGGTGGGATAGTGTGACGATGTCTCCGACGATCCTCGAATCTGAGCTAGCTTTAAATTCACTATAAAACACGGGAAAAATAAACAAAGTATGCTATAAAGCTTAGTAAGCTCGTATGAATTAAATCAACAAATCATATTACACAAATCAACAACTTGAACTATTTAACATGTAATTCATGGCAACAACAAGCTTTCCATATGCTTAATCATATACTTATATGCAAATTCATAACTTCTTCTAATTAGAGCTCATACTTTCCATGTACATACCTGTACAAACTCGTAACTAACTCATACCTATTCGAAATACTGCTGAATACTCGATATCTCACACACTAAGTGCCATTATATAGCCGAAGCTATTTTAACCTCGCACACTAAGTGCCATACATAGCCGAAGCTATCTAGATCTTGCACAATAAGTGCCATACATAGCCGGAGCTATCTCGAATCGCACATTAAGTGCTCTATATAGCGAATCATTTTCAAACATAACTTTAATCATGTATACACAATTTATGCAATATCAAAGCATTTAAAGCATAATTGTAACAATGCTTATTACATACGAACTTACCTCGGACGTAAAAATGTTAACACAAATCAACTAATCTGACACCTTGTTCTTCCCTCGATCTAGGTCCGAATTTCGTTTTTCTTGATCTAAATATATTCAAAATTAACTCATTTTATCAACTACTTATTCAATTCAATCCAAAATATACATTAGAGCTATTTTACACACTTGCCCCTAAACTTTCACTTTTTTTACAATTTAGTCCTTATTACACAAACTCACAAATTCATGAAATTCAAGACTAACCCATGCTAGCCGAATTACCATTATGCCCCTAACTGCCCATATTTTTCATTTATTTCAAATTTTAACCACTAACTTTACACATTTCTCAATTTAATCCCTATTTTGTATTTTATCTAAAAATCACTTAACAAAACTTGTATATCTATCAACAAGCATTCATTATCTAACAAGAAACTTCAAAACACATGCTTATTCAACAATGGCAACATCTAAAATCTTTAACAGTTTTGCAAATTAGTCCCTGGGCTAGCTAGACTAAGCTGCAACGATCTCAAAAACATAGAAATCATTAAAAATGGGACAAAATTTACTCACCAATTAAGTATCCAAGTGACCAAACCCTAGCAAGCTTTCATGAATATTTCCTTATTCTATTTTCGGTAATAAGAAAGATGAATCAACCAAATTTTGTTTTTGTTTTACTAATTAACCTTTATTTTATGAATTACCAAACTAACCTTAATGATAAAACATTTATATCATCCATTTCATGTCCATTAATGTCCACTTACTATTTTAATGGTCTAATTACAACATAAGGACCTCCACTTTAATGATCCATAGCTAATACACACATTTAACTAATAGAACATGCATTTTACACTTTACGCGATTTAATCCTTTTTATCGAATTGACCATTCAAACGATAAAATTTCTTAACGAAATTTTCACACATACATGCTATCATACTGTAAACACTTAAAACAATATCAAAATAATTTTTCAACCTTATATTTGTGGTTTCGAAACCACTGTTCTGATTTAACTAAAAACAGGCTGTTACATCATCAACCTTCCAAGCAAAATTAATCACATCATAAAATAGTATTAGCACATCAATAAACATACATCACCAACCAAACCAAATAAGTCAATTTACATATCCATATGCAACATTATATACAAGACTTTTATAGGCCAACACACATGACCAAATTCGTTATCAAGCTATAACCAAAATGACCAATGTCCCTATACATGCCATATGACCCAAAACATAGTTTCAAAAAGTACCAAAGTGTCAGTGGATAGTGTGGTGAAGTCTCTGACGATCCCCGAATTCGAGCTAGCTTTGAAATCACTATAAAACATGAAAAATCAACAAAGTAAGCTATATAGCTTAGTAAGCTTGTATGTTAACAATGAGCAAATATTACCAGTCATTAATCATTCAAATAATAGAAAACAATATACAACAATTCTATTAAATCTCAAAGCTATCAATTGATCATTCACATAACTTACCAAGGAAACTCATCAATTCCATAGTTTCAATACTCAATTCATTACCGTACGTACCAGTACCATCTCGTACCAATCTCATCCTTCATTTACCCGTTGAACCATTCGGAATAGAAGTTGGATACTTAATGTAACACCCCAAACCCGGACAAGACACCACGTCCGAATCTGGTATGCTACGGGGAAAAATGCTTTTGAGAGATCAGATTTTCCATTTAAAAGTCGAGTGGAAACACAAAGGTGTGTTGAAACAAATTTGAGTAGTCTTGTTAAAAAAACGGTTGATGTATTTGAAACCCGAAGATTTTGAAAACTTAGCCAGAATGTGTAGTTAACACGGGTTATTACCATTTAAAACCCCATTAGTTTCTCATTGATACATAAAACACTTTAGAACTTAGGAGACTACAAGTTTGATTTGGAAACCTTTTAGTATTTGTTTATCGTGAACTTAGTGCGATACCGATGGTATAGTTTAAAAACACGTTATGTTATAATTTGAAACATTGTCTTTCCAAACTTTTAGTAAAACTTATTCCGAGTTACTTTGTTAAGGCATATAAAACCAACTTAAAACATAGACAACATAAAACATAACTTAAAAAGGCCTTTTACAATCCGAAATAAAACCCAATTTAAAGTAGTAAACTAAAGTACCCAAATAGTAGAGTCGAGTAAGAACTTTATTCAGCATGGCATAAGCACCTCGAGTCCATCCCGGCCCCAAGTCCGCATCTACGAGTCACTGAAAAAAATCAAAGGAGAGGGTGAGTCGAGTGACTCGAGTGTGCAAATCCCAGCTCCAGAAGAAACAACATGCTAACACACATCATACATAGCAACATAATTAATGCAACCCGATCCTAACCATCCATATCGCCTTTTCTACCCGTGTGGTACCAAAACCTTTGGTGGTGCCAAACCACTGGTGACATATAGTCACAATGTGTTACCAAAACACGGTGTCCCAAAGACACAATATCCATCATTGTGGTACCAAACCTTTGGTGTCCCAAAGACACGATGTGCTACCAAAGCACTGGTGACCGTAGTCACAAATCCGATGATGATGGGGCCAACCCATCGTGTGATACCAAATCACTAGCGCACGATCCCATATCTCAAGTGGGGCCAACCCACGGTGGTCAAACCACGGGGACAAGTCGCAATGAGGTGCCAAACCTCGGTGTCCCAAAGACACGAGTGTGCTACCAAAGCACGGTGACCGTAGTCACAAACGGTGATGGGGCCAACCCATCGTGTGTTACAAAACATCTGGCGTCAATCCCGTATAATCATTTGTGGGGCCAACCCACTGTGGTACTAAGCCACTAGGACGAGACGCTGATGTACCAAACCTCTGGAGGTGCCAAACCTCTGGTGACCCAAAGTCACAAAGTGTGCTACCAAAGCACTGGTGCTCGTCAGCACAATATACCACTTTGCTCCCTCTCCTCTCGTATCACCCACACATATCATACTCATGGGATTATGCATCTCATACAAGCCATGCATATCATGCCAACATATCAAGCATTACAACACATAACATGCATAACATAAATCATGATATCATGTATTATCATTAATACTCATCATAGAACAGACTTACCCGAATCGTATACACATACCCCTTTTTGGGTATCCAATCATCCTTCTCACTGTTTCAATCTTATTAAGCAATCAAGTTTATTAACAACGTTACTAAGTAGAGAGTGTGTTAGTTACACACCTGGTAAAACCGAGTCTAAAGATCCCCACGAATCACTCTGAGTCCCTTGATTATCAAGCCCTTACAACAATCGGCCAACATAGATTTAGGCACTAAGACCATTCGGCCAAAGACATATAAACCCAAAGGGTTAATATCGAACCCTTACCTTACTCTTGATTTGATTCCTTACCAAATCCGAATCAAGCAATGATTCTTCTTCCAACAATCGGCACTCTAACAAACCAATAGTTAATCACTAATCACTTTAAACTTAATCGAAATCAATTGATTGCACTAACAAAAATATACCAACTGCTTACCCTTTACTTACCAATCGGTTAACAGAAAAAGATGACTCCTCCCGCTTGATTTCGCAATCCAAAGACCCTATAACGAAGAGATTAAACCAAACGGTTAACACCCTTCCAACTGACCATAATCGGCCCTTAACCAAACCATAACCAACAAAGATCGCAAGAGAGGAGATATGGCCATTCGCCCCGCACTTACCAACACCCAATATTCGGCCAAACTATGACTTCTAGGAGGGAACCACAAGAGATTCGGCCAAGGCTACACTAGGAGAAAAGAATTGGCCCAGGTGTTTTAATATCCTTAAATTCGGCTTTAGTGTAAAGGAGAGAAAAAGATTGTAAATGGGTAGAGTTTTGGCACAAAAAGAAAGGAGAAAGGAAATGGAGAATTCGCTTCTACAATGGACAAAAGAAAAGAAGATGAGGAGGAGAATATTCGGCTATTAGAGTTTCAAAAGAGAAAAAGAAAAGAATGAAAGAGGAATGCTAGGTTAGGCCAAAAGTAAAAGTGAAAGAAAACAAACCACGGGTGTGTCTTCAAGGTGACATTCGGCTAGCAAAGGAAAATTAGAAAACAAAAATGAGCAAAGAACAATTCGGCAAGTGCTAAAACTTTCGGTTTGGTAAGGCACAAAGAGAGAATTGCTTCCCAAATGCTTTTGGCCGAAAATGCACAAAATGAGAAGTGCATTTCGGCACACCTCCCTTCTCTCTACCAAACCCGTCCACACCCCACAAAATTCGGCCAAGAATCCCCCATTCACTCCACTCCTCACATTTCAAATGTGATGACCAAGTCCTCCTCCTAAACTTCCTCTCCACCCTCCATTTGAAAGTGGAGACTTGGTCCAAGGTAGAGTTCCACTAGCCTTCTACCTCTCCTCCATGCCGTCCCAAAAAGAAGCCAAAATGGGGACTCCGCTGCTTGAACTCTGGACCTCCCTCACCTGAAAATGACGCCACATCAAGCTCCCCCATGTGGCGCATGCCTTGCCACTTTGCCAGCTCTTCCTTTGTGCAACAAAACCTCAAATAAAATTCTTAAACCCCCGCTTCCTCAGCTCCCTTCACTTAACACCCAAAAACCAAAATTTTCCCATTCACTCAGGCACACTCCTAGCCTACAATTAAGCTCCTAAAACACCGAAATAACCACACAGCACACTAAACACATGCAATAACATGCAACAACAAAATAGCCCCCTAACCCGGGATATTACAGTTCTACCCCCCTTAAAAATAATTTCGACCTCGAAATTACCTGATCAAAAGAGTTAGTGGTATTCTTTGTCTCATCGCATCCTCGGGTTCCCATGTCGCTTCTTCGTACCATGATTCCGCCAAAGTACCTTAACCAAAGGCACAGACTTCCTACGCAGAACCTTCACATCCCGATCAAGAATCGCACAGTTCCTCTTCCACCGTCAAATCTGGATTCACCTCGATTTCCTCCATCGCTACCACATGCGCGGATGATCCGAACGATACCTCCGAAGCATCAAAGCGTGAAAGGCGTCATGAATCGGCTAAGCTCTGCGGCAACTCAAGTCGATACGCCATCGCCCAACTCGCCTCAATACCTTATACGGCCCAATGAACCTCGGACTAAGCTTGCCCTTCTTCCGAACCTCTCAAGACTTTCTTCCAAGGTGAAACCTTTAGGAAAACTCGATCTCCCACAAAGAAACTCTATATCTCTTCGCTTAAGATCGGCATAAGACTTTTGCCGGTCCGAAGCTTCCTTCAATCGAAGTCGAATCACTTTGACCTTGTCCTCGGTCTCACTACCAACTCGGGTCCCAACAATTGACGTTCACCCAACTCCGTCCAACATGTAGGTGAGCGACACTTCCTACCATATAACGCCTCATACGGTGCCATCTTGATGCTCGCTTGGTAATCGTTGTTGTAGGCAAACTCACTAATGGTAGAAACTCCTCCCAATTACCTCGAAATCCAAGACACAACCTCTCGGCATATCCTCTAAGATCCGAATAACCCTTTCTGATTGTCCGTCAGACTGCGGGTGAAAAGTCGTGCTGAAATCCAAACGAGTACCCAGAGCCTGATGCAACGCTTTCCAGAACCTTGACGTAAACCTGGGATCCCTATCCGAGATTATCGAAAGCGGCACACCGTGCAACCTCACGATCTCGAAACATACGGCCAGCTAGCTTCAAGTGAGTAGTCAACCTCACCGGAATAAAGTGAGCCGATTTAGTCAGACGATTCACCACTACCCAAACTGAATCCTTCCTGCTTGGCGTAAGCGGTAACCCACTGACAAAATCCATGGTTATCCTCTCCCACTTCCACTGCGGAATTTTCACAGGCTGAAGCAAACCCGACGGCAACTGATGTTCAGCCTTGACCTGCTGACAAGTCAGACATTTCCCAACAAACTCTGTCACCTCTTTCTTCAAACCAGGCCACCAAAACTGCTCTCTAAGATCCTTATACATTTTGCTACCTCCAGGATGCATAGCATGAGGATCTGCTATGTGCGTCTGAAGAATCTTCTCGCCTCGACCAACATCTTTGGGCATACAAGCCTTACCTTGAAAACACAGAACCTCGTCACTAGACAAACTGTAACCCTCCAAACCACCATCTAACACTTGCAACCTTCGCGCACTCAGAACCTCATCCAACAACTGTTTCTCTCTGATCTGCTCAACCCAAGTAGGCTTAACCTGTAGCTCTGCCAGAATACTCCCGTCGTCATACAAACTCAAATGGGCAAACAAAGCTCTTAAGTCCGAAACAACCTTACGGCTCAACGCGTGCGCTACCACGTTAGCCTTACCGGATGATACTCAATCGAGCAGTCATAATCTTTCAGCAATTCGACCCATCTACGCTGCCTCAAATTCAAGTCCTTCTGAGTCAGTAGATACTTCAGACTCTTATGATCCGTGTAGACTATCGATCTCTCTCCATACAAGTAGTGCCTCCAAATCTTTAAGGCGAACACTACAGCCGCTAGCTCCAAATCGTGCGTCGGATAGTTGACCTCGTGTGGCCTCATTTGCCGGGAAGCGTAAGCCACCACCTTACCTTCCCGCATCAACACACAACCCAAGCCCGTATGTGATGCATCGCGAAGAACTGTGTATTCCTTACCACCAAAGTTGAATCGTAACCGGAGCCTCGGTCAAAATCTTCTTTAACTTATCGAAGCTTTCTGTTGTTTCTCGGTCCATACAAACGGAACCTCTTTCCTTAACAACTTGGTCATCTGTATTTGCTATTAACGAGAAACCCTCAACAAACCTTCGGTAGTATCCGGACAAACCAGAAAACTCCGAATCTCGACCATCGCCTAGGTGGCTTCCAATCCAAGATCGCCTCAATCTTACGAGGATCTACACGAATCCTCACCGACACTACATGACCCAAGAACGTCACTTCTCTAAGCCGAACTCGCACTTACCGAACTTAGCATAGAGTTGCTTTTCCTCAAAATCTGCAGCACCACCCTCAAATGCGCATCATGCTCTTCCCTCGTCCCTTGAGTATACTAAGATGTCGTCTATGAAAACCACCACGAACCGATCTAGATATCGCTGAAACACCCTGTTCATCATCATATCCATAACTGCCGGCGCGTTGGTCAACCCGAACGGCATTACGAGTAAATTCGTAGTGCCCATACCGAGTCCGAAACGCTATTTTATGGATATCCGCCTCCTTAACCTTTAATCGGTGATACCCGGACCTCAAGTCGATCTTCGAAAATACCATGAGCACCCTTCGGTGATCAAACAAGTCATCTATCCCGGCAAGCGGATACTTGTTTTTAATCGTCGACTTGTTTAGCTGGCGGTAGTCTATGCACATCCGCATCGAGCCATCTTTCTTCTTGACAAAGAGTACCGGGCGCGCTTCACGGCGAAAACACTTGGCCCGATGAAACCTCTATCCAATAACTCACGGATCTCGAGCCTTAAGCTCCACCAACTCCTTGGCGCCATCCTATACGAGCAATAGACACCGCGCGATCCGGAATAACAGATCAATCCCGAACTCTACCTCACGATCTGGCGGCAAACCCTAAGCTCCTCAGAAACACATCAGCAAATTCCTTAACAAAGATGCGAACCTTCTCAACAAAGCAGACTCTCTAGCCTCCAAGGCATACACATGAACTACATACGCCGCGGCCCTTCTTCCCGACCATCTTCTCCGCTTTCAAAGCAGATACCACATTTGATAAGTAATCCCTCCGATTACCTATCATAGCCACCTCATCACCATCAACCGTCTTAAGAACCATGCGCTTGGCGCGCAATCCAACCTCGCTGGTACTTAACCGGCCAATCCATCCCTAAGAATCGGATCGAACTCCCCAACGGCGGTTCCATCGGATCGGCGAACAAATACTACCCCTTGGAGTTCTAGAGGTACATCTCTAAACAACTTATCTACTACTACAGAGTGACCTAACGGACTAATCACGATCATCCGCCTAGAAGATATCTCGAGTCTAAGTCCATTGTCTCTACTATACTATCGGCAACATAAGAGTGCGTAGAACCCACATCAATTAAAGCGGTATAAGGGGTACCAAAAATCAAGAACGTCACGGTTATGACGCCCGGTGCGTCGCCCTCCTCTCGGCGCCTCGCGGCATATACCAATCCAGCCGTCTAGCATCAAAACCACCCGCACCTCGCCCGGTGCTCCACGGCCCGACTCGAACCATTACCACCTCTACCATTACCACGGCCCCTGCGGTGGCGGTCCATTACCTCGAACCGACACGGCTCGACTCTCCGACCGAATCACGGCCATCCTACGCGGACAATCCCTAACGCGATGATCCAGAGAACCACATTCGAAGCAACCTTTTCCACCAGTCCAAAGAACCACCCGGTGAGATTTCCCCACACCGATTACATCTGCGGCGGTCCTCGCCTAGCAAAGCAACAACCCTATGATCGATTACGCTCACTCGGTCTAGCCCTCTTCTGCGAGTTACCCGACGGACTGAAGACCGAGAAGCTCCTCTTAAGCCTACTCCTGTCCATGCTCTGTCTTACCGATTCTTTGACACCTCGGCTACCTTAGCCTTCTCAACTAAGACAGCAAACTCGCGCTCCTGGCTGAGGAACAATCAGCAACCTCAACTCGTCTCGAGACCATCCTCGAAAACGAACACACCTCTCATGCTCGGTGGCTACAATGCCCTCGGCATACCTACTCAACCGGGAACTCGGCCTCAGACTCGAGAAGCAGACTTACTCCCTGAACAAACCTCGAAATGCCTTTCACCGGGAGTCGATGTAACTAGCCCCGATGTATTTCTTTTGATATGCGGCTCGAAGTAATCCCATGTCGAATCCTCTGGCGCCACACTATCCCGAACCGTGAGCCACCACCGATATGACTCATCCGGAGAAGCGTCACGATACCCTTCACTTCTCTTGGTGTCAAGTCCAGATCATCCATGATCCGCTCGGCTTGCCTCGGCCAATATTCGGCGGTGCTAGGAGCAACCCCAGAGACACCTCGGAAGAATTCGGCCCCATTGGCCCGAAGTCACTCAGAACAGATTTCCTAACTCCCGCACCACCACACCGCCGGCTACCCTTTCCAACACTCGCGGCGCATCGCTGTGACGCTGCGTCGCCCCGGTCGATCTTGGAACTCACCACCTCCGGTGGTGGCGGAACCGGTATCTCATTTTACGAACCCCCGCCTGGATCCTACGGGCTCGAAAGCGATCATTCTACCCTACCTCTACCACGAGTATTACGGCCACGTCCGCCTCGAGTGCTCATGTCTAAACTTTCTACGTATCTGGTTAAGGAATTTTATGCATCAGTATTTATTCCACTTGTTTAAAAGCAAGTCTTATGAACATTAAAGAGGATTTGTTCTCGCGAGTTCACAGAATCCTATCGGTCTCAATCTCTAAAGTAGCATACTATCGCTAATCATCAAATCACAAGTAATAGTACGGGGTACTTACTGGCGAACTGGTGTAGGAGACTCGGTGCCATGCCTTTCAAACCATACTTTCAAAACAAACACTTAAACAGACTTTTGAAAACCTTTTTGGGCCTCAGCCCACAAGTGAAGCCTTGAACTTGGCTCGATACCACAAATGTAACACCCCAAACCCGGACAAGACACCACGTCCGAATCCGGTATGCTACTGGGGAAAATGCTTTTGAGAGATCAGATTTTCCATTTAAAAGTGAGTGGAAACACGGTGTGTTTGAAACAAATTTGAGTAGTCTTGTTAAAAAAAAACGGTTGATGTATTTGAAACCGAAGATTTTGAAAACTTAGCGAATGTGTAGTTAACACGGGTTATTACCATTTAAAACCCCATTAGTTTCTCATTGATACATAAAACACTTTAGAACTTAGGAGACTACAAGTTTGATTTGGAAACCTTTTAGTATTTGTTTATCGTGAACTTAGTGCGATACCCGATGGTATAGTTTAAAAACACGTTGCGTTGTAATTTGAAACATTGTCTTTCCAGCTTTTAGTAAAACTTATTCCGAGTTACTTTGTTAAGGCATATAAAAACCAACTTAAAACATAGACAACATAAAACATAACTTAAAAGGCCTTTTACAATCCGAAATAAAACCCAATTTAAAGTAGTAAACTAAAGTACCCAAATAGTAGAGTCCGAGTAAGAACTTTATTCAAGCATGGCATAAGCACCTCGAGTCCATCCCGGCCCCAAGTCCGCATCTACGAGTCACCTGTAAAAAAATCAAAGGAGAGGGTGAGTCGAGTGACTCAGTGTGCAAATCCCGCTCCCGAAGAAACAACATGCTAACACACATCATACATAGCAACATAATTAATGCAACCCGATCCTAACCATCCATATCGCCTTTTCTACCCGTGTGGTACCAAACCTTTGGTGGTGCCAAACCACTTGGTGACATATAGTCACAATGTGTTACCAAAACACTGGTGTCCCAAAGACACAATATCCATCATTGTGGTACCAAACCTTTGGTGTCCCAAAGACACGATGTGCTACCAAAGCACCGTGACCGTAGTCACAAATCCGATGATGATGGGGCCAACCCATCGTGTGATACCAAATCACTAGCAGACGATCCCATATCTCAAGTGGGGCCAACCCACGGTGGTCAAACCACGGGGACAAGTCGCAATGAGGTGCCAAACCTCCGGTGTCCCAAAGACACAAAGTGTGCTACCAAAGCTTGGTGGTGACCGTAGTCACAAACGGTGATGGGGCCAACCCATCGTGTGTTACCAAAACATCTGGCGTCAATCCCGTATAATCATTTGTGGGGCCAACCCATTTGTGGTACTAAAGCCTTTGGGACGAGGCCGAGGTACCAAACCTCCGGAGGTGCCAAACCTCTGGTGACCCAAAGTCACAAAGTGTGCTACTAAAGCACTGGTGCTCGTCAAGACAATATACCATCGCTTCCTCCTCTCGTATCACCCACACATATCATACTCATGGGATTATGCATCTCATACAAGCCATGCATATCATGCCAACATATCAAGCATTACAACACATAACATGCATAACATAAATCATGATATCATGTATTATCATTAATACTCATCATAGAACAGACTTACCCGAATCGTACACATACCCCTTTTTGGGTATCCAATCATCCTTCTCACTGTTTCAATCTTATTAAGCAATCAAGTTTATTAACAACGTTACTAAGTAGAGAGTGTGTTAGTTACACACCTGGTAAAACCGAGTCTAAAGATCCCCACGAATCACTCTGAGTCCCTTGATTATCAAGCCCTTACAACAATCGGCCAACATAGATTTAGGCACTAAGACCATTCGGCCAAAGACATATAAACCCAAAGGGTTAATATCGAACCCTTACCTTACTCTTGATTTGATTCCTTACCAAATCCGAATCAAGCAATGATTCTTCTTCCAACAATCGGCACTCTAACAAACCAATAGTTAATCACTAATCACTTTAAACTTAATCGAAATCAACCGATTGCACTAACAAAAATATACCAGCGCTTACCCTTTACTTACCAATCGGTTAACGAAAAAGATGACTCCTCCCGCTTGATTTCGCAATCCAAAGACCCTATAACGAAGAGATTAAACCAAGCGGTTAACACCCTTCCAACTGACCATAATCGGCCCTTAACCAAACCATAACCAACAAAGATCGCAAGAGGAGATATGGCCATTATTTGCACTTACCAACACCCAATATTCGGCCAAACTATGACTTCTAGGAGGGAACCACAAGAGATTCGGCCAAGGCTACACTAGGAGAAAAGAATTAGGCTTCAGGTGTTTTAATATCCTTAAATTCGGCTTTAGTGTAAAGGAGAGAAAAAGATTGTAAATGGGTAGAGTTTGGCACAAAAAGAAAGGAGAAAGGAAATGGAGAATTCGGCTCACAATGGACAAAAGAAAAGAAGATGAGGAGGAGAATATTGGCTATTAGAGTTTCAAAAGAGAAAAAGAAAAAGAATGAAAGAGGAATGCTAGGTTCGGCCAAAAGTAAAAGTGAAAGAAAACAAACCACGGGTGTGTCTTCAAGGTGACATTCGGCTAGCAAAGGAAAATTAGAAAACAAAATGAGCAAAGAACAATTCGGCAAGTGCTAAAACTTTCGGTTTGGTAAGGCACAAAGAGAGAATTGCTTCCCAAATGCTTTTGGCCGAAAATGCACAAAATGAGAAGTGCATTTCGGCACACCTCCCTTCTCTCTACCAAACCGTCCACACCCCCACAAAATTCGGCCAAGAATCCCCCCCATTCACTCCACTCCTCACATTTCAAATGTGATGACCAAGTCCTCCTCCTAAACTTCCTCTCCACCCTCCATTTGAAAGTGGAGACTTGGTCCAAGGTAGAGTTCCACTAGCCTTCTACCTCTCCTCCATGCCGTCCCAAAAAGAAGCCAAAATGGGGACTCCGCTGCTTGAACTCTGGACCTCCCTCACCTGAAAATGACGCCACATCAAGCTCCCCCATGTGGCGCATGCCTTGCCACTTTGCCAGCTCTTCCTTTGTGCAAAAAAACCTCAAATAAAATTCTTAAACCCCCACTTCCTCAGCTCCCTTCACTTAACACCCAAAAACCAAAATTTTCCCATTCACTCAGGCACACTCCTAGCCTACAATTAAGCTCCTAAAACACCGAAATAACCACACAGCACACTAAACACATGCAATAACATGCAACAACAAAATAGCCCCCTAACTCGGGATATTACACTTAAGGTCTCACAAGATAAGTACCTATACCATGGCCCGAAGCCAAATCAAGGTAACTTATCTAAAATTCTGATATCATGGCCTGAAGCCAAATCAGCCGATATGCATGGCCGGAAGCCAAATCGGTATATCTCGCACCCAAAGTGCTAATAGCATGGCCCGAAGCCAACTCAAAGTATACCTAATGACATGTCACTAGCATCCTAAACTATTCCTAAGGTTCAACCGGGATTCCAACTGTCGAATCATCGTCAAATCATTTCCGAACTTGTCCGTAATCACATAATCACAATTCATGATATATCAAAGCATATAAAATTCATTTGCAATGAAATTATAACATACGAACTTGCCTCGAATGTTAAAATGACAAATCTAGTCGATTAGTCGATAACTTTATCTTTTCCCCGATCCAAGTCTGTATTTATCCTTTCTTGATCAAAATATATTTAGAATTAACTTATTTAATCATCTATTCATTCAATTTAGTCCAAACCACACTTTAAAACACATTTACACTTTTGCCCCACATATTTCTCATTTTTCACAATTTAGTCCTTATTTCATAAAATCACAAATTAATGAAATTCCAATTATACCCATGCTAGCCAAATTACCATAATGCCTCTAGCAACCCATAATTTTCATTTATTTCACATTTTAACCACTAATTTTACATATTTATCAATTTAATCCTTATTTTGCATTTTCACTAAAAATCACTTAACAAAACTTGGTTAACTATCAACAACAATTCAAAATATATCATCAAACATCAAAATACTCATATATTCATCAATGGAATCATTCAAAATCTTTAACAGTTTTGCAAATTAGTCCCTGGGCTAGTTAGTACTGGATGCAACGATCACAAAAAACATAGAAATCATTAAAAACGGGACAAAAATCACTTACCAAATTAAGCTTCAAAGTGGCCGAACCTTCAAACTAATTTCATAGCTTTTCTAAGCCCTAATTTTCGGCTAACAAGATGATAATGAATTAATATTGTTTTGTTTTGTTTTAATTAACCTTTTATTAACTAGTTTATTAAAATAACCTTTGTTATAAATCATTTAAATTCATTTATTCATGTCCATTTATGTCCACTCACACTAGTCATCGTCTAATTACAACTTAAGGACCTTAACTTTAAGGTTCTATAGCTATTAGACACCTTTAGCTAATAGAACCCTACTTTTACACTTTACACGATTTAATCCTTTTTATCAAATTGACCATTCAAACGATAAAATTTCTTAACGAAATTTTCACACAATCACTCAATCATGTTGCAAACATTAAAATAATAATAAAATAAATATTTTGAATTTAGATTTGTGGTCTCGAAACCACTATTCCGATTTGACCAAAAATGGGCTGTTACAACTCTCCCCCCTTAGGGATTTTCGTCTTCGAAAATCTTACCAGTGAATAGGTTAGGGTACTGCTTTGTCATAGCTTTCTCGGGCTCCCACATAGCTTCTTCAACTCCGTGATGTTGCCACAAGACTTTCACTAAAGCTATGTGTTTATTTCTCAACTCTTTGATCTCTCGAGCCAATATTCTGATTGGTTCTTCATTGTACGTCATATCAGGCTGAATCTCAATCTCTGATGGAGAAATCACATGTGAGGGATCCGATCGATATCGACGCAACATCGGCACATGTAAAATATTGTGAATTTTCTCTAACTCAATCGGTAAAGTTAGTCGATATGCCACTGGACCTATTCTTTCATAATCTCATACGACTCGATAAATCGCGGACTCAATTTGCCTTTTCGACCGAAACGAAGTATTTTCTTCCACGGAGATACTTTCAGAAACACTTTATCACCAATCCGGAATTCAATATCTTTTCATTTTAAATCTGCGTACGATTTCTGACGATCTGAAGCTGATTTGAAATATTCGTGAATTACTTTTACTTTCTCTTCGGTTTCTCTAATCAAATCAACCCCGTGAATCTGTTTCTTACTAAGCTCGGTCCAGTACAATGGAGTTCTACATTTACGACCATACAAAGCTTCGTACGGTGCCATCTTTATGCTCGATTGAAAACTATTATTATACGCAAATTCAACCAGCGGCAAATATTTCTCCCAATTTCCTTCGAATTCCAAAACACAACATCAGAGCATATCTTCGAGAATCTGAATTACTCGCTCAGATTGTCCGTCAGTTTGCGGATGATAAGCTGTACTAAAATTCAACTTTGTACCCAGAGCTTCTTGCAATTTCTTCCAAAACCGCAACGTAAACCACGGATCTCTATCGAAAATAATCGAAACTGGCACCCCATGTAATCCAACGATCTCAGCAATGTACAATTCAACTAATCTATCAAGTGAATAATCAGTATGTACCAAAATAAAATGTGCTGATTTCGTTAATCGATCAACGACAACCCAGATAGCATCTTTCTTTTTCGGAGACAAAGGCAATCCCGATACAAAATCCATCGTAACTCTTTCCCACTTCCACTCTGGTATCATCAAAGACTGAAGTAAACCCGATGGCACTTGATGTTCAGCTTTAACTTGCTGGCACACTAAACATCTTGCTACAAATTCAGAAATGTCTCGTTTCATACCCGACCACAAATACAGTTGTTTCAAATCATTGTACATTTTAGTACTTCCAGAATGAACGGATAAACAACCACTATGTGCCTCGTGTAAAATTTTCTAAATCAACTCTAGATTTTTCGGTACGTAGATTCTACCTCGAAACATCAAACAATCATCAGATCCAATTTAGTACTCTAAATCACTACTCGACTCGCATTGCACTCTTTTAGCTTGCAATTCACTATCAGATTTTTGGGCTTCGCAAATTTGATGAAGAAATACTGGTTTAGCTTTTAACTCAGCTAAGATCGAACCATCTTCGGATAATGTCAACTGTGTATTCATTGCTCTCAAAGCAAACAACGATTTTCTACTCAAAGCATCCGCGACTACATTCACTTTCCCCGGATGATAATCAATCACTAACTCGAAATCTTTCAATAGTTCGAACCATATTCGTTGTCGCAAATTCAGATCTTTCTGAGTCATAATATACTTCAAACTTTTATGATCAGTAATGATGTGGTATTTTTCACCGTACAAATGATGACGTCAAATTTTCAATGCAAAAACTATAGCAACCAACTCTAAATCGTGCGTCGGGTAGTTCTTTTCATGTAGTTTCAACTGTCTGGAGGCATAAGCTATAACTTTTCCCTCTTGCATCAAAACGCAACCCCAACCATTCAATGACGCGCCACTGTAAATCACAAATTCTTTACCCGACTCATGTTGAACAAACAATGGTGCCTCAGTTAACAATGTTTTCAATTGATCGAAGCTTTGTTGACATTTCTCAGACCATTCAAACTTTACATCTTTCTGTAGCAGTCTGGTCATCGGTGTAACAATCATCGAGAACCCTTTAACAAAGCGTCGATAGTAACCAGCCAATCCCAGATAGCTTCTGACCTCGGATACATTTCTAGGTGGTTTCTAGTCAATAACTGCAGAAATCTTGCTCAGATCAACTCGAATGCCATCCGCCGAGATAATATGTCCCAAAAATTTGGCTTCCTGGAGCTAAAACTGACATTTGCTGAATTTAGCATATAGTTGCTTGTCTCTCAAGGTTTACAACACAATCCTCAAATGCTCAGCATGCTTAGACTCATCTCGTGAATAGATTAGAATGTCGTCAATGAACACAACAACAAATCTATCTAAATACGATCTAAAGATCTGATTCATTAAATCCATAAAAATGGCAGGAGCATTAGTTAGTCCAAAAGGCATAACAAGGAATTCATAATGTCCATACCTCGTTCTGAATGCATTTTTCGGCATATCTGAGTCTTTAACTCGCAACTGATAATAACCAGATCTCAAATCAATCTTTGAAAATAATGTTGCACCTTTTAACTGGTCAAACAAATCATATATTCTCGGCAACGGATACTTATTATTTATTGTAACCTTGCTGAGCTGACGATAGTCAATACACATTCTCATTGACCCGTCTTTCTTCTTTACAAACAATACAGGTGCACCCCAGGGCAAAAAACTAGGTCGTGCAAAACCTCTATCCGCTAACTCTTGCAAATGAGCTTTAAAATCTTTCAACTCTATCGGAGCCATTCTGTACGGAGCTATAGATATCGGCGAAGTTCCCGGTACTAACTCAATGGCAAACTCAACCTCTCTGACTAGTGGCAACCCAGGCAATTCTTCTGGAAATACATCCGGATATTCACAAACAACAAGCACTGATTCAATCTTCTTTTCAGACACCTTGGTATCTAAAACATATGCTAGGTACGCGTCACAACCTTTTCTCACATATCTCTGAGTCGACATTGATGAAATCACTATAGGCAATCCACTCGACTCATCAGATTCAATCCGAAGAATTTCATCATTCTAACATTTCAATTCTATAATCTTTCGTCTACAGTTCACAACAGCATCATGTAGGGTCAACCAATCCATACCCAGTATCGCATCGAATTCATCAAATGGTAAAAGCATCAAATCAGCCGAAAAATAGTAACCTCGAGTCATTAAAGGATAGTTCTTGCATACTTTGTCAACTAGAACATACTTGCCTAAGAGGTTCGATACTTTAATCATAAACTTAGTTATTTCAACAGGCAAATTCTTACTAGACACTAAAATCTCACAAACATACGAATGTGTCAATCCAGGATCAATTAAAGCAATCACATTAGTGTCGTAAAGAGAAAATGTATCGGTAATAACATCTGGTGATGATGCTTCTTCGCGAGCGCGAATAGCATAAGCTCTGGCAGATGCTCTAGCTTCGGATCACACAGTGGAGTCCTTTGTCGCCTCTCGACTACCACTCACATTCCCAACATTTCTTGATGGTTTTCCTCTAGTCGATTTATTAGTCGGCCTCACATTCTGAGGTCTATCTTTCTCAATCATCTCAGGACAGTCTTTAATAAAATGATCCGGTGAGCCACATTTGAAACAAGCTTTAGTACTCTTATTCCATTATTCTCCAAAATGTCTTCTTCTACATTATTGACACTCGGGTTTGTTATTTCTCACACTGCCAACACTCAAGACAAAAGTAGCTTAAGCTTTAGAATTCACATATTGATTTCCACGATCTCTATTCTGGTACCCCACTGATGCATTAGATCGACTATACAAATCTCAAAATTTCTTTGATGGAGAATGATAAGATTTATTAATTGGTCTTTTTCTCAAATCTCTAGCTTCTGAATCAGCTTTCTTTTTTTCTCGGCTGAAGTCTTCGGCTTTGCAAGCCCGGTCAACTAATACAACAAATTCTTTCAAATCTAAAATTCCGACCAGAAGTTTAATGACTTCGTTCAGCCCATCAACAAATTGCTTGCACATTATTTCTTCAGTAGAAACATACTCTCGAGCATATTTACTTAACTGCACAAAATCTCCCTCATACTCAATTACGATCATACGACCCTGTTTCAGTTCTAGAAACTCTTTGTGCTTTTGATCCAGAAATCGTTGGCTTATATATTTCTTTCAGAACTCGGTCTAAAAGAACTACCAAGTGACTCTCTCTCTCGGCACCACTGATACTAATGTATTCCACCACTGATACGCAGTGTCCCTCAAAAGCGATATAGCACATTTTAAGCATTCAGCCGGTGTGCAAGAAAGCTCATCAAACACTCGAATCGTATTTTCAAGCCAAAACTCAGCCCTCTTAGAATCATTGCCAATGTTAGCCCTGAACACTTCAGCCTCGTGTTTACGAATCTTATCAACTGAAGGCTTGTTTAATCTTAAAAGCTCGATTCCTTGAGGAGCTACGGGAACCGGTTGAAGATTAGGAGGGGGTGGAGGTTGTTGAGTAGCCGGGTTCGTATGAATGTATTGAGTGAACCACTCGTTCATTCTTTGGAAGAAGGCTTCTTTGGCATCTCCTCCCTGGCTGCCCGTTACAGGTCTAGAATCGGACGGTGCTGTCCCTTGAGCGGGAGCAGGCGCATTACTATCAACCTCATCAGCTATAGCTCGATTGGGATCCATTTACTAAATGAAAACACATTTTAAAATGTCAGGAGTCATCACACTATCACAGTTTATATATGGCATGTAAAGCTAGACTCTCACACGCGCTACATTAGTCCTAGAATCGACTAAACCGTAGCTCTGTTACCAATAAATGTAACACCCCTCACCCGTATTCAATGCTAAAATAGGGTTACGGAGCATTACCAGACTTACAACACATTTAAACATAAATTCCTCATTCATTTAATCAATACATGTAATCATCATTCAATCTCAATCAATGTCCTTAATAGCCTATGAGGCCCTAAACATCCATTGAGAGTGGTTCGAGACTAAACTGATAACTCGAAATTTTTTTCAACACTTATAAAAATTTTCTCCAAAACAGGGGACACACGCCCGTGTGACCAAGCCTTGTGTCTCACACGGCCACCAGACACACCGTGTCACAGGCTGTATGAACATTCGAAATGGAAGCACATGGCCGTGTCCCAGCCCGTGTCCTACCCCGTGTCCAAACAAGGGAGCTTACTGACTTGGGTCACATGGCCAACCACACACCCGTGTGTCTAGCCTGAGTGTCCTTCAAAGTGGCCACACACGCTCGTGTGCCAGGCCGTGTGCTAGGCCGTGCCAAACCTGTAGGGTCTACTGACTTATGTAACATGGCCAAGTCACACGCCCGTATGCTAGGCCGTGTGCAAATTAGGGGGTATACTGACTTGTGCCACACGGTCGATCACACACTCGTGTGTGAGACCGTGTGGAGCATACTGACTTAATATCTACA
The DNA here is from genome assembly GCA_025698515.1 of Gossypium sturtianum. Taxonomy (NCBI): domain Eukaryota; kingdom Viridiplantae; phylum Streptophyta; class Magnoliopsida; order Malvales; family Malvaceae; genus Gossypium; species Gossypium sturtianum. The sequence goes on along the minus strand of CM046947.1, from coordinate 42,245,195 downwards.
ACCACACCAGGGGACACACGGCCGTGTACTTAATCGTGTGTCACACATGGCTGAGACACATGCTCGTGCCTCTGCTCGTGTGGACAAAAATGGGCTAGTTACCAAGCCATTTTGCCACCCAGTTGGTACACACCTTCACCTACACAAATGGAACCAAAACAAAGCATAATAAGCAACCCAAAACAACCAAATCAAACATAATTCCTACCATTTCATCCAGGTCTTTCTTAGCCTAAACCACAATCACAAACATCCTCAATTCATCAACCATTTCCAAGCAACATTAATCACATCACAAAATAGCATTAGCACATCTATAAGCATACATCACCAACCAAACCAAATAAGTCAATTTACATATCCTATGCAACATTATATACACAACTTTTATAGGCCAACACACATGACCAAATTCGTTATCAAGCTATAACTAAAATGACCAAAGTCCCTATACATACCATATGACCTAAAACATAGTTTAAAAGTACCAAAGTGTCAGTGGATAGTGTGGTGAAGTCTCCGACGATCCCCGAATTCGAGCTAGCTTTGAAATCACTATAAAACATGAAAAGCAACAAAGTAAGCTATATAGCTTAGTAGGCTCGTATGTTAACAATGAGCAAATATTACCATTCTTTAATCATTCAAATAATAGAAAACAATATACAACAATTCTATTAAATCTCAAAGCTATCAATTGATCATTCACATAACTTACCGAGGAAACTCATCAATTCCATAGTTTCAATGCTCAATTCATTACCGTACGTACCTGTACCATCTTGTACCAATCTCATACTCAATCACATCCTTCATTTACCCGTTGAATCATTTGAAATAGAATTCAGATACTCTAGGTCTCACACGATAAGTACCTATACCATGGCCCCAAGCCAAATCAAGGTACTTATTCGAAATTATGATTTCATGGCCCGAAGCCAAATCCGCCGATATGCATGGCCCGAAGCCAAATCTATATATCTTGCACCCAAAGTGCTAATAACATGGCCCGAAGCCAACTCAAAGTATACCTAATGACATGTCACTAGCATCCTAAACTATTCCAAAGGTTCAACCGGGATTCCAACTGTCGAATCATCAACAAATCATTTCTGAACTTGTCTGTAATCACATAATCACAATTCATGATATATCAAAGCATATAAAATTCATTTGTAATGAAATTATAACATACGAACTTACCTCAGATGTTAAAACGGTGAATCTAGTCGATTAGTCGATAACTTTATCTTTTCCCCGATCCAAGTCTGTATTTCTCCTTTCTTGGTCTAAATATATTTATAATTAACTTATTTAATCATCTATTCATTCAATTTAGCCCAAAACACACTTTAAAACACATTTACACTTTTTCCCCACATATTTCACATTTTTTACAATTTAGTCCTTATTTCATAAAATAACAAATTAATGAAATTCCAATTATAACCATGCTACCCTAATTACCATAATGCCCCTAGCAACCCATAATTTTCATTTATTTCATATTTTAACCACTAATTTTACATATTTATCAATTTAATCCCTATTTTGCATTTTCACTGAAAATCACTTAACAAAACTTGGTTAACTATCAACAACCATTCAAAATATATCATCAAACATCAAAATACTCATATATTCATCAATGGCATCATTCAAAATCTTTAACAGTTTTGCAAATTAGTCCCTGGGCTAGCTAGTACTAGATGCAACGATCACAAAAACATAAAAATCATTAAAAACAGGACAAAAATTGCTTACCAAATTAAGCTTCAGAGTGACCGAACCTTCAAACTAATTTCATGGATTTTCTAAGCCCTAATTTTTGGCTAACAAGATGATAATGAATTAATATTGTTTTGTTTTATTTTAATTGACCTTTTATTAACTAGTTTACTAAAATAACCTTTGTTATAAATCATTTAACTTCATTTATTCATGTCGATTTATGTCCACTCACACTAATCATGGTCTAATTACAACATAAGGACCTTAACTTTAAGGTTCTATAGCTATTAGACACCTTTAGCTAATAGAACTCTACTTTTACACTTTACGCGATTTAATCCTTTTTATCAAATTGACTATTCAAACGATAAAATTTCTTAACGAAATTAAACACAGTCACTCAATCATGCTGTAAACATTAAAATAATAATAAAATAAATATTTTGACCTCAGATTTGTGGTCTCGAAACCACTGTTCTGATTTGACCAAAAACGGGCTATTACAAATTGCCTGTAGTGATTTTGTCTATGTAAGCTCAGAAATGTGTGAGAAAAGGGTGTGAAGCTTATCTTGCTTATGTTTTAGATACAAAAGTGTCTGAATCTAAAATTGAATCAGTGGCAGTTGTCTGTGAATATCCGGATGTGTTTCCTGAAGAATTACCAGGGTTACCACCGATCAGAAAGGTTGAATTTGCTAAAAGTTAGTACCGGGAACTTCATCGATATCGATAGCTCCATACAGAATGGCTCCAATAGAGTTGAAAGAGTTGAAAGCTCAGTTACAAGAATTAACAGATAAAGGTTTTGCCTAACCTAGTTTTTCGCCTTGGGGTGCGCCAGTGTTATTCGTAAAGAAGAAAGACGGGTCAATGAGAATGTTTATTGACTATCGATAGCTCAACAAGGTTACGATAAAGAACAAGTATCTGTTACCGAGAATAAATGATTTGTTTGATTAGTTGAAAGGGGGCAATAGTGTTTTTGAAGATTGATTTGAGGTCTGGCTATTATCAGTTACGAGTTAAAGATTCAGATGTGCCGAAAACTACTTTCAGAATGAGGTACGGACATTATGAATTCCTTGTTATGCCTTTCGGATTGACTAATGCTCCTGCAATCTTTATGGATTTGATGAATCAGATTTTTAGACTGTATTTAGACAGATTTGTTGTTGTATTCATTGACGACATTCTGATCTATTCACGAGATGAGTTTGAACATGCTGAGCATTTGAGGATCGTGCTACAAACCTTGAGAGATAAGCAACTGTATGCTAAATTTAGTAAAAGTGAGTTTTGGCTCAGAGAAATCAGATATTTGGGGCACATTATTTCAGCGGAAGGTATAAGAGTTGATCCAAACAAGATTTCAGCAGTTGTTGACTGGAAACCACTGAGAAATGTATCCGAAGTTAGAAGTTTTCTAGGGTTAGCTGGTTATTATTGACATTTTATTACAGGATTCTCAATGGTTGCTACACCGATGACCAAATTGCTACAGAAAGATGTGAAGTTCGAGTGGTCAGAGAAATGTTAATAGAGTTTTAATCAGTTAAAAGCATTATTAACGAGGCACTAGTTTTAATTCAACCTGAATCAGGTAAAGAGTTTGTGATATATAGCGACGCGCAATTGAATGGTTTGGGTTACGTTTTGATGCAAGAAGGAAAAGTTATAGCTTATGCCTTCAGACAGTAAAAGCCGCATAAAAAGAATTATTCGACGCATGATTTAGAATTTGCCACTATTGTATTTGTATTGAAAATTTGGCGACATCATTTGTACGGTGAGAAATGCCACATTTTTACCGATCATAAAAGCTTGAAGTATTTAATAACCCAGAAAGATTTGAATTTGCGAAAACAAAGATGGCTCAAGTTGCTTAAAGACTATAAGTTAGTGATTGATTATTATCCGGGGAAAGCAAATGTAGTCGCAGATGCTTTGAGTAGAAAATCTCTATTTGCGCCGAGAGCGATAAATACAGGACTGACTTTATCTAATGATGGTTCGATATTAGCTGAATTAAAAGCTAAACTGGTTTTTCTTCAGCAAATTTGCGAAGCTCAAAAGTGTGACACCGAGTTACAAGCTAAAAGAGTGCAATGTGAGTCGAATAGTGATTCTGATTATTAGATCGGAGCCGATGATTGTTTAATGTTCCGAGGTAGAATCTGTGTACCAAAGAATTTCGAGCTCATTCAGAAAATTTTGCACGAAGCACACAGTAGTTGCCTATCTGTTCACCTGGGGAGTACTAAAATGTACAATGATTTGAAGAAATTGTATTGGTGGTCGGCTATGAAATGAGACATTTTAGAGTTTGTATCGAGGTGCTTGATTTGTCAACAAGTCAAAGCTGAACATCAAGTGCCTTCGGGTTTACTATAGCATGTAATGATACCAGAGTGGAAATGGGATAGAGTTACGATGGAATTAGTATCGGGATTACCCTTGTCTCCAAAGAAGAAAGATGCTATTTTGGTTGTTGTAGATTGTTTGACGAAATCAGCACATTTCATTCCTGTACGTACAGATTATTCACTTGACAAATTGGCTGAACTGTACATATCTGAAATTGTTAGACTACAAGGGGTGCCAGTTTCTATTATTTCGGATAGAGATCTAAGGTTTACGTCACGATTTTGGAAGAAATTGCAAGAAGCTCTGGGTATGAGATTGAATTTTAGTACAACATTTCATACACAAACCGACGGTCAGTCCGAGAGAGTAATATAGATTCTCGAAGATAAGCTTCACTGTTCTGTGTTAGAATTCGAAGGTAACTGGAAGAAATTTTTGCCGTTGGTTGAATTTGCGTATAACAACAGTTTTCAATCGAGTATAAAGATGGCACCGTATGAAGCTTTGTATGGTCGAAAATGTTGAACTCTATTGTATTGGACTATACTGAGTGAGAAAAAGATTCACGGAGTTGATTTAAGTCGAGAGACTGAAGAAAAAGTGAAAGTAATACGTGAAAGTCTGAAAGCAGCTTCAGATCGACAGAAATCGTACGGAGATTTAAAACAGAAAGACATTGAATTTCAGATTGGTGTCAAAGTATTTATGAAAGTTTCTCCGTGGAAGAAAATCCTTTTATTTGGTCGTAAAGGTAAATTGAGTCCGCGATTTATCGGGCCGTATGAGATTATTGAAAGAATAGGTCCAGTGGCATATCGGTTAGCATTACCGTCAAAATTAGAAAAGATCCACAACGTGTTTCATGTGTCAATGTTGCGCCATTATCGATCAGATCCATCGCATGTAATGTCGCCTCAGATATTGAGATACAACCTGATATGACATATAACGAAGAACCGATCAGAATTTTAGCTCGAGAGGTTAAATGGTTGAGAAATAAAAGCATAGCTTTAGCTACGTGGGAGCTCGAGAAAGCTATGAGAAAATAGTACCTTAACCTATTCACTGGTAAGATTTTCGGGGATGAAAATTCCGAAGGGGGGAGAGTTGTAACAGCCCGTTTTTAGTCAAATTGGAACAGTGGCTTTGGGACCACAAATTTGAAGTCTAAATATTTATTTTATTATTAAATTAAGGTCTACAGCATGATAGTATGCTTGTTTGAAATTTTGGGTAAGAAATTTTATCGTTCGATTAGTCAATTTGATAAAAAGGACTAAATCGCGTAAAGTGTAAAATGTATGTTCTAATTTCTAAAGGTATTAAATGGCTATGAAATTAAATAGTGGAGGTCCTTATGTGGTAATTAGACTATTGTTAATATGAGTGGACATTCTTGGACATGATTTATGTATTTTCAAAGGTTATTAATTAAGGTTAAAAGTGTAATTTAATAAATAAAGAAAATTAAAATAAACAAAAACAATGTATCGTCTTTCTAAGGGTCATCTTCCACCAAAAATTTACCTTGAAAACTCCATGGAAAAGTTTGAAGCATTCAGCCATAGCTATCCATGCATGTAAGTGTTTTTTTGCTCAATTTTTAGTGATTTCTATGTTTTTGAGATCATTGCAACTAGGTCTAGCTAGACCAGGGACTATTTTGCAAAATTCTTAAAGATTTTAGATGTTTAATTGATGAATACATGAGTATTTTGATGTTTAATGATAGATTATGAATATTTCATGATAAATATACAAGTTTTGTTAAGTGATTTTTAGTGAAAATGCAAATTAGGGGTTAAATTATGAAATGTGTAAATGTAGTGGTTAAAATGTGAAATAAGTGAGAAATATAGGCTAGTATGTGCACTAGAGAAATTCAGCTAGCATAGGTTGGTATTAAATTGCATGAATTTGTGATTTTATGAAATAAGGACTCAATTGTAAAAGTTGTGAAATTATAGGGGCAAAAGTGTAAATGTGTTTTAATGTGTAATTTGGATTAAATTGAATAGAGAGATAATTATATAAGCTGAATTTGATATTATATAGATTAAGAAAAGTGAAATACAGACTTAGATCGGGAAAGAACAAAGTCTCAGATTAGTTGACTCGTGTCATCGTTTTTACGTCCGAGGTAAGTTCGTATGTTATAAGTTTCATTACAAATGTATTTTATATGCTTTGGTATTGAATAAATTGTGAATACCAGACTATGGATATGTTTGATAATGGTTCGACGACAATTCGGCATTCGAAATCCCGGTTGAACCTTAGGAATAGATTAGGATACTAGTGACATGTCATTAGGGGATACACTAATTAAGCTTCGGGCCATGATATCGGCAGTTCGGGTGCGAGTTACTTTGATTTGGCTTCGGGCCATGATATCGGCACTTCGAGTGCGAGTTACTTTGATTTGGCTTTGGGCCATGATATCAGCACTTCGGGTGTGAGTTACTTTGAGTTGGCTTCGGGCCATGAAATTGGTACTTAGTGTACGAGACTCCTAAGTATCCGACTTCTATTCTGAATGGTTCAACGGGTATATTAAAGATGTGAATTGGTGAGAAATAGTTACGTATCAGTACAGGTATGTAAGATAAACTATTTGAGGAATGAATCAAAGAAAGTTGTGAGCTTATGATCAATTATGTGATTAAATTCATGTTAACTTAGTGTTTAATGCTTTGATGCAATTTATGTTACTTATTTGAAAATGTAAATGAATGGTGATATTTATTTATCATACGAGCTTACTAAGCTATAAAGCTTACATTGTTTATTTTTTCATGTTTTATAGTTATTTCTAAGCTAGCTCGGATTTGGGGATTTTCGGAGACTACATCACACTATCAGGCTATCAATTTGGTACTTTTAAGCTTATGATTTGAGTATATGGCATGTATAGGTATTTTGAGTCATTTTGATTATGGGTTGATAATGATTTTGGTCATTTGAAATGGCTTGTAAATGTATATGTTTTGGTTTGTAAATATAGCCACGAGAGTTGGCTTAATTTGGTTGTTTTGGTTATGTATATATATATATGTGCTTATATGGTTTGTATTGTAAGGTCATGATGGATATGTGTATTGCTTATATTATGAAGCTTGTGGATATAGATATGGTAGATACTAAATGGTTGATATTGAGAATTAGCATGCTTGTGAGATTAGGCTAAATAATACATATTTGAGATTGGTTATTTTTGATGAGTTGATAAGTGAATTTGGTATGAAAGTTATGGCATTGTTTGTGATTTGTGTGTATGGAGTGTAACAGTCCGGTTTAGACCCTAGTCGAAATAGTGGTTTCGGGACCACAAATCCAAGTTAGAAAAATATTTTAATATTATTTTCTGTGTCTACAGTATATGATTTAGCATGTGTGAAAGTTTCGTAAATAAATTTGTCTGTTTATGTGTTTAATTTGATAAAAGGACTAAATCGCATAAAAGGTAAAAGTGGCTAATTAATGTGTAAGTGTTAATTTGCTAGTGTCTTTATAGTGTGAAGTCCTTAATAGGCAATTAGCCCACTATTAAAGTAAGTGGACGGTCATGGTCAATAATGACCTTATATTATATGGTTTTTATATTTTGAATTAAAGGTTAAATAGGTAAAATTTGTTATCAAGGTATATTAAATTAAACAAACAATTAAAAGATGAATACTATCATCTTATTTGGCCGAAAATATCAAGAAAAGAAAAGAAAGAAACCAAGCTTCATTCGGCTAGGTTTAATCCAAATTCAAGGTATGTTTTGCTTCGGTTTTTGATAATTTCTATGTTTTTGTAATCGTTGCTTCATGTTCTTCAAAACCCATGCTTCAATTTTGTGAATTGATGAATATTTTGAAATGTGCCATTGCTGAACACATGAGTTTTGTGATGTTTGAGGATGAATTATGAAAGATATGTGATAGATTAACATATTTTGTATTTGAAGTTTTGATGATTTTGAGTATTTTGGATTTAATTGAGAAAATAATATTTTTAGGGACTAAATCGTGAAATAAATGAAATGTATGGACTTGTATGGACTACATGAGAATTCGGCTAAGCATGGGTGTATTGAGATTTTGTGTATTTTGTGATTTTGTGAAATAAGGACTAAAATGTCAAAATGTGAAAATGTGAGGGCTAATTTGTAAATTTCCCTAAATATGTGTTTTTGGATTGAATTGAATGATTTGGTGAATAAATGGATTAAATTTGAATATGTATAGATCAAGAACCGAAGAAAACGGACTTAGATTGTGGAAAGTCGAAAGTAATTGAATAGCTGAATCCGATCGTTTATCAGAATCCGAGGTAAGTCGATATACAAATAAATGTTTTTGAATTGAGTTATTTATGCATCTATGAGACTTCGATTATTATGATTAATGCTTGAGATGGAATGTATATGAAATCCGAGGATATGTCGACAAGTTATTAATGTCCGAGAAATCCCGAACAAACCTAGGAATAGATATGATTACATATGTCATGACATAGGTGTCTGATATGTGATATCATGTAAGACCACGTCTGGGACATTGGCATTGATTTGAGATTTCGTGTAAGACCACGTCTGGGACATTGGCATCGATATGAGATTTACGTGTAAGACCATGTCTGTGACATTGGCATCGTATTTGATTCGTGTAAGACCCTGTCTGGGACAGTGGCATCGATATTTGAGTACATGTAAGACCTCGTCTGGGACGTTGGCATTGTACGACTATTCTGAGCATTCCGAGAATCCTATTAGATTCCGAATGGTTCAACGGGCAAATTCGAGATGTGAATGATTACGTGAAATGTATATGATTCAGGTATGATTGAAAAGTACACTATATATGTGTATGAAAGGTAAGTGTATATACATGAACTTACCAAGGTGAATATGTGTATTGATTTGATGAAATCATATGTGATATATGCTTGAATGTGCTATGAGCAAATGTGTTACTTTGAGCTATGAAATGTGGGTAAGATATGGTTAAACAAAAGAGCCAAAGAAAAGTATATAAATTTGCAAATGAGATACATTGATGAAATTGTATCATTATGATTATGTGCATTATATGTTAAGTTTATTTGTATATGGCTTACTAAGCTTTTGAAAGCTTACTTTGTGTGTGTTTGCTCTGTTTTATAGATCGTCAAAGCTACTGAGGGCTCGGGGAATCGTCAAGGATCGTCATCACACTACTAAATCTTATTTTGGTACCTTTTGAAAATGTATTTACTAAAGTATGTCATGTATAGGCTAGTTACCTTGAGTTATGTTTGAGATATGTGAATAGCCATGAGATATGGCTAGTTAAATGGTTGTCAAATGAATGACTAGTTATGTCCTATGATGCTTAGTTTTGGTATAGCTTGATAGCAAATGAAAGGGTGATATGAATGGTATGATTATTGATGCATAGTTGGCATATTGTATTGGTAATATTGTGGATGAAATTAGCTTAGAAATGGTTATTATTTAGTTGAGCTGATTGTTTTATAAGATGTAGTAATTGTGATGCCTTTGAATGCTTGGAAAAGTTGGTTAATTTGGTATGAATTGAATTGGTATGATGCTTGTAGGAATAGCGCTTAGTGTGGGTGGCATTTTGGACTTGAAAATGGCCTATAATTGCCCACACGGTTGAGCACACGGGCGTGTGGCTCGACCGTGTCCCTCGTGGTTGCATTTCAAAATCAAGTCAGACTCAACCACAGGCTAGACACACGGGCGTGTGTCTGACCGTGTGGTGCAAGTCAGGGCCGACCACGGGTGAGGCACACGGGCTTGTCCACGGTCGTGTGGACAAGTCAGTATGTATGCCCTATTTTGACACGGCTTAGACACACGGGCGTGTCTGAGGCCGTGGGAGGCACACGGCATGCCCACACGGGCGTGTGACCTCTGTAACTTTGAGAAATTTTTAAATTTCTGAGAATTTCCGTATGTGTTCAGTTTAGTCCCGGCCCTTTTCTAGAGCATGTTTAAGGTCTCGTTGACCTTTTGCAGGGACATTTAGATTGGATTATTTGTATTAAGTTATGAAATGTCTGTAAAAGTTTTCGATTGTCTGGTAATGCCTTTTAACCCTAAATCGGCGATGGTTACGGGTTAAGGGTGTCACATTTGATTAGTATCAGAGCTATGGTTTAGTCGATTCTCGGACTAATGTAGCGTGTGAGAGTCTAGCTATACATGCCATATAAATGAAATGTGATAGTGTGATGAATCCTGATGTTTAAAATGTGTTTATCGTATAGTAATGTATCCCGAAAGAGCCATAGCTGACGATGTAGAAAGCAATGCGCCTGCTCCCGCTCAAGGGACAGCGCCATCTGATTCGAGACTGGCTACTAGCGGTCAAGAGGGAGAAGCTAAACAAGCTTTCTTCCAAATGATGAACGAGTGGTTCACTCAGTTTGTAAGAAATAATCCGGCTGTTTCACAACCTCCGCCCTCGCCTAATCCCCCTCAGACTTCAGTTGTGCCTCCGGTTATGAGTATGAATCTGTTGAACAAACATCCTGTTGATAAGATCCGCAAGTATGGGGCTGAAGAGTTCAGGGCCACCAGTGATGGTGATGCTGAGAGAGCAAAATTTTGGTTAGAAAACACTATCCGAGTATTTGATCAGATGTCATTGACTCCTGAAGAATGTATAAAGTGTGTTGTTTCTCTGTTACGAGATGCAACCTATCAATTGTGGAAGACTTTGATTTCTGTGGTTCCAAAGGAACAGGTTTCATGGGATTTCTTTCAGTCTGAATTCCAAAAGAAATACATCAGCTAGAGATTCATTGATCAGAAACGAAAAGAATTCCTAGAATTGAAACAGGGTCGCATGTCTGTCACCGAATATGAAAAAGAATTCGCGAGATTAAGTCAGTATGCTCGGGAATGTGTATCAACTGAGGCAATAATGTGCAAAATATTTAAAGATGACTTAAATGAAGATATCCGTTTGCTTGTTGGGATTTTGGAAATAGAAGAGTTTGTTGTGCTTGTTGATAGAGCGTGCAAAGCTGAGGCTCTCGGGAAAGATAAAAGAAAAGATGAGTCTAAAGTCAGAGATGCGAGAAAGAGATTTTCGAGCAAATCATTTAAGTCTACTTCAAAGAAATTCAGAGATGAGCATAGCCGTTCCAGAACCAATGTGGGACATTCGAATCCGAAAGAGCGAGCTAGATCACAGTTGAATTCTAAAGCTCCAGTAACTTCAATGGCTAGTGTTGGAAATGTTCAATCTGAGCGGCCTGAATGTAAGCACTATGGTAAAAGACATCCGAGTAGTTGTAGATTGAATGACCGAGCTTGTTTCAGATGTGGATCGTTATATCATTTCATTCGTGATTGCCTAGAATCTGTTGAGCAAGAGATTGTTCAGAATTCGAGATATGAGAATGTTTCAGCGAGAGGTAGACCTTCCCGAAATGAAAGAAATGTCAGTGGTCATCAAAGAACTACGAAAGATACTATTGTGAGATCTGAAGCTAGAGCATCTGCCAGAGCATATGCCATCCGAGCTCGTGAGGAAGCGTCATCTTCGGATGTTATAATGGGTACATTTACTCTTTATGATACTTCTGTGGTTGCATTGATAGACCCAGGATCTACACATTCTTATGTATGCATGAACTTAGTATCCAGTAAGACTTTGCCTGTAGAGTCTACTGAATTTGTTATTAGAGTATCAAACCCCTTAGGTAAAAGTGTCTTGATTGATAAAGTATGCAAGAACTGTCTGTTGATGTTTCGAGATGTTTATTTTCCGGCTGATCTGATGTTATTACCATTTGATGAGTTTGATATAATTTTGGGTATGGACTGGTTGACACTACATGATGCTATTTTGAATTGCAAAAGAAAGACTATTGATTTGAAATGCCAGAATGATAATATAGTTCGAATTGAGTCAAATGATTTGAATGGATTACTGGTTGTGATATCAGTGTTAAAAGCTTAGAGTTATGTGAAAAAGGGGTATGAAGCTTATTTTTCTTATGTGATTGATTTAAAAATAACTGAAAAGAAAGTTGAATCTATGTCTGTGGTTTGTGAATTTTCTGATGTGTTTCCTGAAGAACTACCGGGATTACCTCCGATACGTGAAGTTGAATTTAGTATTGATTTGTTACCGGGAACGACTCCTATTTCGATAGCTCCGTATAGAATGGCACCAACAGAGCTGAAAGAATTGAAGTCACAGTTGCAAGAATTAACAGATAGAGGGTTTGCAAGACCAAGTTTCTCACCTTGGGGTGCTCCTGTTCTGTTTGTGAAAAAGAAAGATGGTACGATGAGAATGTGCATTGATTACCGTCAGTTGAACAAGGTGACTATAAAGAATAAATATCCACTGCCCCGAATTGATGATTTATTTGATCAGTTGAAAGGAGCCACCGTGTTTTCAAAGATAGATCTAAGATCAGGGTATTATCAGTTACGAGTGAAAGATTCAGATATTCCAAAAACTACTTTCAGAACGAGGTACGGGCATTATGAGTTTTTAGTTATGCCTTTTGGATTAACCAATGCTCCTGCTGTTTTTATGGATTTAATGAACATAATTTTCAGACCGTATTTAGATCGATTTGTTGTTGTGTTCATGGACGACATTTTGATTTATTCACGTGATGAGTTTGAGCATGCTAAGCATCTGAGAATTGTTTTGCAAACTCTGCGGGATAAACAATTGTATGCAAAGTTTAGTAAATGTGAATTCTGGTTGCAAGAAGTTAGTTTTCTGGGACATATTGTATCAGCATCTGGAATACGAGTTGATCCGAGTAAGATTTATGCTATTTTGGAATGGAAACCTCCGAAGAATATGTCTGAAGTCCGTAGCTTTCTGGGACTTGCTGGTTATTATCGTCGGTTTGTAAAATGATTCTCGATGATAGCTACTCTGTTGACTAGATTGCTTCAGAAAGATGTGAGATTTTAATGGTCTGATAAATGTCAGAAAAGTTTTGATCAGTTAAAAACTTTGTTAACTGAAGCTTCAGTTTTGGTACAACCAGAATCGAGGAAAGAATTCGTGATTTACAGTGATGCTTCATTAAACGGTCTGGGGTGTGTTCTGATGCAGGAAGGCAAAGTTATAGCTTATGCCTCGAGACAGTTGAAGCGACATGAAAAGAATTACCCAACACATGATCTTGAGCTAGCTGCGCTTGTGTTCGCATTGAAGATTTGGTGTCATTATCTTTTCAGTGAGAAATGCCATGTGTTTTCAGATCATAAAAGTTTGAAATATTTGATGACCCAAAAAGATTTGAATCTTCGATAGAGAAGATGGTTAGAGCTGTTGAAAGATTACAAGCTTGTAATTGATTATCATCCGAGTAAGGCAAATGTTGTAGCTGATACATTGAGTCGAAAATCACTGTTTACATTGGTGCAATGAATGCTCATTTGGACCTGTCAGATGATGGTTCTGTGATGGTTGAATTGAAAGCGAAACCGTTGTTTTTACAACAGCTATGTGATACTCAAAAAGTTGATAATGAGTTGCTAGCGAAAAGAGCTCAGTGTAGTTTGAACTCCGAATCTGAATTTTGAGTTGATGAGGATGATTGTTTGAGATTTCGAGATCGGATTTGTGTTCCGAGGAATCCAGAGTTGATTCAGTTAATTTTGAATGAAGCTCATAATAGTTGTCTATCTGTTCATCCGGGAAGTACAAAGATGTATCATGATTTGAAGCAACACTATTGGTGGCATGGTATGAAACGGGACATCTCAGAGTTTGTTTCGAAATGCTTGGTTTGTCAGTAAGTTAAAGCTAAACACCAGGTTCCGTCCGGTTTGTTACAACCGATAATGATTCTCGAATGGAAATGGGACAGAGTGACAATGGATTTTTTTTCTAGGTTACCTTTGACTCCTAGAAAGAAAGATGCAATTTGGGTCGTAGTTGATCGATTGACGAAATCCACCCATTTTATTCCGGTACGATCTGATTACTCACTTGATAAGTTAGCTGAACTGTATATTTTTGAGATTGTGAGATTGCACGGGGTGCCACTGTTTAGTGTGTCAGATAGAGATCCGAGATTTACATCACGATTCTGGAAGAAATTGCAAGAAGCTTTAGGCACAAAATTGCATTTCAGTACAGGTTTTCACCCGCAAATAGATGGCCAGTCTGAGCCGATCATTCAGATACTCGAGGATATGTTGAGATGTTGCATTCTTGAGTTTAATAGTACGTGGGAACAATATTTACCATTGATTGAATTTGCATATAATAACAGTTTTCAGTCGAGCATCAAAATGGCACCTTATGAAACTTTATATGGACGCAAATGTCGGACACCTCTGTATTGTGTTGAGCTCAGTGAAAGTAAGATACACGGGGTCGATTTGATAAAAGACACTGAACAGAAAGTGAAATTAATCCGCGATAGTCTGAAAGCAGCGCCTAATCGTCAGAAATCTTATGCAGATTTGAAAAGAAAAGACATTAAGTTTGATATCGGTGACAAAGTTTTCTTGAAAGTATCTCCGTGGAAGAAAGTACTCAGATTCGGACGTAAAGGCAAATTGAGTCCGAGGTTTATCGCGCCGTATGAAATTATCGAGCGCATTGGACCTGTTGCATATAGATTGTTGTTGCCACCAGAGTTGGAAAAGATACATAATGTATTTCACGTGTCAATGCTTAGACGATATCGATCCGATCCCTCTCATGTGATTTCTCTGTCTGAGATTGAAATCCGATCTGATATGACTTATGAAGAAGAATCGATCCGTATCTTAGCTCATGAAGTGAAAAAATTGAGAAATAAGAAAATCTCATTAGTGAAAGTACTGTGGCATCGACACGGGGTTGAAGAGGCAATATGGGAACCTGAAGACGTAATGAGACAACAATATCAAAATTTATTTAAAGGTAAGATTTTTGGGGACAAAAATCCCTAAGGGGGAGAATTGTAACTGTCCGACTTAGACCCTAGTCGAAATAGTGGTTTCGGTACCACAAATTTGAGTTAGAAAAATATTTTAATATTATTTTCCGTGTCTGCAGTATATGATTTAGCATGTGTGAAAGTTTCGTAAATAAATTTGTCTGCTTATGTGTTTAATTTGATAAAAGGACTAAATCGCATAAAAGGTAAAAGTGGCTAATTAATGTGTAAGTGTTAATTTGCTAGTGTCTTTATAGTGTGAAGTCCTTAATAGGCAATTAGCCCACTATTAAAGTAAGTGGACGATAATGGTCAATAATGACCTTATATTATATGGTTTTTATATTTTGAATTAAAGGTTAAATAGGTAAAATTTGTTATTAAGGTATATTAAATTAAACAAACAATTAAAAGATGGATATTATCATCTTATTTGGCTGAAAATATCAAGAAAAGAAAAGAAAGAAACCAAGCTTCATTCGGCTAGGTTTAATCCAAATTCAAGGTATGTTTTGCTTCGATTTTTGATAATTTCTATGTTTTTTGTAATCATTGCTTCGTGTTCTTCAAAACCCATGCTTCGATTTTGTGAATTGATGAATATTTTGAAACGTGCCGTTGATGAACACATGAGTTTTGTGATGTTTGAGGATGAATTATGAAAGATATGTGATAGATTAACATATTTTATCTTTGAAGTTTTGATGATTTTGAGTATTTTGGATTTAATTGAGAAAATAATATTTTGAGGGACTAAATTGTGAAATAAATGAAATGTATGGACTTGTATGGACTACATGAGAATTCGGCTAAGCATGGGTGTATTGAGATTTTGTGAAATAAGGACTAAAATATCAAAATGTGAAAATGTGAAGGCTAATTTGTAAATTGCCCTAAATATGTGTTTTTGGATTGAATTGAATGATTTGGTGAATAAATGGATGAAATTTGAATGTGAATAGATCAAGAACCGAAGAAAACGGACTTAGATCGTGGAAAGTCGAAAGTAATTGAATAGCCGAATCCGATCGTTTATCCGAATCTAAGGTAAGCCGATATACAAATAAATGTATTTGAATTGAGTTATTTATGCATCTATGAGACTTAGATTATTATGATTAAAGCTTGAGATGGAATGTATATGAAATCCGAGGATATGTCGACAAGTTATTAATGTCCGAGAAGTCCCGAACGAACCTAGGAATAGATAGGATTACATATGTCATGACATAGGTGTCTGATATGTGATATCATGTAAGACCACGTTTGGGACATTGGCATTGATTTGAGATTTCGTGTAAGACCACGTCTGGGATGTTGGCATCGATATGAGATTTACGTGTAAGACCATGTCTGGGACATTGGCATCGTATTTGATTCGTGTAAGACCCTATCTAGGACAGTGGCATCGATATTTGAGTACATGTAAGACCTTATCTGGGACATTGGCATTGTACGACTATTCTAAGCATTCCGAGAATCCTATTAGATTTCGAATGGTTCAACGGGCAAGTTCGAGATGTGAATGATTACGTGAAATGTATATGATTCAAGTATGATTGAAAAGTACACTATATATGTGTATGAAAGGTAAGTGTATATACATGAACTTACCAAGGTGAATATGTGTATTGATTTGATGAAATCATATGTGATATATGCTTGAATGTGCTATGAGCAAATGTGTTACTTTGAGCTATGAAATGTGGGTAAGATATGGTTAAACAAAAGAGCCAAAGAAAAGTATATAAATTTGCAAATGAGATACATTGATGAAATTGTATCATTATGATTATGTGCATTATATGTTAAGTTTATTTGTATATGGCTTACTAAGCTTTTGAAAGCTTACTTTGTGTGTGTTTGCTCTGTTTTATAGATCGTCAAAGCTATTGAGGGCTCGGGGAATCGTCAAGGATCGTCATCACACTACTAAATCTTATTTTGGTACCTTTTGAAAATGTATTTACTAAAGTATGGCATGTATAGGCTAGTTACCTTGAGTTATGTTTGAGATATGTGAATAGCCATGAGATATGGCTAGTTAAATGGTTGTCGAATGAATGACTAGTTATGTCCTATGTTGCTTAGTTTTGGTATAGCTTGATAGCAAATGAAAGGGTCATATGAATGGTATGATTGTTGATGCATAGTTGGCATATTGTATTGGTAATATTGTGGATGAAATTAGCTTAGAAATGGTTATTATTTAGTTGAGCTGATTGTTGTATAAGATGTAGTAATTGTGATGCCTTTGAATGCTTGGAAAAGTTGGTTAATTTGGTATGAATTGAATTGTTATGATGCTTGTGGGAATAGCCCTTAGTGTGGGTGGCATTTTGGCCTTGAAAATGGCCTATAATTGCCCACACGATTGAGCACACGAGCGTATGGCTCGATCGTGTCCCTCGTGGTTGCATTTCAAAATCAAGTCAGACTCGACCACGGGCTAGACATACGGGCATGTGACTGGCCGTGTGATGCAAGTCAGGCCCAACCACAGGTGAGGCACACGAGCGTGTCCACGGTCGTGTGGACAAGTCAGTATGTATACCCTGTTTTGACACGGCTTAGACACACGGGCGTGTCTGAGGCCGTGGGAGGCACACGGCCTGCCCACACAGGCGTGTGACCTCTGTAACTTTGAGAAATTTTTAAATTTCTGAGAATTTCCGTATGTTTTTAATTTAGTCCCGGCCCTTTTCTAAAGCATGTTTTAGGTCTCGTTGACCTATTATAGGGACATTTAGATTGGATTCTTTGTATTAAGTTATGAAATGTCTGTAAAAGTTTCTGATTGTCCGGTAATGCCTCTTAACCCTAAACCGGCAATGGTTACGGGTTAGGGGTGTCACATGAAGAATGAGAATATAGAATGTGCATGAATTATGTTTGAATTGAAAGATTAAAATGCATATTGATGCTATGTTTTGGTGCCAATTGGGTTGATGTAGGTGTGGACAAGTTTGGGTGGCAAAATGGCTTGGTAAATAGCCTATTTTTGTCCACACGAGCAGAGACACGGGCGTGTGTCTCAACCGTGTGTGACACATGGTTATGTACATGGTCGTGTGTCCCCTAGTGTTGAAAATAAAATCAAGCCAGTATGTTCCACACGGCCTCAAACACGGGCGTGTGGCATGGTCGTGTGGCACAAGTCAGTATACCCTACAGGTTTGGCACGGCCTAGCACACGGCTAGCTCACGGGTGTGTATTGCCATTTTTAGGGCACACAGGCTAGCCACACAGGTGTGTGTGTTAGCCGTGTGTGTAACATCCCGAAATTGGGCCTAGTAGGATTGGGCCCAATGGGCCTTGTTTTTAAAATTTTTGAGAACGGCATTAATGCAAGTTAGACTTATTAGGTAAGTTATTTTGGAAGGTTAGAGGGTTTCTATGAAGTCCCGGGATCAAATATTAGCTTTGGGGAAATTTTGGTTTTAGGTGAAAAAAAAACCCTGGAAGTTGGCAGGTAGGCCTTAAGAATAAAATGTGGGGAAAATGACACAAGTGGAGTGTGTGGTGTAGTGGCAAAGTGACGCCACATAAGAGACAAGGGGGTGACGCCACAAGGAAGGAAGGAGGTCCAAGGTTCAAGTCTTGGCTTTTGCATTTTGGTTTTCTTTTTACTTGGACCTCGTAATTTGGCTATAGATTTATATTTAGTTGCGCATGGTTTAAGACACAAGAGGAGCTTGTGGCCAAGTGGCTAGCAGCGTGGATTATGTTGCAAGGAGCACAGGTCGAATCTCATGAGAAGCAAGGGAGTATTTATTTTATGGATTGGATGGCAAGAGTTTCATTGAATTTAAACTCTCTCGTGAAGGGATCCCACATCGGAAAGATACAAAGAAGGAAGGTGAAGAGCTAGCTATATAAAGAGCATTCCGGGAGGAGGGTTGACACACCTTGGAAGGCGTTTGGGCACAGGAGTGGTCGGAGCGCGGATTAACACTAGAGTCCTATCGGTGTGTAACTCTCTACTCTAGCTATAGAGCGGCAAATGCCGAAGTGCGGTCACGGCAATAGTAGCCACACGAGCGCGCAGCGGCGCACGTGTGGGGCTTCACGCGATAGTTGAGGCCATCGATGAGTATTCTTGTGGGTTGGGGTGCTTGGGGGCGCGATGGGCCGAAGGGGGCCCAATGGGCCCGTGGGCCCAATATAGTAAAATGTATGATGGTGTAGTATATAGTGAACTAGACTAGGTGAATCTCATAAACGTGGCTAGATTTGTGTTAGGTGGGCCACACGAGCGTGTGGGCCCGAATGGGCCGAAATTGGGCTTTAGGCCCAATAGTCCATTTCGACCAGAAATGGTAGTTGGGTCGCTCGAGGTGACACTGGGCCTTTGGAAAGGCCATTCCAGGTACGAAATTACTGAAATACCCTTAGTGGGTAAATTACCAAAATATCCCTGAAGGGTAAATTACCGATATGCCCTTGGTGGGTAAATTACCGATATACCCTTGGTGGGTAAATTACGAAAATGCCCTTGGTAGGTAAAATTACGGTTATACCCTTAGAGGTTGATTAGGGTGATTATGTTGTTTTATGTCTATCTGATTATGATGGTAATTCATGTTATACTTATATTTGATATATGTCTCGCATACATGACATACTGCATACACGAATTATTATGTCATATTGCATGGGTTATATGAGTGGAGGGGGCAGTGATATTCGTGTCGACGGGCACCAGTGGTTTGGTACCACATTGTGACTACGGTCACCAGAGGTTTGGCACCTCCAGAGGTTTGGAACTCATAGCGACTTGGCCCTTGTGGTTAATTCCACCGTGGGTTGGCCCCACTTTTGAGATATGGGATCGTTGGCCGGTGATTTGGTATCACACGTGGGTTGGCCCCACAACTTGATGATTCGTGTCTTGGACACCAGTGGTTTGGCACCACCGGTGATTTGGTATCACATTCGTGTCTTCGGACACCGAGGTTTGGCACCTCATAGCGACTCGTCCCTCGTGGTTAATACCACCGTGGGTTGGCCCCACTTTGAGATATGGGATCGTCTGCCAGTGATTTGGTATCACACGATGGGTTGGCCCCATCATTTGCTTTGTGACTTTAAGTCACCAGTGGTTTGGCACCACCAGTGGTTTGGCACCACATGTATTGACGGATATTGTGACTTTAAGTCACCGGTGGTTTGGCACCACAGTGGTTTGGTACCACACGGGGTAGAAAAAGGAGTTGCGGATGGCTAGGTTTGGGTGCATGATATGCATATTTTCATATGAAATTGTGTAAGGGCCTGTTGGATGGGGATTTACACACCGAGTCTCGATGACTCACCCCTTAGTTAAATTTTGCGTGTAATCATTAGATCGCGGATTTGGGAGCCGAGGTGGACTCGTGGAGGCTATACATATGTTCACTGTAAATTCGTTTCTTTTATTTGGACTTATTTTTATTTGAGTTTTTGTTATGTAATAAGGCCTTGGGTATTTTATTTGGTTTCAGCTTTCAATTTGTTTATTGCTTGTTATTAAATGATTAAAATGGGATTTTCCTAAAATGATAATAAACCGTTTCTTATTCAAAATTTCTTAAACTCGATTTCTCACCACAACTATAAAGAATATGAGCTTTTAACGAATGCACGTTTTTAAACATTCCTTTCATGTGACATGCAGATTCGATTGGCCGTAACGTTTAGGCCGGGTTTGGGGTGTTACAATTGTGGTATCAGAGCCTAGGTTCAAAAACTCGACTGTGGATTTGGGTTCAAAAAATGTTTTCAAAAGATGGTTTAGAAAATGGTTTAGAAAAATATATCTATCTTTTTTTTTTTTGAAATATGGCACCCGAGTCTCAAGCACCAATCCGCACTTTGTAAGTTTCGATACTTTGCTTTGTTATATGTTTGTATTTTGAATATCTATTCTGTGTGTTTGGGTTGGATGTGATGTTCGGATATAGAGTTGATTGCGCATTTAAATATTTGTCCGCTTTAATGGTTAGTTTTTTTAGTATGTGTAGGATTTCTAAATTCTAGTTAAAAGTATATTAGGTTATTGGAATCAGAGTGCGCAAGCATGAGCACGGCG
The DNA here is from genome assembly GCA_025698515.1 of Gossypium sturtianum. Taxonomy (NCBI): domain Eukaryota; kingdom Viridiplantae; phylum Streptophyta; class Magnoliopsida; order Malvales; family Malvaceae; genus Gossypium; species Gossypium sturtianum. The sequence goes on along the minus strand of CM046947.1, from coordinate 42,224,113 downwards.
TTGTAGGTTAGGTGGTACGAATGTTCTGTGAGTTGGAAATTTCGAGGAGGACGAAATTTCTTTAAGGAGGGTAGATTTGTAACATCCCGAAATTGGGCCTAGTAGGATTGGGCCCAATGGGCCTTGTTTTTAAAATTTTTGAGAACGGCATTAATGCAAGTTAGACTTATTAGGTAAGTTATTTTGGAAGGTTAGAGGGCTTCTATGAAGTCCGGGATCAAATATTAGCTTTGGGGAAATTTTGGTTTTAGGTGAAAAAAACACCTGGAAGTTGGCGGGTAGGCCTTAAGAATAAAATGTGGGAAAAATGACACAAGTGGAGTGTGTGGTGTAGTGGCAAAGTGACGCCACATAAGAGACAAGGGGGTGACGCATACAAGGAAGGAAGGAGGTCCAAGGTTCAAGTCTTGGCTTTTGCATTTTGGTTTTCTTTTTACTTGGACCTCGGAATTTGGCTATAGATTTATATTTAGTTGCGCATGGTTTAAGACACAAGAGGAGCTTGTGGCCAAGTGGCTAGCAGCGTGGATTATGTTGCAAGGAGCACTGGGTTCGAATCTCATGAGAAGCAAGGAGTATTTATTTTATGGATTGACTGGCAAGAGTTTCAGTTGAATTTAAACTCTCATCGTGAAGGATCCCACATCGGAAAGATACAAAGAAGGAAGGTGAAGAGCTAGCTATATAAAGAGCATTCCAGGAGGAGGGTTGACACACCTTGGAAGGCGTTTGGGCACAGGAGTGGTCGGAGCGCGGATTAACACTAGAGTCCTATCAGTGTGTAACTCTCTACTCTAGGCAGAGGCGGCAAATGCCGGTGCGGTCACGGCAATAGTAGCCACACGAGCGTGCGAGCGCACGTGTGGGGCTTCGACGCGATAGTTGAGGCCATCAGTAGTATTCTTGTGGGTTGGAGCTGCTTGGGCCGCGATGGGCCGAAGGGGGCCCAATGGGCCCGTGGGCCCAATATAGTAAAATGTATGATGGTGTAGTATATAGTGAACTAGACTAGGTGAATCTCATAAACGTGGCTAGATTTGTGTTAGGTGGGCCACACGAGCGTGTGGGCCCGAATGGGCCAAAATTGGGCTTTAGGCCCAATAGTCCATTTTGACCAGAAATGGTAGTTGGGTCGCTCGGGGCGACACTGGGCCTTTGGAAAGGCCATTCCAGGTACGAAATTACTGAAATACCCTTAGTGGGTAAATTACCAAAATATCCCTGAAGGGTAAATTACCGATATGCCCTTGGTGGGTAAATTACCGATATACCCTTGGTGGGTAAATTACGAAAATGCCCTTGGTAGGTAAAATTACGGTTATACCCTTAGAGGTTGATTAGGGTGACTATGTTGTTTTATGTCTATCGATTATGATGGTAATTCATGTTATACTTATATTTGATATATGTCTAGCATACATGACACATCTGCATACACGAATTATTATGTCATATTGCATGGGTTATATGAGCGGAGGGGCGATGATATTCGTGTCGACGGGCACCGAGTGGTTTGGTACCACATTGTGACTACGGTCACCAGAGGTTTGGCACCTCAGAGGTTTGGCACCTCATAGCGACTTGTCCCCGTGGTTAATTCCACCGTGGGTTGGCCCCACTTTTGAGATATGGGATCGCCCGCGCGGTGATTTGGTATCACACGTGGGTTGGCCCCACAACTTGATGATTCGTGTCTTCGGACACGGTGGTTTGGCACCACCAAAGTGATTTGGTATCACATTCGTGTCTTGGACACCGGAGGTTTGGCACCTCATAGCGACTCGTCCGTCCCGTGGTTAATACCACCATGGGTTGGCCCCACTTTGAGATATGGGATCGTCGCGGTGATTTGGTATCACACGATGGGTTGGCCCCATCATTTGCTTTGTGACTTTAAGTCACCGGTGGTTTGGCACAACCGGTGGTTTGGCACCACATGTATTGACGGATATTGTGACTTTAAGTCACGGTGGTTTGGCACCACCGGTGGTTTGGTACACACGGGGTAGAAAAAGGAGTTGCGGATGGCTAGGTTTGGGTGCATGATATGCATATTTTCATATGAAATTGTGTAAGGGCCTGTTGGATGGGGATTTACACACTGAGTCTCGATGACTCACCCCTTAGTTAAATTTTGCAGGTAATCATTAGATCGCGGATTTGGGAGCTGAGGTGGACTCGTGGAGGCTATACATATGTTCACTCGTAAATTCGTTTCTTTTATTTGGACTTATTTTTATTTGAGTTTTTGTTATGTAATAAGGCCTTGGGTATTTTATTTGGTTTCAGCTTTCAATTTGTTTATTGCTTGTTATTAAATGATTAATATGGGATTTTCCTAAAATGATAATAAACCATTTCTTATTCAAAATTTCTTAAACTCGATTTCTCACCACAACTATAAAGAATATGAGCTTTTAACGAATGCACGCTTTTTAAACATTCCTTTCATGTGACATGCCAGATTCGGTCGTAACGTTTAGGCCGGGTTTGGGGTGTTACAGTGTGACCCAAGTCAGAGAGTTACACGGGGTCGAACACGGGTTGGGACACGGCCATGTGCTCCTATTTCGAATGTCCACATGGCCTGTGACACGGGCGTGTGTGTTGGCTGTGTGAGACACACAGGCGGGCCACACGGGCGTGTGTCCCCTATTTTTGAGAAAATTTTCTAGGTGTTCTTAAAGTTTCTAAAGTTATCAGTTTAGTCCCGAACAAATCTAAAGTATATTTAGGGCCTCGTAGGCTCGTATTAGGGACAAATTGATTGAGATTGAATGATGAATGCATGAATCGTGAAAATGTATGCTAACTGAATGTTTAATTGTTTTATAAGTTCGGTAATACTTTGTAACCCTATTCCGGCATTGAATACGGGTGAGGGGTGTTACAATAAATATGATTTTATATTAATTTTAGTTACAATTTTTTTGGATCATTGTAACACCCTAGATGGACAATCAAACTTATTAATTCTCGATTCAATAGAAGAAAAAAAGAAAATAGGTGAATAGGATCCCAAATAATGAGAGATATGGAAAAAGGAGGCTCGATTAAGCCCATTCCTAATCCTAAATGGAATGTAACGACGTTGGGATCCATATGTAAACATAGTATCTATTTAGATACGCTTGAATGACCCCTTCTCATAATGAGAATGTATATAGCCCTATCCCGGTCTGGAATCAACTTGATCATCAAATTCTAGATTATAAGTTCATAAAACCAGTGCATTCCCATTTTGAGCGGAGCAGATCTACTAATTCTTTGATTCCAATTAGTAAAGAGGGACCTTGAACTAAAAAATAGATTCTAGAAGCTAAACTAAAAAATGGTATCCTAAGCAATTGCAATAATCATGTTCATTAAGTAAATAGCTCTACAAACTAATGGATTGTATCGAATTGCAAAAAGGAGATTTGTACAAGTTATACCTTTCGTCACCACTTTGTGGAAAATCATTATATATGAATATGTTAGATACCTGGGACGATTGGTGAAGGTGAAATAATATCTCTCCTAAAAAAACATTTTTTTACCACCACAAAAAAAATATTTTGTTGCTAATGAACAAGATATTGAGGAATTGTCCATATGTAAAATCATAATTATTGATACGGGCCTTTTCCACATAAAATAGGAATCTTTTATTACAATAGAAGCAGAAGTGATATGGAGCATTCATGAATCGAAGTCAATTTTCTTTATAAAAAGAAGATATCAATGAACTTTTATGAAATTGCAATGAAATCTTTCAGGATTTGGTTTTGAGTTAGCAACTTTTTTTTCTTTCTTTTTTTTTTCATTCCTTTCTTCTTTGCTTTTGATTGAAAAACAGAAAAGTTGGGTGAATTAAAAAATCAAAAGAGGTTCATGGCCAAGGGTAAAGATGCCCGAGTAACGATTATTTTTGAATCTACCAGTTGTGTTCGAAACGACGTTAATAAGGAATCAATGAGTATTTCCAAGTATATTACTCAAAAAACTCGACACAATATGCCAAGTCGATTGGAATTGAAGAAATTATGTCTCTATTATTACAAGCAAACAATGCAATCGACCTAGACGACGAATCCAAATGTAAGATGTCACATTCGTTTTCGAAAAAACTCAAAACTAAATCGTGTTCATACAAAAATGTGGAAATTTTAAAAAATAATTGCAAGCGTGGAAAATAAGACGTGTATTGTGTGTTAAAATGAACTTAAACGACCCTCATATATTAAATCTAAGTAAAGATGGTAAAACCAAAGCTAGGTTACAAATCATGGGTCAAACTAGCTAAGTGCAGGGTAATGTCTTGAGACATGTCACCCTTGTTTCTCTAATTTTTAGATTCAAAGTTTGAAGTATTCAAACAAAGGGACCATATCTCGAGACCTTGACCCATATGTCTCGAGACCCTTGATTGAATTTTCTTTAGTTTAACTTTTATGTTCTATGTCTTAAGACAAGGGCACAATTGTAAACTCCAATTTATTTAGGTTTACCTAGTAGCTTTTATCACCTTTTTACTTAAAAATAATACAAATCCCGAGTATTTGTTAATTAATTTAGTGAATTTTTTTAAACCTCTATAATGGACATGAATTTATAAAATATGCAAATTTGTGCTTTATGACATGAATTTTGTGCATAAATTAAATTATTTCATGTTATTTATTAATGTGTTAAATTTAATTGTACAGTGAGACCATGAAGTTGATTTAATAAAGACATTATTATCAAGTTGCATGAACATGAGCTATTTATTTCCTATGTTGGACGATAAAACCATGCTAAATGGGTCAACAAGGTGTTATTTTGACCTAGTTAAAATGATGCTACATGGTGGACAAGTCTGATTATTTAATGGCTTACAGAATCATCCAACAAGGGGGGAGTTAAGCCCAAATTTGGCACAAGCATGTTGGCTGCCCAAAAATTTGTTTTGGGATATTTACTGGAGGTCCCTACTTTGAAGAATCATTGGAAATCAACACACAAAGATTGCCTTTAAAACCGTCCAACCCATGCCTAAATTTAACATGATTTTATGCTCAAATAAAGGAACCATCATCCACCTTCTTCCATAAAATGTGGCCAGCCAAGCAATGGAGAGAATGGAGGGATTCCAATCCCTATTTTTAGTAAACTCTACTATCTACTTCAAGTATAAATACCCCTACTCATTCCCCATTTCAATCATCCTTCATTTGTAACAGCCCGATTTTGAGGCTAGTCGGAACAGTGGTTTCAGAACCACTAATCTGAGATCAGAGAAAATATTTTTAATATTATTTTATGTGTTACATCATGATTATGTGATTGCATGAAAATTTTGGTGGCTTAATTTTAGTGATTGTATTCTAAATTGTGAAAAATGACTAAATCGCATAAAGTGCGAAAGTTCTATTTTACAAGTTAGAGGTGTCAAACAGCTATAGAATATTAAATTGGAGGTCCTTAATGTGCAATTAGGCCATTGGGAGAGTGTTGGCCAGCCATAGGGACAAGGATGAGACATGGTCAATGGTTTGGTGGGTTTTGGTGACTTAATTGAGTAAAATAAGATAAAACAAAGAAGCTATCATCTTTTCCCATTTTTCACTTCTTCTTCCACCGAAAATATCATCATGAGAAGGGGTTTAGAAGCTTGAAAATTTTCAGTAACTTCAACCTTTACAAGTAAGTGATTTTGGTGGTTTTTCTTGATAATATTTGTACTTTTGGAACCCCTAAAGCTTAAGCTAGCTAAAGGGGGGACTATTTTGCAAAATGGTGGAAAGTTTAGGGTTTTTCCATGAGAGTGCTTATGTTGTTTGCTGAGTTTTTAGGAAAGAAAATGAATTATGGTTGTAAAATAAACAACTTTTGTGAAAGGTGTTTCCATGAAAACACCTAAAAGGACCTTTTTGTAAAGGTTGTAAAATAAGTGGTGAATGTGTTTAATAATTAAATCTTGAGTTTCTATAAGAGGGAATATGAATCGGCTAGGCTTGGGTGTGTGGAAAATGAACACATTTCATTTTACGAGCCTAGGGGTAAAAGTGTAATTTTGTGAAAGTATAGGGGCAAAATGGTAATTTTGCCAAAATAGAAACTTTGAAATGTTTTGAATAATATGGTGATTAATAAGTTAAATATGTCATTATAGATCAAGAAGAACGTGGAATCAACCTTGACCGGGGAAAAAGGCAAGGTTACGGACTAAATTGCAAACTGACATATTTTGTATCGAGGTAAGTTTATGTGTAAACGATACATCCTTATTATGTATGTTTTTACCTATTAATGCATTGAGTGAATGCGAATGATTATTGTTAAGAACTATTAAAAATGATAGAAAGTGAGGAAATTCTCGGATGAACCTTCGGAATAGGAAAATAATATGAATAAAACCCATGATTAAGTAATTATTAATATTGGTGGGCTATGTGCGATACCACCGTAATTATTATTATTGGTGGGCTATGTGCGATACCACCATAATTATCATTGTGGGTGGGCTATGTGCGATACCACCGTAATTATCATTGTTGGTGGGCTGTGTGTGATAGCACCGTGTGAATTATTAATGGTGGGCTGTGTGCGAAACCACCGTGTATCTAATATTATTCCGAAGTATTCATCGAGAAACTTGTCTAAGTGGAATTACATGTGGTTTTGTGGTTAAGTGCAGGGTATAAGTGCATGTAAATGTGAGCAATGTTTTATGATATGTGTTTGGGATATGGTAAGATTTGAAATGAGTAAGTATGGTTATGAGGATCTGAAGTGTTTTTATTTAGTATGTAATGTTGTTGATAGATAAATATGTGATATGATGTTTATTGTTTACATATAGACTTACTAAGCTTAAAGCTTACTCTCTTCTCTTTTTCCTTGTTTTATAGTGTCGAAGAGCCAGCTCGGGATACGGAGATAGTCGGAGGATCACCCATAGTATCCACTCATTTTGGTATAGTTAGATTTAGCATTTTGAGTATGGCATGTATAGGTACTTAGTCTTAGTTGAATGTCATATTCTTTTGGCCAAATGCGTTGGCTCATTTAAGGATGAATTCTTTTGTATAAGGCCATAGTTGATGGCTCTTTCTTATTAATCTATGAAATGATGAGGTTGTTCATGAGTGTGCAAGTTGCATGGTTGATTTATTTGGTATAATTATGCATGAATGAATTAGTGGCTTGTTATGGTTTATGTTTGTACAAGTTGGGGTGGCAGAAAATGCTTGGCAAATAGCCTTGTCCTAGTCCACATGGGTAGACACACGGGCGTGTGTCTAGGCCGTGTGTGACACACGGTCTTCCCATTGGCGTGTGGTTGGGTTGTGTGTCCCCCTGCATCTTAGGTTGGCAAAACATAATGCCTAGTAGTAGCCACACGGGCTGAGACACGGTCGTGTGCCCCAACCGTGTGGAAGGCACGGCTATAGGACATGGGCATGTGCCCAGGCCGTGTGAAGTCTGCACCTGAATTTTGGAATTTAATTCGTCACAAGGTCTAAGAACACGGGCGTGTGCCTCGACCGTGTGACCATAATAGGATGATGACGTCAGAGCGGAATGTCAATGTTTTTGCACACGGGCTAAGACACAGACCTGTCGTGGCCGTGCGAGGGACACGGGCCATGGACACGGGCGTGTGTCCGGCCGTGTGAAAACCCCTGTAGGTTTGAAATGAAAAATAAAATCCACACAAACTAGGGAAAAGGGCGTGTGTGACCACACGGCCTGCCCACACGGGCGTATCCCTCTTCACACGGGCGTGTGGCCCTATTTTTAATAACATTTTCTTAGGTTTTCAAAGGAATTCGATGTAACACCCCTAACCCGTAACCGTCGTCAGAATAGGGTTAAGAAGTGTTACTAGACATTTTAGAACTTTTACGATCATTTCACAATCATAAGATAATATATCATCATATCATAGCAAATCATATTCATAAAGTCCCTTTAAAAGGTCTATGATACCTTAAACATGCATTAAGAAAGGGTCGGGACTAAACCGGGCTCATACAAATTTTTTTTTAAAAAAAGCTTAACATTTTTCAAAGTTACAGAGGCCACACGCCCATGTGGGTAGGCCGTGTCAAAACAGGGCGTACATAATGACTTGTCCACACGGCCAAAAGACGCCCGTGTGTTTAACCCGTGGTCGACACTGACTTATTTCACACGGCCAGTCACACGCCCGCGTGTCCAGCCCGTGTGCGAGTCTGACTTGTTTTGATTTGCAAACTTAAGAGACACGATCGAGCCACACGCCCGTGTGCTCAATCGTGTGGGCAAATATAGGCCATTTGCAAGGCCAATTTGCCACCCACACTTTGGGGTCACACCTACAAGCATTAAACCATTCCAAATTCATACTTCAAAAGCATTCAAAACATATCAAAACATGCAAAATTTGACCCATAATCACATCATACATTTGCATATACAATTCCTAGTCAAATATACCAATTCAAAACATCAACTTTCTTTCAAACATATTACTAATACTTTATCTAAACCAACCATGAACTCACCTATTTATGTACCATTTCATTTAGCTACTTATGAGCAAATTAAAACTTACCAACTTATGCATCAATAAACATGAGCAAAACTCATTCGTGAACACATACATTAACTAGCCATATCACATGGCTATTTTTATACATCACAAACCATATCATAAATTCTCTAGACTATACATGCCATACTTTAATATATGCATTCTCAAAAGGTACCAAACTGTAGTTCGATAGTGTGCTGATGATCCTCGACGATCCCTGAGCTTCTCGTAGCTTTAATAATCTATAAAACAATCAAAAAAACACACACACAAAATAAGCTTTCATAGCTTAGTAAGTCATAAGAAAATAATGAACAATTAAACATTTACATTTAAATCAACTAACCAAAATCACATAAACATTAACCAATTATATATTTTATATGTTTGCAACTCAATTATTATCACATTCACAATAGCAATATAGCATCAACTTTCAAACTCACATATACTCATAAGCACGTATAGATTTATCTTTTACCATGTTCAGTTCATGTATTCATCATAAACATATACTTACCGTGTTTACATATACAAACCACAAGCACATACCTGAATCCTTTAGTTTGTTTTCACATCTGATCTCATCTTGATAATCCCCGTTGAACCATTCGGAAATAATAAGGATACTCGGATAGTCGGAAGGCTCATACAATGCCAACGTCCCATACGTGGTCTTACATGTAATCACATATCGATGCCACTGTCCCAGACAAGGTCTTACACGAATCAAATACGATGTCGATGTCCCAGACATGGTCTTACACGTAAACACAAATCGATGCCAACGTCCCAGACGTTGTCTTACATGAAAACACATATCGAAATCCTATGTCATGACATATGTATCCTAACTATTTTTAAGGTTCGTACGAGACTTTCGGACGTCGTATCTCGAACATTTCAGGCTCGTAATTGTTGCTCCCATGCTCAATTCATTTCAGAATTTTCATTCACTTAAATAATAATTCAATTCGGCAGTAATAAAATAAATACCATAAAATTTAACAACATTTATTTACTTATGAACTTACCTCGTATAACGGCGGATGAAATCGACTACTCGACTACTTTCGACTTCCCCCGATCTAATTCCATTTTCTTTTGTTCTTGATCTATATAAATTAAAATTTGACTATTTAATAACACATTTCATTCATTTCAATCCACAAACACATGATTAGGGCATTTTACACTTAAGCCCTTAAAATTCACATTTTTGACATTTTAGTCCCTATTTCATTAAATCACAAAATACACAAAATTTCATATTTCCCATGCTTAGCCGAATATACATGTAGTTCATATAAGTCCACACGTTTTATTTATTTTACATTTTAACCCCTCAAAATATTATTTTCACAATTTAGCCCAAATTACTCAATTTCATAAAAAATCCAAAGACAAAACTTATTAATCCATCACATATCTTTTATTTTCCATCATCAAACAACAAAAATCACAAGCTATCATCAATGGAAAAACAAAAAATCATCATCAAATTCAAAAATTAAAACATGGGCTTTGTAGTATTCGAAGCAACGATCTCAAAAACATAACAATTATCGAAAACCGAACAAAAACGAACCTTTAATCAAGCTAGATGTTGGCCGAATGCTTCAAAACTCTTAAACCCTTATTTTCTTTCTTTCAATCGGTTAGAACAAAGATGAATGCATGTATTTTTACCTTTGTTTTATTAAATTAATCTTTTATTTACTAAATTACTAACTTAACCTTATTAATCACATTTAAAATCCACTAACTATGTACATATATGTCCATTCATTAGTCCAAGGGTCCAATTGCAACATAAGTACTCCATATAATAAAATCCATAACAATATAGCACTTCAACAATTATCAAGCCACTTTTACATTTTACGCGATTAAGTCCTTTTATCAAATTAAACACACAAACGAATAAATTAAATCACAGAAATTTCACACATGTAAATTCACATACTATAAGCACGAAAAATAATATTAAAATATTTTTCTGACTCGGATTTGTAGTCCCGAAACCACTGTTCCGATTAAGGTCGAATCTGGACTGTTACAATTCTCCCCCCTTAAGGATTTTCATCCCCGAAAATCTTACCGGTAAATAGGTTTGGGTAACGTTCTCATAGCATCTTCGAGCTCCCACGTAGCTTCTTCAACCCCGTGTCGATGCCATAAGACTTTTACTAAAGAAATTTTCTTATTTCTCAATTCTTTCACTTCGCGATCTAAAATTTAAATTGGTTCTTCGTCATATGTTATATCGGATCGAATCTCAATCTCAGACGGGGAAATAACATGCGATGGGTCAGATCAATATCGTCGAAGCATCAAAACATGAAATACATTATGAATCTTTTCTAACTTAGGTGGCAACAACAGTCTGTAAGCAACCGGCCCGATACGCTCAATAATTTCATACGGCCCAATGAATCTCGGACTCAATTTGCCTTTACGACCGAATCGGAGTATTTTCTTCCACGGTGAGACTTTTAAAAATACTTTGTCCCCGATCTGAAATTCAATATCTTTTCGTTTCAAGTCTACATACGATTTCTGACGATCGGACGCGGCTTTCAGACTATCACGAATCACTTTCACTTTCTGTTCAGTCTCTTTAATTAAATCGACCCCGTATATCTTATTTTCACTGAGTTCAGTCTAATACAAAGGTGTTCGACATTTGCGACCGTACAAATCCTCGTAAGGTGCCATTTTGATACTCGATTGAAAGCTATTTTTATACGCAAATTCAATCAGTGCCAAGTATCGTTCCCACGTACCTTCAAACTCAAGAATGCAAGATCTCAACATATCCTCGAGTATCTGAATGATTCGTTCGGACTAACCATCTGTCTGCGGATGGAAAGCAGTGCTAAAATTTAGTTTCGTACCTAGTGCATCTTACAGTTTCTTCCAAAACCGTGATGTGAACCTTGGATCTCTATCTAAAATAATAGAAACAGGTACTCCGTGCAATCTCACAATCTGAGAAATATACAACTCATCAAGTTTATCAAGTGAATAATCTGTACGAACCAGAACAAAATGAGCCGATTTAGTCAATCTATCCACAATAACCCAGATTGCATCTTTCTTACTCGGTGACAACGGTAAACCTGATACAAAATCCATTGTGACTCTGTCCCATTTCCACTTAGGTATCATAATCGGCTGAACTAACCCAGATGGTACCTGATGCTCGGCTTTAACTTGCTGACAGATCAAACATCTAGAAACAAAACCAGAGATATCTCGTTTCATACCAGGCTACCAGTAAAGCTGTTTCAAATCATTATACATTTTTGTGCTACCCGGATGAACTGATAATCGACTACTATGAGCTTTATTCAAAATCATCTATATCAACTCTAAGTTTCTCGGAACACACATTCGGTCTTCGAACCTCAAACAACCTTCAGCATCAACTCTGAACTCTGAATCAGTATTCGTCTCACATTGAGCCCGTTTTGCCATTAATTCATTATCAACTTTCTGAGCCTCACAAATTTGCTGAATAAATAACGGTTTTGTTTTCAACTCAGCTACTAGCGAACCATCATCTGATAAGGTCAACTGAGTATTCGTCGCTCTTAAAGCAAACAACAATTTCTAACTCAAACCATCAGCAACAACAATAGCCTTTCTCGGATGGTAGTCAATCACAAGCTCATAATCTTTTAACAACTCTAACCATCTTCGCTGTCGTAAATTCAGATCTTTCTGAGTCATCAAATATTTTAAACTTTTATGATCGGAATAAACATGACCTTCTTCACCAAACAGATAGTGGCGCCATATCTTTAATGCAAACACGATAGCTGCCAATTCTAGATCATGTGTCGGATAGTTCTTTTCATGCAGCTTTAACTGTCTCGAGGCATAAGCTATGACTTTGCCTTCTTGCATCAAAACACAACCCAGACCATTCAAAGACGCATCACTATAGATAACAAATTCTTTACTCGGTTCTGGCTGAACTAACACTGGAGCTTCGGTTAAAAAAGCTTTCAACTGATCAAAACTTTTCTCGCACTTTTTAGACCACTTGAACTTAACATCTTTCCAAAGTAGTCGCATCATCGGGGTTGCAATCATAGAGAAACCTTTAACAAATTGTCTATAGTAACCATCTAGTCCCAGAAAACTTTGAACTTCAAATACATTTCTAGGAGGCTTCCAATCTATTATAGTCGAAATCTTGTTCGGATCAACCTGAATATCCGATGCTGATACAATATGCCCCAGAAAACTGACTTCTCGTAACCAGAACTCACATTTACTGAACTTTGCATACAACTGCTTATCACGCAAAATCTATAGCACTAATTTCAAATGTTCAGCATGCAAGGATTCATCACGAGAATAGATCAATATGTCATCTATGAACACAACCAAAAATTGATCAAAATACTGTCTAAAAATTCGATTCATTAAATCCATAAAAACAGTAGGTGCATTATAAGTCCGAAAGGCATAACCAGAAACTCATAGTGTCCGTACCTCGTTCGGAAAGCAGTTTTCAGCACATCGGAGTCTTTAACTCGCAACTGATCGTAACTCGATCTCAAATCTATCTTAGAAAACATAGTAGTCCCTTTCAACTGATCAAATAAGACGTCAATCCGTGGCAAAGGATATTTATTCTTTATAGTCACCTTGTTGAGCTGTCTGTAGTCAATACACATTCTCATAATTTCGTCTTTCTTTTTCACAAACAAAACCAGTGCACCCCAGGGGGAAAAACTCGGTCGTGCAAAACCTGTAACATCCCCAAACCTGGCCCATTCACTACGGCCGAATCTGGTTATGTCACTACGGAAAAGACGGTGAAAAATCCTTGTTAACATCGAATAAAACAGTAAGACTAACTTTTTTATAAAAACCCATGTACTTTTAAAAGTATTCTTTAAACTTTGGTATTATGAAAATGTCCACATTAAAAACACTTTATTTCTTATACATATAAATATATTGAATAAATAGGGTGCTAATATAAAAATCAATTTCACATAGTAAATCAAATTAATCAAACCATAATTAAATTAAAATAAATAGTACCAAAAATAATAATAAATAGTTCCAAGGCCCTTATTACATCAATATTTAAACCCAAATACTTAATATAAATAAGCTTAAAAATATTTAAACTCTTCTTTCTGCATGGGCCACCATGTGTCCTCTCCGATCCCGGTCCAATTCTACGCATCACCTGAAATGGTTAAGAGGATAGGGTGAGTCCACTGACTCATTGCATAATCAAAACACATATTCCATACGTATGGGCTTGGCCCATAACCATACCGTTCTCATAACAAGTCATGCAAATATGCATCTCAGCCCAACCTACTATCCAACCGTAACACCAACCTTGGCAGACTCCCTGCCTAAGGCCGTGGCTAATCCACCACTGATCACATCGTGATCCATAAACCTTACCTTGGCAACTCACTGCTCAAGGCCGTGGCTAAGCCACCGATCAACCAAAGTGATCCCAAAACCATAATCCGCTACGGTGATGCACATAGCCATCAACCGCCGAGATGGGCACCTAGCCAACATCTCCCTTGAGGTAGCACAAAGCTAACCATCAAGCGCTAATGTAGTCGGGGCTAACATTAGACCATGTACATCATATGTACACTCCTTCCTTCATCGATCAAGTCCACCTCCCATGTATGTATGCATAAGTATAACATATCAGATTATAACAAAAGAGTAAGCATCACATGTTGATTATCATATCATGTGTATATCATAAACAACTCACCATTCAAGCCATTATAATCGGCCATCACACATCACGCATATGTAAACACATTAGCAAACCAAAACCACAGAAATAGTGCGATGATTACGCACCTTATCACTTGCAGTTCTAAGCTTTCGATCTCTATGCTATCACTCAACGAAACAACAACTATCTGCCTATAACTATCCCCCGCTGCTGGCCCACACCCCGGTGGCTAATCTCGAACCGCCGAGACAGCCCTCTTCTTGAACTTCGGGATAGGGACTTTCCCTTGCCCACTCGGTGGTTGTTGCCTCCATCGAACACTTAATCGAACAACGATTAAACCCCGAGTCATAAACCAAGTAACAAAACTTACTAAATATTCTTACCCAAACCACTTACCTAGCTATTAATCCAAGATGATATCTTCCAAGACTTTGAGAGCTCCCCACCAATTCGGCTACCACAAGAGATAAGATTCAAACTGTGACTTGCAACCACAAAGCAGAGAGAATGAGAGGATGGATGATTCGGCAAGGCTCCTAGATGGAGTTTGGGATATTCGGCAATGGCAGGCTCTAAAGGTGATTTTGGTTTAAGCAAGGTTTAAAAGAAAAGCATGAAGAGAGAGGGAAATAGGTACACAAAGGGTTATGCCCACTTTTGGTTTTTGGCTACAAGAAATGAGATGGAAAGGGGTTTGCTTTGACTCACTTTCTGCAAGAGACTAGGGGAAGAATAAATAAAGAAAAGGGGAAGAACTTTCGGCAAGGGAGAAAAAAATGGTGAAAGAAAAAAAATGACCAAAGGTGAGCACCTCCCCCTATTTATACTACTAAATCGGCCAACAACTCAACCCCCACCAACTCCCAAAAATCCTCCTACTTTCACTCTACACCAACCCTTCAAAAATTCAAAATAACCTCCAACTCGTCTCTTCTTCTAGCCATCCATTCAAAAAGGTTTGAATGATTCAAACTTTAATCCATCTTTTAAGCCTTCATCCATCCTTCCTTCCTAGCCGAATTCAAAAAAGGAAGACCAAGTCTTCATCCATCTTTTAAGCCTTCAAAAACCGCCCACCACCTCACCAAAATGACGCAAAAACAAAGCCCCATCTGCTGCCCTTGTGAATCGAACATGAGACCCCTTCCAGCTCCCCCTTGAGGCCTCACTTTCCCATGCCTTATGTGGCGCCTCCTTGCCACTCTGCCAAGCCATTCTTTGTGCCAAAACTTCACCAAAATTTCTCTTAAGGCCCCCTCTATCCAAGCTCCCCTTTTAACCCCTAAAACTAAAAATTTCCTAAGGCTTTCCACCACCACCTAGGGTTCTCAGGACCCCTAAAACTACCCAACCACACACTGAAGTGTGCCAACACCTGAGCTATGCACCAAAAGCCTAACCCCTAGAACCAGGGTGTTACAAAACCTCTATCAGTAAATTCTTGCAACTGAGCTTTCAATTCTTTTAATTCAGTCGGTGCCATTCTGTACGGAGCTATTGATATTGGAGTCGTCCCTGGCACTAACTCAATACCAAACTCTACTTCTCGAATCAGTGGCAAACCCGATAGTTCTTCAGGGAACACACCTGGATACTCGCACACAACTGGTACTGATTCTATCTTCTTTTCTGTCACTTTAGAGTCAAGCACATAAGCAAAGTAAGCTTCACAACCCTTTCTCACATATTTCTGAACTAATATTGAAGATATCACTGCTGGTAAACCATTCAGATCATTATACTCAATCCGAATAATCTCATCATTCTGACATCGCAAATCAATAGTCTTTCGTTTGCAATTCACTATAGCATCGTGCAAGGTTAACCAATCCATGCCCAAAATTATATCAAACTCGTCGAATGGAAACAACATCAAGTCAACCGGGAAACACGAATCTCGAATCATCAATGGACAATTCTTGCACACTTTGTCAACCAAAACACACCGGCCTAAGGGGTTCGATACTCTAATCACAAACTCAGTAGACTCTACAGGCAAAGTCTTACTGGATACTAAAGTCTCACATACATAAGAATGAGTCGAACCAGGATCAATCAATGCAATAACACTAGTATCATAGAGAGTGAAAGTACCAGTAATAACATCTAGAGACAAAGCTTCTTCGTGGGCACGAATAGCATAAGCTCTGGCGGGTGCAAGAGCCTCAGATCTAACAACTGTGTCTTTAGTTCCTCTCTGACTGCTACTCACATTACCCGTGTTCCAGGGTGGTCTACCTCGAGCTGCTGTATTACTCGATCTGACATTCTGTACTATGTTTTGCTCAGCTAACTCAGGGTATTCATGGATAAAATGATCCATCGATCCACATTTAAAACAAGCTCGATCATTCAATCTACAACTGTCGGGATGTCGTTTACCATAATATTTACACTCTAGTTGATTTGATCTGACATTACCAATACTAGCTACTGAGGTAGCTCTCGAACTCACAACTGGTCTATCTCGATCCCGTCTAGAATAACCAGCAGTAGCCTTTGAACGGCTAGAATATCTCGAAATTTCTTTGTTGTCGATTGGAAAGACTTACTTGAGAATCTCTTACGTGCATCTCTAGCTTCATAATCAGCTTTTCTTTTCTCTTTTTCGAGCTCTTCAGCTTTGCAGGCTCGTTCAACAAGTACAAAAAATTCTTTTATTTCAAGAATCCCGACTAACAGCTTGATGTTTTCATTCAGTCCATCTTCGAATCTCTTACACATTATTTCTTCAGTTGATATACATTCCCGGGCATATCTACTCAGTCTCACAAATTCCCGCTCATATTCTGTTACGGCCATACCACCTTGTTTCAACTCGAGGAATTCTTTATGCTTCTGATCAATGAATCTCTAACTAATGTATTTCTTACGGAATTCAGTCTGAAAGAACTCCCAAGTACCCGTTCTCTCGGAACTACAGATATCAATGTATTCCACCAATGATACGCGGAATCTCGAAGCAATGATACAACACATTCAATGCACTCATCTGGTGTACAAGATAACTCATCAAACACACGGATCGTATTATCAAGCCAAAATTCAGCTCGCTCAGCATCATCATCAACAGTGGCTCTGAATTCTTCAGCCTCGTGTTTCCTGATTGTATCAACCGGTGGCTTATTCATTCATACTGGATCAACAACTTGTGGCATAACAAGTTTTTGAAGAGGAATCGGTGGGGGAGATGGTTGTGGAACAGTCGGATTTGTACGAATGTATTGTGTAAACCATTCGTTCATCATTTGATAGAAGGCTTGCTTAGCCTCACTCTCATGACTACTCGAAATCGGCCTAGAATCAGCCGGCGCTGCCCCCTGAGTAGGAGCGTGCATATTACTTTCTACATCATCAGCTACAGCTCGATCGGGATCCATTTACTATACGAAAGCACAGTTCAATTGTCAGGAATCATCACACTATCATAGTTTATAAATATGGCATGTATAGCTAGACTCACACATGCTACGTTAGTCCTAGAATCGACTAAACCGTAGCTCTGATACCAATAAAATGTAACACCCCTAACCTATAACCGTCGCCAGAATAGGGTTAAGAAGTGTTACCAGACATTTTAGAACTTTTACGATCATTTCACAATCATAAGATATCATCATATCATAGCAAATCATATTCATAAAGTCCCTTTAAAAGGTCTACGATACCTTAAACATGCATTAAGAAAGGGTCGGGACTAAACCGGGCTCATACAATTTTTTTTAAAAAAACTTAACATTTTTCAAAGTTACAGGGGCCACACGCCCGTGTGGGTAGGCCGTGTGCATCACACGGCCTCAAACACACCCGTGTGTCCAAGCCGTGTCAAAACAGGGCATACATATTGACTTGTCCACAAGGCCGAAACACGCCCGTGTGTTTAACCCGTGGTCGACACTGACTTATTTCACACGGCCAGTCACACGCCCGCGTGTCCAGCCCGTGTGCGAGTCTGACTTGTTTTGATTTGCAAACTTAAGAGACACGGTCGAGCCACGCGCCCGTGTGCTCAACCATGTGGGCAAATATAGGCCATTTGCAAGGCCAATTTGCCACCCACACTTTGGGGTCACACCTACAAGCATTAAACCATTCCAAATTCATACTTCAAGAGCATTCAAAACATATCAAAACATGCAAAATTTGACCCATAATCACATCATACATTTGCATATACAATTCCAAGTCAAATATACCAATTCAAAACATCAACTTTCTTTTAAACATATTACTAATACTTTATCTAAACCAACCATGAACTCACCTATTTATGTACCATTTCATTTAGCTACTTATGAGAACATTAAAACTTACCAACTTATGCATCAAAAGGTACCAAAATGTAGTTCGATAGTGTGGTGATGATCCTCGACGATCCCTGAGCTTCTTGTAGCTTTAATAATCTATAAAACAATCAAATAAACACATACACAAAATAAGCTTTCATAGCTTAGTAAGTCAAGCAAATAATGAACAATTAAACATTTACATTTAAATCAACTAACCAAAATCACATAAACATTAACCAATTATACATTTAATATGTTTGCAACTCAATTATTATCACATTCACAATAGCAATATAGCATCAACTTTCAAACTCACATATACTCATAAGCGCGTATAGATTTATCTTTTACCATATTCAATTCATGTATTCATCATAAACATATACTTACCGTGTTTACATATACAAACCACAAGCACATACTTGAATCCTTCAGTTCGTTTTCACATCTGATCTCATCTTGATAATGCCCGTTGAACCATTCGGAAATAATAAGGATACTTGGATAGTCAGAAGGCTCGTACAATGCCAACGTCCCAGACGTGGTCTTACATGTAATCACATATCGATGCCACTGTCCCAGACAAGGTCTTACACGAATCAAATACGATGCCGATGTCCCAGACATGGTCTTACACGTAAACACAAATCGATGCCAACGTCCCAGACATTGTCTTACACGAAAACACACTTCGGAATCCTATGTCATGACATATGTATCCTAACTATTCCTAAGGTTCGTACGAGACTTTCGAACGTCGTATCTCGAACATTTCAGGCTCGTAATGGTTTCTCCCATGCTCAATTCATTTCAGCATTTTCCTTAACTTAAATAATAATTCAATTCGGCACTAATAAAATAAATACCATAAAATTTAACAATATTTATTTACTTATGAACTTACCTCGTATAATGGCGGATGAAATCGACTACTCGACTACTTTTGACTTCCCCCGATCTAATTCTTTTTTCTTTAGTTCTTGATCTATATAAATTCAAATTTAACTATTTAATAACACATTTTATTCATTTCAATCAACAAACACATAATTAGGTCATTTTAAACTTAAGCCCCTAAAATTGACATTTTTGACATTTTAGTCCCTATTTCATTAAATCACAAAATACACAAAATTTCATATTTCCCATGCTTGGCCGAATATACATGTAGTTCATATAAGTCCACACATTTTATTTATTTTAAATTTTAACCCCTCAAAATATTATTTTCACAATTTAGCCCAAATTACTCAATTTCATCAAAAATCCAAAGACAAAACTTATTAATCTATCACATATCTTTTATTTTCAATCATCAAACAACAAAAAATCACAAGCTATAATCAATGGCAAAACACAAAATCATCATCAAATTTAAAAAATTAAAACATGGGCTTTGTAGTATTCGAAGCAACGATCTCAAAAACATAAAAATTATCAAAAACTAAACAAAATCGAACCTTTAATCAAGCTAGATGTTGGCCGAATGCTTCAAAACTATTAAACCCTTATTTTCTTTCTTTCAATCGGGTAGAACAAAGATGAATGCATGTGTTTTTACCTTTGTTTTAATAAATTAATCATTTATTTACTAAATTACTAACTTAACCTTATTAATCATATTTAAAATGTAACGCCCCAAAAATGTAGGGTTTGTACTTTTGCATTATTTGGTTTAAATTCCATGTGTGCTTAAATGGCTAAGTATTTGAGTGTATTTTGGGGTTTTTAGGAAGCTTGGGTTCGAGTCTGGGCCTTGGAAAATTTTTAATTTTTGCTCTTAAGTGAAATTGGCTGTTAGTAGTTAGGACTTATGTTTAAGTGTGTGTGATTTCATGTCACAAAAAGAGCATGTGGCTTGATGGTTGTGGCATCACTAGGGTGGCAAGGGAATTGGGGTTCGAATCCCATGGCATGCAAGTAGGGGGTTTTTATTTTATGACTCAGTGGCGTGAGAGGTAGAGTTTGAATCAAACTCTGCAGAGGAGGTTGAAGACTTGGTCATCAAATTTGAATGGGTTTGAATGGGAGGCTGGGAGCAAATCAAGGAGGATTTGGTGGAGAGTTTGAAGGAGTTGGGATGTGAGGGGAGTCTTGGCCGAATGGGAGAGCTTGAGTAGGGGGATTTTGACTAAGGGAGTTTTATTTGTGTAATTTTGGCATTTGAGGTGAGTGTAGAAGCTGAATTTCCTCTTTAGTAATTTGGGTTTTTCTTTTGTTGCATTTCGGGTGTCGCTCTCTGTGGCGTCTCACGCATCGTTTTTGACCATTTGGGTCCTTCTCTCTTCAACTTTCTTTTTCTCTTTTCCTTGTTTCAAAAGCTGCCGAATCACTCATAGCCGAATTCCTGTTGCTTTTTCCTTTCTTCTAGCCGAACTCCATTTCTTCTTTTCCCTCTCTTTGTTTCTTTTCTTTTTAAGATAGCCGAATACTTTTCTCTAAAAGCATTTGTTCTTCTTGTGTTGACCGAACCTGTTAAGGCTTAAACATGTTCTCTTCTTCGTCCCTAACCTCTTCTTTATCACTTCAATTTATAGGTAAGGGGTTACTCTAGCCGAATCTTGGTTGGCTTCTTTCTCTATGCTCGGTTTTGTATTTCTTGGGCCGAAAGGCTGTTTCTCCTTGTTACCGTGGAGATAGGCTTTTCTAACATCTTTTTTTTATTCGTTCGAATGTTGCTAGGGATTCGTTTTCCTTAACCAAGGGGTAGGCCGATTACTTTTCCCCTAAAAGGGACCTTTTGATTCACGGTAAGTGCTTTAGGCATAAGTTATACATATTCTTATGGGATTGTAGATTCTTATGAATTAGTTAACGGTGGTTGTGAAGGTATAGCACTGAAAAGAATACGTGGTTTTGGGACTAGAGAAGACTGCGATTGTTTATTGGTGTTTAATCTTGGAAGCGCTTCAACTACAACCCATAATAGGTGTGTAATCGTACACCCAAGGCTATTTCTGTACAAACGATGGATGAAGGTGTGTATTCACACCCCTGTGTAATTGTGAATTGGCTAAAGCCGAAAAGCCGAAACTTCAGCATCTGAGGGCTCACGAGTGTGCAAACGCTTGTAGAGACAAATTGAGCCACAATCGTTGGCGATAGACAGTAGAGGCCGCCACGAACATTCTCGTGGGCTTAGGTCGTAGTGGGCCTCGTTGGGCCGAAATGGGCCATGTGGGCCCAATGGGATCATGGACCCCACAGGGATGAAATCCATGGTAAGTAACTAATAAGGGATTGGGCTACGAGGTTCGCATAGTCGTGACAGAATGTGGGCTGAACGAGCCACACGAGCGTGTGGGCTCACCCGGGCCAAGTAACGGGCCTTGGGCCAAATTGTACTATTTTGGCCATATAAGTTGGCTGAGTCGTTCGAGATGATGGTAGGCCTTTGAAAAGGCCGTAAAATTACCGAATACCCTCGAAGGGTAAAATTACCAAAATACCCCAAGGGGAGAAATTACCATTTTACCCCTAACTAACGAAATAACCATTATACCCCTAGTGGTAGGTTAGTTGATGTGTGTATGCTATCTAAACGGCTGCTTATGAATATGACATTCTGCTTACACGTAATATTTATGACACGACATTCTGCATTGGGGTTGGGTTTCTAATTTGGAAGAAGTACTGTACTAGTGGCGTTGCCACGTTTTTACTATTCTAGTGGCTTCGCCACGTATTCTGATTTTAGTGGCTTGGCCCACGTTTACTGTTATTAGCAGCTTCGTTGCGTTACTATTAGCAGCTATGCTGCGATATTGGTGTGTTGGCTGGGTGGGTCTACTTAGTCCCCACATGATGTGTTGGTTGGTACGGGTGGTGTGTTGGTTGGATTGGGTTGGGTTGCATTTTTACTCTGTACTGATATTATATGGGCTTAGGCCCACACTGTTATTGTATAGGGTTAAGGCTCAGATTGGATTACTACTGAATAGGGATCTGGCCCAGTCTGCACTGCATATACTGTTTACTGTTTGTCAGTTAGGGGATTACACACTAAGTTTACCCAAACTCACCCTACTCTCTTAACTGTACAGGTAATCCCCAGTCTTAGAGGATTTGGAGCTGCGAGGGACTCGGAGGTTGCCACATGTTCACGAGTATTTTGATTTATACGTAGTTTTCTTTTAATTATTTATTTTGGGGAAATAATTATGTAATAAGGCCATTTGAGGTTTTTAACTTTTATTTGGTTTTAAATTTTCACGTTAATCTGCTAGATTAGGAAACACGAGTTTTCAAAATAATAACTGTTTCTAAAGAAAATCACGTCTTTCAAATCTTAAAGGTTACAACTAGAAAAGGCTTTCACGGTTTTATTTCAGATTGATAAAACTTATAACAGTTGATGTGACCTATAATTGGACAACATGATTTGATTTTACAACACTAACGTTTTCAACAGCAATTGATTAAATGGGATTTAAAATTTAGTGACGAACTTTTATCGACAAGCCCAGTTTTCAAATGACACTTCGATGTGACACGTCAGATCTGGTCGTAACGTCTAGGCCGGGTTTGGGGTGTTACAATTAGTGGTATCAGAGCCAAGTTGCAAAAATCAGCTGTGGAATGGGTTCTTGAAAATTTTCTAAAATTGTCTGAATTCTTGTTTTTGAATGAAAATTGAAAGGTTGGTCACTAAAAGTGTGGCACACCGAGTCTCCGGCGCCAAAAATGTAAGTTCTCTGACATTGTTTTCTGTTATATACTGAAATGCTATACTGAGAAACTACTATCGATAGTAGTATTGTACTGAAACTCTTTAGTTAGATTAAACTGAGACTATAGAAGACTGAAAACTGTAGTGAGGTCTCGATCTGCGAAAACAAATCTAATTACTGTTTATCATAAAACATCCGTTACTAATTATTGGAATTATAAGTTGATACATAAAACTCTTAAAATAGATAAATACGCTATATCGATATGAGCACAAGAGGTTGCGGAAGGGGTACACGTGGCCGCGGTAGGGGCCGAGGAGGTGCTAGGGCTGGGTCTTCAGCATCAGGTCACATGCCTGCTAGGGAGGCACCAGTCTCACCAGTAACTGAGATAGGGTCTCATGACAGAGCAGTTGGGGATGATGTTCTATCCCAAGGGATGTTGCGGGTTCTTGAAAGGGTTGCTGGGGCAAGTACTGGATCAGTGGGCCGAGGGTCAATTTCTGAGCGAATTCGGTCTAATGGAGCGGAAATCTTCAAGGGTGTTTCTGGTGTAGCCCCGAATGTAGCAGAGTATTGGTTAGAGGCTACCGAGTGGATAATGGATGAACTTGACTGTACTGTGGAACAGAAATTAAAAGGAGTAGTGTCCTTACTGCGAGACGAGGCATACCAATGGTGGCTCATTGTAGGAGAGGGTATGCAGGCTGATCATTTGACATGGGACTTCTTTGAGGTGGCCTTTCAAGGAAAATATGTTGGGGCGAGTTATGTGGATGCCCGGAGGAAGAAATTGCTGAGTTTGATCTAGGGGAATAGGTCTGTGGCAAAGTATGAGGCAGAGTTTCTATGGCTAATCCGGTATGCTCGTGGTATAGTCGCAACTGAGTATGAACACTGTTTGCATTTTGAGGATGGCCTTCGAGATGAGTTGCGGGTGCTGATAGCTTCGCAGAGGGAACGAGACTATGCTGCCCTTGTTGAGAAGGAAAAAATTACTGAGGATGTAAAGCGCTCAGAGCGCCAGAACATTGAAAAAGATAGGGGAAGAAATAAGAGGGATTTTGGGCCCTCAAGTTCTTTTATTGGCCTAAGAAGAAGCCTAGATTTGATGGGCCAGTCCGAGCTGGGGTTCTGTTGTCATTTGCTAGACCCATGACTTTGCGCCATTTATGGAAGATCTTACCAGGGTGAATGATGGAAAAGAACTGGGGCGTGCTTCAGATGTGGGTCCATGGATCATCAGGTCAAGAACTGTACTCAGAGGCCTATTCAGATGCAAGCCACTGGGCAGGGCCACGTTTAGCCAGAAAGAGATGGTCAGCAGCCACCAAGAGGCCGTGGTCAGGCCAGAGGAGGAAATGGTTTGGGAAGAGGTCGTGGAGCACCGGGGAAAGGTGTTGGTAACACGGAGGCGAGACAGCCAGGTTTGGTTTATGCTGCTCGTCGCCGAGAGGATGGCGACGCCCCAGACGTCATAACTGGTACGTTCCTAATTTATAATGTACCGTAAACTACTTTGATTGATATTGGGTCTACACACGCGTATGTTGCATGCACTATGTCTAGGACGTTGGGTTTTCAGTTCGAAATTATTGATAGTGAAATGACTGTGTTAAGTCCACTGGGATAGTCAGTTAGAGTGAATAAGTTGTTTAGAGACGTGCCCCTAGAGGTCCAAGGGGTTGTCTTTCCGGCAGATTTGATGGAACTACCATTTGGCGAATTCGATCTGATATTAGGCATGGACTGGGTAGTGAAACACCGTGAAAATTTAGACTGCGTTGCTAAGCGTATGGTGTTGAAGTCTTCTGAGGATAAGGAGGTGGTTGTGTTAGGAGAGTGAAGAGATTATCTGTCTAACGTAATCTCATCATTAAAGGCCGGGAAACTTGTTCGCAGGGGTTGCGAGACGTTTTTAGCTTATGTCGCTAGCAGATTACGATTCTAAGGGTCCTTACATTTTGAGATGTCGAAGCATAAGGAGTTTCCGGATGTATTTCCTGAAGAGCTTCCTGGGTTGCCCCCAGACCGTGAGGTCAAATTCGGTATTGAGCTCCTACCAGGAACAGCTCCGGTGTCCATCGCCCCTTATAGGATGGCACCGAAGGAGCTGGTGGAGTTAAAGGCTCAAATTCAAGAGCTGCTGGACCGAGGATTCATTGGGCCGAGTGTGTTTCGATGGGGAGCACTAGTTTTATTTGTGAAGAAGAAGGATGGATCCTTGCGCATATGCATTGATTATCGTCAACTGAACAAACTGACGATCAAGAACAAGTACACTTTACCAAGGATAGATGATCTGTTTGACCAGCTGCAGGGAGCTGCAGTTTTCTCCAAGATAGATCTTCGATCGGGGTACCATCAGCTAAGGGTTAAGGAGGCGGATGTGTATAAGACTGCATTCAGGACTCGTTATGGTCATTACGAGTTTCTAGTAATGCCGTTTGGGTTAACGAATGCACCAGCTACTTTCATGGATATGGTGAACCGAGTATTCCAGCCCTATTTGGATCAGTTTGTAGTGGTGTTTATAGATGACATACTGGTGTATTCCAGAACCAAGGAGGATTATGATGCACATCTTCGAATTGTTTTGTAGATTCTGAGGGAAAAGCAACTATACACAAAGTTCAGCAAGTGTGAGTTCTGGTTGCGATAAGTGACATTTCTGGGTCACGTGGTATCCGCCGAGGGGATTAGGGTTGATCCTCGAAAAATTGAAGTCTTATTGAAGTGGAAACCACCAAAGACGATATTTGAGATTCGAAGTTTTCTGGGTCTGGCTGGGTATTACAGACGTTTTGTTGAGGGGTTTCCACTAATCGCTGCACCACTGACTAAGTTACTGCGTAAAGGGGTACCTTTTAATTGGACAGATAAGCAGCAAGAGAGTTTTGAGAAACTGAAGAAAGTTCTGACTGAAGCCCCTGTGTTAATACAGCCAGAGTCTGGGAAGGAATTCACTTTCTACAGTGATACGTCGCACATTGGATTGGGGTGTATGTTGATGCAAGAGGGTAAGGTGGTTGCTTACGCGTCGCATCAACTTAAGCCTTACGAGGCGAATTACCCCACTCACGACTTGGAGTTAGCTGCGGTGGTATTCGCACTGAAGATTTGGAGGCACTACTTATACGGTGAGAAGTCTATTATTTACACAGACCATAAAGCCTCAAGTACCTCCTTACTCAGAAGGAGTTGAACCTTAAGCAACGAAGATGGATAGAGTTGCTTAAGGATTATGATTGCTCAATTGAGTACCATCCTGGTAAAGCTAACGTAGTAGCTGACGCACTGAGCCATAGGGTTGTATCTAATTTGAGAGCAATGTTTACTCGTCTCAGCCTGTTCGATGATGGTAGCTTGTTAGCTGAACTTCAAGTAAGACTGACTTGGACTGATCAAGTTAAGGGGAAACAGTTGTTGGATGAGTCACTGGATCCTCGTTTCCGACAAGTTGAGAGCAGAGAAACTACAGACTTTGGGTTGAATAGTGAAGTAGTACTATGCTTCCGTGAGAGAGTCTGTGTACCAAGAGATTCTGATCTGAGGTGGTCTATACTGCAAGAGGCGCACAGTAGTCCTTATTCCATGCATCCCAATGGAAACAAGTTATATCGAGACTTGCGTGAACTGTACTGGTGGCCAAGGCTTAAGCGCGAGGTTACCGATTTCATGGGTAAGTGTCTGACATGCCAGCAAGTTAAGGCTGAGCATCAACTACCTTCTGGATTACTGCAACCAGTTAAGATTCCACTCTGGAAGTGGGAGAGGATAACCATGGATTTTGTCAGTGGGCTACCATTGACGCCTACTATGAAGGATTCGGTATGGGTTATTATAGGCCGATTGACTAAATCTGCCCATTTTATACCAGTCTGCATTGATTATTCATTGCAGAAGTTGGCTAAGTTGTATGTGGCCGAGATTATAAGACTGCATGGTGTACTGGTTTCAATCATATCTGACAGAGATCCTAGATTCACATCTTGATTCTGGAAGAAGTTACACGAGGCCTTGGGTATAAGATTAGATTTCAGTACTACGTCCCACCCTCAGACAGATGGTTATTCAGAGAGGGTGATTCAGGTACTGGAAGACATGTTAAGAAGCTGTGTAATCGATTTCCAAGGTAGCTGGGAGGACCATTTACCGCTGGCAGAGTTTGCGTATAACAATAGCTACCAGTCCAGTATTCAAATGGAACCGTACGAGGCGTTGTATGGTCGTAGGTGTCGTACTCCTACATGTTGGACTAAACTGGGTGAACGGCGAGTTCTGGGGCCGGAGTTGGTTTCTGAGACCGAAGAAAAAGTAAAGTTGATTCGAGATCGGTTAAAGGAAGCATCTGATAGGTAGAAGTCGTATGCGGATTTAAAGCGTAAAGAGATAGAGTACTCTGTGGGGGATTATATCTTTTTGAAGGTCTCACCATGGAAGAAGATTCTGAGATTTGGACAGAAAGGCAAACTGAGCCTAGATTCATCGGACCTTACCAGATATTAAAGCGTGTGGGACCGTTCGCCTATCAAATCGAGTTGCCTCCTGAGTTAAATTGGATACATGATGTGTTTCACATCTCCATGCTGAGGCGATACCGCTCTGATCCCTCACATATAGTGCCAGTGGAGGAGATTGAGGTTAGACCTGATCTGACTTTTGAGGAAAAATCGGTGCAGATACTGGATCGTGATGTTAAGGTATTAAGGAGGAAATCTATTCAGTTGGTCAAGGTGCTTTGGCGTAATCACGGTTCAGAGGAAGCCACGTGGGAGCTTGAGGAGGTGATGCGACAACAATACCCTCACCTATTCTGACCAGGTAAATTTTGAGGTCGAAATTTCTTTAAGGGGGTAGAGTTATAACGCCCCAAAAATGTAGGGTTTGTACTTTTGCATGATTTGGCTTAAATTCCATGTGTGCTTCAATGGCTAAGTATTTGAGTGTATTTTGGGGTTTTTAGGAAGCTTGGGTTCGAGTCTGGGCCTTGGAAAATTTTTAATTTTTGCTCTTAAGTGAAATTTTCTGTTAGCAGTTAGGACTTATGTTTAAGTGTGTATGATTTCACGTCACAAAAAGAGCATGTGGCTTGATGGTTGTGGCGTCACTAGGGTGGCAAGGGAATTGGGGTTCGAATCCCATGGCATGCAAGTAGGGGGTTTTTATTTTTTGACTCGGTGACGTGAGAGGTAGAGTTTGAATCAAACTCTGCAGAGGAGGTTGAAGACTTGGTCATCAAATTTCAATGGGTTTGAATGGGAGGCTGGGAGCAAATCAAGGAGAATTTGGTGGAGAGTTTGAAGGATTTGGGATGTGAGGGGAGTCTTGGCCGAATGGGAGAGCTTGAGTAGGGGGATTTCGGGTAAAGGGAGTTTCATTTGTGCAATTTCGGCATTTGAGGTGAGTGTAGAAGCTGAATTTCCTCTTTGGTAATTTGGGTTTTTCTTTTGTTGCGTTTTGGGTTTTGCTCTCTGTGGCGTCTCACGCATCTTTTTTGACCATTTGGGTTCTTCTCTCTTCAACTTTATTTTTCTCTTTTCCTTGTTTCAAAAGCTGCCGAATCACTCATAGCCGAATACCTGTTGGTTTTTCCTTTCTTCTAGCCGAACTCCATTTCTTCTTTTCCCTCTATTTGTTTAATTTCTTTTTAAGATAGCCGAATACTTTTCTCTAATAGCAGTTGTTCTTCTTGTGTTGACCGAACCTATTAAGGCTTAAACATCTTCTCTTCTTCGTCCCTAACCGCTTCTTGATCACTTCGATTTATGGGTAAGGGGTTACTCTAGCCGAATCTTGGTTGGCTTCTTTCTCTATGCTCGGTTTTGTATTTCTTGGGCCGAAAGGCTGTTTCTCCTTGTTACCGTGGAGATAGGCTTTTCTAAAATCTTTTTTTTATTCATTTGAATGTTGCTAGGGACTCATTTTCCTTAACCAAGGGGTAGGCCGATTACTTTTACCCTACAAGGGACCTTTTGATTCACGGTAAGTGCTTTAAGCGTAAGTTATACATATTCTTATGGGATTGTAGATTCTTATGAATCGGTTAACGATGGTTGTGAAGGTATAGCACTGAAAAGAATACGTGGTTTTGGGACTAGAGAAAACTGCGGTTGTTGATTGGTGTTTAATCTTGGAAGCGCTTCAACTACAACCCATAATAGGTGTGTAATCGTACACCCAATGTTGTTTCTGTAAAAATGATGGATGAAGGTGTGTATTCACACCCCTGCGTAATTGTGAATCGGCTAAAGCCGAAAAGCTGAAACTTCAGCATCTGAGGGCTCACGAGCGTGCGATCGCTCGTAGGGACAAATCGAGCCACAATCGTTGGCGATAGACCGTAGAGGCCGCCACGAACGTTCTCGTGGGCTTAGGTCGTAGTTGGCCTCGTTGGGCCGAAATGGGCCATGTGGGCCTAATGGGCTCATGGGCCCCACAGGGATGAAATCCACGGTAAGTGACTAGTAAGGGATTGGGCTATGAGGTTCGCATAGCCGTGACGGAATATGGGCTGAACGGGCCACACGAGCATGTGGGCCCACTAGGGCCAAGTAACGGGCCTTGGGCCCAATTACACTATTTTGGCCTTATAAGTTGGCCAAGTCGTTCGAGATGACAGTAGACCTTTAGAAAGGCCGTAAAATTACCGAAATACCCTCGAAGGGTAAAATTACTGAAATACCCCTGAGGGGAGAAATTACCATTTTACCCCTAATCGACGAAATGACCATTATACCCGCAGTGGTACGTTAATTGATGTGTGTATGCTATCTAAATGACTGCTTATGAATATGACATACTGCTTACACGTAATATTTATGACACGACATTCTGCATTGGGGTTGGGTTTCTGGTTTGGAGGAAGTACTGTACTAGTGGCGCTGCCACATTTTTACTATTCTAGTGGCTTCGCCACGTATTCTGATTTTAGTGGCTTGGCCCACGTTTACTGTTGATCGCTGTGAAGTCAGAGTTTTAAATTTTATAAAGATAATGATCGAACCTGGAAACTAACTATGACAATGATTGAGGCAAGTGCACCTATCAAACAGTAGTATAGTTTAGGCAAGACCTGATTGTCGAACCCAAAGGAACTAAAAGTATTAATACTAACTTTATTTCTATTATTTAGCCTAAAATAAATGAAGTTGTTTATTAATCTAAATTAACTAATTACTAAGCTAAAGACGCAAAGACAAAAAGAATGAATTGGGGAAATACTTGGGAAAAACTCAGTTGATTAAGACGATACCCTTAGGAAGAATCCACCTAGACTTCACTTGTTATTTAACACTGAACCAGATGATTTGTTCACTTGACTTGATCCGTAGGACTCTAACGTATATTAAACCCTCTTTCGAGGCGAATAACGTCTAACCCTAGGTTAATTAACGGAAATATCTTTCTCGAATAATAACCCCCTAGAGTAGCAGTAAATCGATCTATGGACATCCTATATTAGGTTTCACCCTAATCTGGCAAAATCTCGTCACCCTATCTCTAGGCGTGCGATCAACTCCGCTTAATTATGCTAGATCTACTCTTAAGCAAGGACTTTTGCTCCACCACCTAAGCACATCATACTTGAATTAATATCCGCGAAATATCAACACAAGAATTAAGCACACATAATTAAGAACAAATCAAGTATTTATCATATAGTTCAGAAAACAATAACAAGATTCATCTAGGTTTCATCCCCTTCAGGTATCTGAAGGGTTTAGTTCATAATAATAAAAGAAAACATCTTAGAACAAAAGATAACACAAAACATAAGAAATCCCTAAAACCCCCTGAAGGAATTGAAGAGGAGATCCTCCGTCTTGAGTAGAATTTTAGCTTCTTGAGATGGAATAACTGGCTATCCCTTGAGAGTTTCCCACAAATCTGACCATTTTAGCTCGGCTTCTTTGCCTAGCTGACCGCCCGTCGACTCCCCCTTTTAGGTTATACTTAGGGTGTATTTATAGGCTTTTGTAATGTGTTTCTTTGCCCCAAAGTATCCTTTTCCGAGTGAAATTGCTCTTCTCCACGGCAAAGGCATGGCCGTGGCACACGCCCGTGTGAATCGTGGTCAGGTCGTGTTCAAACTTCTAATGAGGACACGCTCGTGTAGATCGATATCAGGCCGTGTTCTAGTATTTTGAGGAGGCACGGCCGTGTAGGCTTTAGTCCAGGCCGTGTCGATTTCATGCTTTGGCCCATTTTGGTTCGTTTTGAGCCTGTTTCTCATTCTTTTTATTCTCGGGTGCTTTCCTGAGTATAAGATATGAAAAGAAAGGATTAAGAGCACCTTTTTACATAAATCAAGGGATAATTCATCCAAAAGTATGTTAAATGTGGGATTAAAATATGTTACTATTTCGATTTATCAAATACCTCCACACTTAAGCTTTTGCTTGTCCTGAAGCAAAATTCTCAACTTACAATTAAAACGAAATTTCAATAATTCATAATTCCTATCAACAATGTCTTATCATAATTCATAGATAATTTATACATGGATAATTCAATTCAAAGAGTCCTAAGGATTCAAACAATCTAAGTCATAGATTTGTAGCTCGAAAATATAGGCGTCTCCCCTTATCTAAATAATTACCTTTAATTCAAAACCGACAAGGATTGACATCCTCACTAGGGATTCACTCAAATCACTAAAAGTGTTTAAGGTTCAAGAAAAAGCGCTCAAAAGTCGACCATGAAAGGTTAATCCCATAGGCTTGCCTGAAAATCGAATCTCCACCACTACAATATGAGATGATGCACAAATCAAAAGGTCTTTGTCAGGGTTGTAACGAGGCTAGGGTTAAGGTGTGGATAAAGGCTGAATTAAAAGGTTAGAATCGAGATCGAATTGAAAAATTACCTAACCAGAATAAACTGAATGAAAGTAATTACATCAACTGAAAGCTAATAATACTAATAATACGAGCTTCTTCTTCAATATTTGGAATTAAAATGTTTAAGCTCAATTAATCACAAACTAATAATGAATAATGAATATACTGTGATTTTTTTTAAGAGCAAATCATAAATATATAACAAAGGATAAATTACTGAAATAAAAACATAGTTAGGCTATTAATCAAATCAAATCTCGATATAAAGGTCGTAAAAAAGAATGGGGATTACAAAAACAAAGGGTTTCTGGGTTAATATTAGCGGTTATGTCAATAAAAAAAGGGTTTGTTAGGATTAAAAGGGGTTCACTAGGGGTTAATTGTGAAGGTAGGCTTTTAGTGGAGTTAGTGGGTTAGATCCTAGGTGCCTTAATCATCTCTGTATATCAAACCATAGGTGTGGTCTCGATATGTATAAATGAGGCAAGTTCTAGAATAACAAAACAATGTTGACATACTCATAGTCAATAAAGTGAGCATGAAAAAGAATATATGCTCTATAAGGCTCAAAATCTCACAAAAATTATGGGTATTTTGACATCAACCTTGCAAATTTCAAACTTCAAAGTAACATTTAAACTCAGTTCGACAACCTAGAAAATTTTTAATTTCTGAAAAATAGACTTATCATGCTTGATTCTCTAGTATTCTTAGAATTTAATTATCAATGCACAATTATCAATGACTTAATCTAAAACATATCAATAAAAATCATAAATCATTAGAAATTTCATCCTAATTAGTAATATGAGGAATTTACTTAAAAACAAGACTAAATTCAGGATTTTGAGAACAATGCAAAAAGTTTGGCACCTAATTTCAAAAATTTGAGAATAATGAAAAATGTTAGGCGCATTTTTAAGTTGTTCCCCCCCACACTTAAGATGTACATTGCCCTCAATGTACAAAGATAGATAATATAAATGTAATGTTCAGATCAAAAGATATGTGGATAAGTGAAACTCCCTGAATTATGTTTGAAATGCTTGAGTTGGATGAACGATAAGTTGGAGGGGCCGGTCTGGATGACGATCCTGTGCTAGATGAAGAAATTGGGTAGCTCGTGGAGGATTAGCCAGGATATAATAATAATAATTAAAACTATACTAATTAAATAAATAAATAAAAGCAAGCTAAAGTGAAGAAAAATAAAGATGAAACTAAAATTAAAAGAAAAGATGGATGGACCGTAGAGTCCTTATTGTTGGGTGTGATTTCTAAGGCTGAGGATATGGTGGTGGCCATGGCGTGATTCCCTAGCAGCCTTTAGAACCTAAAATCAAGAACCTAAGATAAAATAAACTAAATTAAGCAGAAGAAAAGTAAAGATAAGGAAATTGAAGCAAAAGAGAAAAACGAAATAAAAACTAAATGGTCTCAAATATCCTTGGCTCGTTGGATGATTGAAGCGGCCGACATGAACTTATATGTATCGGTCTCCATGAGGGAGGCTCTGCTTGGCTTCTTTCGCTTCTTTGGCATTGTTTTGGTGTAGCTCAAGGGTATAGAGAAAAAGAAAATGAAAAGGTGAAGGTTGAAAGTTAGTGGGAGAAGAGGGAAGGGAGGGGGAATTAAATAGATTTTCAAACCTGGTACCATCCCACGCCCATGCTCCTTAGGCGTGTCGATTCACACGGCCGACGCGCACGGCCGTGTGTCTAGGTGTGTTGGTTCACCCACGCCCGTTTTACAGATTGCCACGCCCGTTGGTGATAACTCAGTGTCGTCCACGGTCGTGTCGCACGGTCGTGGCATTCTGTCGGTGCCCGTGGGGCGGTGGTTGGAGTCCGTGACTTCGAAGATTTGATTCTCTCTGACTCGTACCACCTCTGCCATGTCAGTACGGTGATTCGGGGCATCCACATGGCCATGGCCACGGTCGTGCGCTAGGCCGTGTGGACTAGAAATCTACACTTTTTGGTTAGTTGAAAGCTAGATACTATAAAGAAAGGGTAAAATAAAATATAAAAATGTAAAATTTAATGGGGTTAGTGCTCGGGTTGCCTCCCGAGAAGCGCTCGTTTATAGTCTTAAGCTAGACTTTCCTCTTGTTTGCATCTTCAGGGTGGTTTGAGGAGTTGGAAGTCTTTCCTCATGCTATCAGTTTTATCCTCGTGAAAAAGTTTAAGTCGAGATGTGTGTATAGTAAAAGTACCAAAAATAGGATTACTTACCTCGACTGTTCCGTATGGGAAAACACTGGTTACCCTAAAAGGTATTTCTTTGTTTGTGTTAGGGTCCAGAGGAGATAATTGAGGATCTTCCTTATCTAACAGTACCTGATCTTCTATTTTAAAGTGGTTTTTTGTTCCTATGAGTTCTTCTAGTGGCTCCTTCGGTTTTACCTTGTGTGGTTCCGGTTCTTCGTCGTGTAACCCTAATGTTTCCTTGAAGTGTGTCTTCCACTCGTCTAGATCATCGAATTGAATCCCTCGTTCCTCATGAGTTATTTCTTTGTTAACACTGGGTCTAGGATTGGGTTCAGTTGTATTCTTTTGTGGTGCTTCCTGAAAATAAGGGTTAACCGAATGGTTATTAGTAGAATTTACGTTCTCACCTTGATTACTCGATGTTTTGACTGAGTCAAGAGCCTTGAGGGTGATTGTCTCGTTACCTACACGAAGTATGAGTTCTCCTGTATCAATATCAAATTTAGTCCTGGCAGTTGCTAAAAAGGGTCTTCCTAAAATTAAGGGAATCGAATTATCCTCATCCATGTTTAAGACGACAAAATCTACTGGGAAAACGAATTTGTCAATTTTTTCAAGAACATCTTCAATAATACCCCTAGGAATTATAACAGTTTTATCTGCTAATTGAATGCTCATCCTAGTTTGCTTAGGTTTCCCTAGACCTAGTTTTTAAAACAATTTATAAGGCATGACATTTATGCTTGCCCCTAGATCGTCTAACGCATTATCAATAGATAAACTACCAATTAAGCATGGAATTGTAAAACTCCCTGGATCTTTTAATTTCTGTGGTAGTTTATTTTGAAAGATTACTGAGCACATTGCATTTAGTTCCACGTGTGATGCCTCGTCTATCCTTCGCTTATTTGTCAAAAGTTCTCTTAAAAATTTTCTAGAATCTGGCATCTGTGAAAGAGCTTCAAGTAATGGTAAGTTAATATGTAATTTCTTTAAAAGTTTAAGAAACTTACCGAACTGTTCCTCTGTGTCGTCTCTCGTTAATGCTTCGGGATATGGTATGCGAGGTTGGTACTCCTTGATTACCGGTTTTGGTTTCTCTTGTGTTACCTCAACTTTACCTTCTTCTACCTCATTTCTTTGTATTGGACTGGGTTCGTCTAATCCTTCACTTTCTTGAGCTGTTATGGCTTGGATTTGCTCCTTTAGATTAATCTCAGTGTTGCTTGGTAGACGCCCTTGCGATCGTTCAGACATTAGCTTCGCGAGTTGTCCAACTGACTTAGAAACTTCCTCAACTGACTTAGTAACTTCCCTAACTTGGCCCTCGATCCCTTTGATCGATGCTTGTTGGGTCTTAAGGGTGGTTTCAGTGTCTTAGAGATAGTTTTCTGTGGATGCCATGAATCTTGTCAGCATCTCTTCAAGGTTTGGTTTCTTCTCCTGTGGATAGGGCTGATTTTGGAAATTTTGAGGAGGTTGTTGTCTTTGATTTCCTCAATTTCCTTGACCTCCCCACGAAAAATTTGGGTGGTTCCTCTAACCTGGGTTATAATTATTACTATATGGGTTATTATTGGATCTGAAATTGTTACCTATATAGTTCATCTGTTCGCTCTCTGTGCTTGGTTGGTAGGGTGGGTACTCAGGATTCGCCACTGTGCCACTTACGTCACACTGCATTTCTGGATGTACCTGCGAAGAACACAAACTATCAAGCTTTTTATTCATCATCTCTACCTGTGTTGATAGCATGGTTACTGCATCTATGTTGAAAACTCCGACTGATTTTGTTGGTTTGGTCTTGTGACTCGCCAGCGATAGTTATTCAGTGACATCTCTTTAATAAACTCGTAAGCTGCTTCAGGAGTTTTGTTGTTTAGGGTTCCACCGACGGCTGAATCAATTAGTTGCCTCGTTGAGGGGTTTACACCATTATAGAAAGTTTGGACTTGGAGCCACAAGGGTAAACCATGGTGCGGACACCTTCTCAAGAGATCCTTGTATCTCTCCCATGCATCATATAATGTATCTAAATCCATCTGCACAAAAGAAGAGATATCATTCCGTAATTTGGCCGTTTTGGCCGGTGGGAAATATTTTAATAAAAAATTTTCTGTCATTTGTTCCCATGTAGTGATTGACCCTCGTGGTAACGAGTTTAACCACTGTTTGGCTTTATTCCTTAATGAAAAGGGAAATAACTGAAGACGTATGGCATCATCAGAAACACCATTTATTTTGAAGGTATCACAGAACTCTAAAAAATTATCTACATGAGTATTCGGATCTTCATGTAACACCCCAAACCCGGCCCAAACATTACGACCGAATTTGGTTTGCTACAGAGAAAACAATTTGAGAACCATTTTAAAACCGATTTAAGTTTTGTCGAAAATATTTCAACTTCAAGTCTCTTGTTAAAAACCATACTTAGTGTTGTTTAAAAATATTTATTAAGTCGAGTTGTTTATTGTTTTCAAATGTACCCGATGGTACTTTAAAACATTTTTCGTTTGATTTGGAAAAACATGTGAACTCATTATTAACATAATTAAATAGTTTAAACAAATATTCAAGCATGTAACAATAATAAAATAATTCTAGGAGGCCTTATTACAACTCAATTAAAACAAAACCAACCATAAAAATAAGATAAAACAAATCCAAGTTCATCTATTAAAATGTCCATTTGCATGGCCACCTCGAGTCCATCCGGCTCCATCTCCGCGATCTACTCATCCGCAAAATGTTAAGGGAAAGGGGTGAGTCACCAAGACTCGAGTGTGTAATCCCCACCCGGTAAGGTAACTCATACACAAGTCATTAATAAACATGCACATGCAACCCAACCTAACCATCCATACTCCTTTTCTACCCGTGTGGTCAAAACCACCGGTGGTCAAAACCACTGATGACTTAGAGTCACAAATCGATGATGGGGCCAACCCATCGTGTGGTCAAAACCACCGATGACCATAGGTCACAATATATCAAATGTGGTCAAAACCATGGTGGTACCAAACCACCGGGACTTAGTCGCAAATAATCAATTGTTGTGGTCAAAACCACTGATGACCATAGGTCACAAATAATCTGATGGGGCCAACCCATCTTGTGGTCAAAACCATCGACGGCATAGTCCATAATTCATCCCCTCCTCTCATCAATCCCACCATCACATGCTTACACATCAAATTTCATATATCATGTCATAGTATTAAACATCATGTGATGGCATGCAAACATATAAAAATTACAAGTTAGGGGACTTACACGAAATCCATGATTATGCCATAAGCAAACATTACCACAAGAGTGACTAACAATAACAAAGTAATCATGTAAATTAATAAAGTGTGTAATGAGTTCTTACACACCGCTTCTACCTGGAATTCCTAGATCCAGAAGATCCGATCTACGTCGCTAGATCTCTTGTCCTATAATCGACCAAAAAGCATGGTTAGGGACTTAGGCCTATTCGGCCAAATACATGGGTTAGTACCATGGCCTATTCGGTCAAACCAATACAATTGAAAAGGGTTCCTTGTGAACCCAAAACATTACCGAACGTCTTTGAACCCTAGCCACTATACTCCAATTGGTCTTGCTTCCTGAAATCGGCAACTATTGGCTTTTCTTAGTCATTAGAAGAATAATCTATTATAAGTAGGCATTTACCACCACTTACCCAAATCAGAAAGTCGAGAATTAAAGATCCAATCTCACCGCTTTGAGATCCGAAGTGCCTATCATCAATTCCAACATTGATTAGAACCTTTGCTACTGTTTGCCAAAAATTCAGCTTTCATCCACTCCCACAAGTCAACAAAGAAAAGAAAATATGAAAGGAGGGTTCGCCATCCCTTACCTTACAATCGATTGAATAACAGAGAAAACCCGAGTATCAATGCCACTGCCCTATTTGGCCAAAGTGCAACCAAGGAGGAGTGTGAGATTTCGGTACTTCAAAAGGGTATATTCGGCTAAGGGGAAGAAAGAAAATAATGGAGAAGAAAGTGCTAAAAGTTTCGGCTAAAGGGGTTTGAGAAGAGGAAGGAAAGAAAATAAATGAGAGATTGATGTATAGGGAATTCGGCCAAGGTCTTTTAGAAGAAAAGAAAGAGTTTCAGTTTTTTTTTTGGAGCATGAAAAAGAAAGAAAAATAAAAGATGAAGGCTAGGTAAATTGCTAGCCGAAAATCCCAAGAAAATCACTTAAGCAAATTCGGCCTCCCCCCTACACCTAAGCTTGCCGTCCACCCTTGGCAACAAGGAGTTCAAACTCCTAGCCAACTCCTAGTTTTTCTCTAGGCCATTCATTTGATTTAATTCAAATACTTTGATTAATCAAATAATAATTCTATAATAATCCAAGATAAAAATCAACTAATATCTTTATTATCCTATCTTTTATCACCTTTTCAAACAAAAAAAATCAAAACAAATGCTAAGCTTATCCCAAATTTCCAATGCCCATGTGCCCATCAACTAGCCGAATAAGCACCCATGTGCAGGCCAACTCTTCACCCACGTTAGCAGCAAAATAAAAAGGAAAAACTCATTTTGCTACCTCCTAGATTTGAACCGGGGACGTTTAACAAAGAAAGCCCTCCAACGCCCCGTGCCAACACTCCCATCCGACTTTCTTGCTATAGAACCTTATCTTTTAATTTTAAGCCTACCTCTCACTTCTTACGCTTTAACGCAAAAACCCAAAATAGAAACGTTCCTTCGCTCTCGAACCCGAGACTTCTCTCCCTCAAGTGGCGCCCCAGGCCACTCTTACTCACTGGACTTTCATGCTACGAACCTTCCCCAATTATTTTTAAGGCCTTCATAATTTTGGCCCCCTTCATTCAACGCCCAAAAATAAAAACAAAATAAATTCTCCCCTTTCCAAGATTCGAACCCAAGACCTCCCTTGCAAGCCCTTAAGTCATCAAGCCAACACGCCAATTACAACCTTGTGTCAAATTTCCTTAAATTTTATTTAAGCCCTATCGTTACCTAGCTCCTTCCTTGTACACACTTTAAAAATAAATTTTTAACACTGGGTCAGGCCTAGCTCGGGTTTAATTCTAGACCCTAAAATACGCCAAATAAATCATAAAATTTATTCTTCAGGCACACACATGGGAAATTATCTAAGTTACAAACAACCCCTAATTTGGGGTGTTACAATTCTACCCCCCTTAAAATAATTTCGTCCTCGAAATTACTTATTATCGCTCAATCGTGCATCCTTAACTCGTCATCCTACGTTATCTGCGCACTCGATCTTAAAGAACTATCATACTTTCTACACATTCCCTACGCTCATAATCCGGGTTCCATACTCTTTACTAGCAATCATAAGAATGAACTAACGTAACCATAACCAAGACAATTGAGGGTATTCCAAAATAAGAAACTTACCCGTTGTCATGTCCGCAAATCTTCCTCCTCACGATACCAATCAGTATAAACCAACCTTGGTTGCCTCGCCTCTGCACTACAAAGACACCTCGGCCACGCCCGCTACCATTTGCATTACCTCTAGTCGCACCTCGACCCCCTCGTGGTGGTCCTTCATTTCTAACACGAGCACGATTCGACCCTCTGGTTGATTCCTAGCTAACTTCCGAGGACAATCCCTTACACGGTGATCGAACGATCCACACTCAAAGCACCCTCGATTACCACTCCAACACTCACCCTTGTGAGGCTTGCCACACCGAGCACATTGTGGCGGCCATTGGGTATTGGCAGCAGCAGGCCTAGCAGTTTGATCCGACCCATCAAACCTCGTCCTCTTCTGTTCATTACCCAAGAACCTTGAAGGTTCCGAGCTTCTCTTATTCCAATTCCGTTCTTGGTTCCGCTTTACGGACTGTCTTACTCCCTCAGCAACTTTAGACTTCTCCACAAGAACAGCAAACTCTCGTTCCTGTTGTGGAGCTATCATCATCCTCAGCTCATCTCTCAGCCCATCCTCGAATCTAACACAGCGTTCATGCACGGTACCCACAATACCACGAGCATACCTACTCAACCGAAGGAATTCGGCCTCATACTCCGCCACTGTCTTATTGCCTTGAGCCAGGTTCAAGAAAGCCTTCCGCTGTGCATCTACATAGCTAGTTCCGATATATTTCTTTTGATAGGCATCCTTGAAAAATTCCCAGGTGAGGTTTTCTGCCACCGTTCCATCCCTTACAGTGAGCCACCACTGATATGACTCATCCCGAAGCAAAGAAATTATACCCTTTAATTTCTCCTCAGTTGTAAAATCTATGTCATCCATGATCCTTTCCGTTGCTTCCAAACCAAGACTGCACAGATTGGGTGCCACTCCGAAACTCCCTAAATACTTCGCTCCATAGCCCGAGTCGTTCAACCACGATTTACGGGCTCCGGCAAGACCGCGCCACCCTCAAAGAACTCGTTCCAATACCCGTGTCTGCCTTGAGATACGACATCATCACCACCCGTCTGATCTTGAAATTCAGTTTCCGCCATTTGGCGATCCGGCGTCTCATTTCCGCACCCGTGACCAGACCTTGCCGGCTCGACAAGGTCATCCTACCCTTCCACGGCCACGCAATGGACGCCCACGACCTCTTGAACTCATTCTAACGATTGCGTTTATCCGCTTAAGAATTTTATGGATTAGTACACGTGTTTCACTTTGGTTATCCGCGACGAAATTTTATGAAAAGAGTTTAGTAAAAATTCTTTCGATCAATCAAAGGTTTAAGTCCTCCATCCTAGTTTACGTAAGAACACATCCATTTCCTAGTATCTTTCATCCTTATTCACTCATCCTGTGGGTAGTTTCGTCTTTTTCCTACTCTGGGTGTTTTCGTAATTTCCAAAGTCGGGGTATTATTTATTGTGTTTGGCCTATGACCGAGTCCTCTTGGTTAGGGTGAACCGGAAGGTACGCACTGCAGTAGGAATCCATGAAGAGGAGGTGAGTCACGAGGACTGCTTAAATACCAGGCTCTTCCGGATCCAATCCTAGACATGCGTACAGGGGTTACCACACCCTAGCTCATTGACTAAGTCATAGGTTGGTTTAGTTCTTTAAGTTTTATGCTCTGTTTGTGTGTTTGAGTAATCTAACCTTAGGGTCCAAGTCCTATAAGACTATTCTACGTTCCATGCTTCCTACCCTTCTACAGAATATAATTCACCAAGAGGTTTAGATATACTTACCTGGGCGGATTGGTGCCGGAGACTCGGGCCATGCTCCTTAAAAACCCAAAAATCATTCCATAAGGCCTACCAAAACATTTTTGGGCCTTGGGCCCCCACAGCCGAGCTTTGAACTGGGCTCTGATACCAATTTGTAACACCCCAAACCCGGCCCAAACATTACGACCGAATTTGGTTTGCTACAGAGAAAACAATTTGAGAACCATTTTAAAACCGATTTAAGTTTTGTCGAAAATCTTTCAACTTCAAGTCTCTTGTTAAAAACCATACTTAGTGTTGTTTAAAAATATTTATTAAGTCGAGTTGTTTATAGTTTTCAAATGTACCCGATGGTACTTTAAAACATTTTTCGTTTGATTTGGAAAAACATGTGAACTCATTATTAACATAATTAAATAGTTTAAACAAATATTCAAGCATGTAACAATAATAAAATAATTCTAGGAGGCCTTATTACAACTCAATTAAAACAAAACCAACCATAAAAATAAGATAAAACAAATCCAAGTTCATCTATTAAAATGTCCACTGCATGGCCACCTCGAGTCCATCCGGCTCCATCTCCGCGATCTACTCATCCGCAAAATGTTAAGGGAAAGGGTGAGTCACCAAGACTCTCGTGTGTAATCCCCACCCGGTAAGGTAACTCATACACAAGTCATTAATAAACATGCACATGCAACCCAACCTAACCATCCATACTCCTTTTCTACCCCGTGTGGTCAAAACCACTTTGGTGGTCAAAACCACCATGATGACTTAGAGTCACAAATCGATGATGGGGCCAACCCATCGTGTGGTCAAAACCACCGATGACCATAGGTCACAATATATCAAATGTGGTCAAAACCACTGGTGGTACCAAACCACCGGGACTTAGTCGCAAATAATCAATTGTTGTGGTCAAAACCACCGATGACCATAGGTCACAAATAATCTGATGGGGCCAACCCATCTTGTGGTCAAAACCATCGACGCATGATCCATAATTCATCCCCTCCTCTCATCAATCCCACCATCACATGCTTACACATCAAATTTCATATATCATGTCATAGTATTAAACATCATGTGATGGCATGCAAACATATAAAAATTACAAGTTAGGGACT
This sequence comes from Gossypium sturtianum, assembly GCA_025698515.1. Classification (NCBI taxonomy): domain Eukaryota; kingdom Viridiplantae; phylum Streptophyta; class Magnoliopsida; order Malvales; family Malvaceae; genus Gossypium; species Gossypium sturtianum. The sequence goes on along the minus strand of CM046947.1, from coordinate 42,181,505 downwards.
TACACGAAATCCATGATTATGCCATAAGCAAACATTACCACAAGAGTGACTAACAATACAGTAATCATGTAAATTAATAAAGTGTGTAATGAGTTCTTACACACACCGCTTCTACCGGAATTCCTAGATCCAGAAGATCCGATCTACGTTGCTAGATCTCTTGTCCTATAATCGACCAAAAAGCATGGTTAGGGACTTAGGCCTATTCGGCCAAATACATGGGTTAGTACCATGGCCTATCGGTCAAACCAATACAATTGAAAAGGGTTCCTTGTGAACCCAAAACATTACCCGAACGTCTTTGAACCCTAGCCACTATACTCCAATTGGTCTTGCTTCCTGAAATCGGCAACTATTGGCTTTTCTTAGTCATTAGAAGAATAATCTATTATAAGTAGGCATTTACCACCACTTACCCAAATCCGAAAGTCGAGAATGAAAGATCCAATCTCACCGCTTTGAGATCCCGAAGTGCCTATCATCAATTCCAACATTGATTAGAACCTTTGCTACTCTTGTTGCCAAAATTTCAGCTTTCATCCACTCCCACAAGTCAACAAAGAAAAGAAAATATGAAAGGAGGGTTGGCCATCCCTTACCTTACAATCGATTGAATAACAGAGAAAACCCGAGTATCAATGCCCCTTTGTCCTATTCGGCCAAAGTGCAACCAAGGAGGAGTGTGAGATTTGGTACTTCAAAAGGGTATATTCGGCTAAGGGGAAGAAAGAAAATAATGGAGAAGAAAGTGCTAAAAGTTTCGGCTAAAGGGGTTTGAGAAGAGGAAGGAAAGAAAATAAATGAGAGATTGATGTATAGGGAATTCGGCCAAGGTCTTTTAGAAGAAAAGAAAGAGTTTCAGTTTTTTTTTGGAGCATGAAAAAGAAAGAAAAATAAAAGATGAAGGCTAGGTAAATTGCTAGCCAAAAATCCCAAGAAAATCACTTAAGCAAATTCGGCCTCCCCCCTACACCTAAGCTTGCCGTCCACCCTTGGCAACAAGGAGTTCAAACTCCTAGCCAACTCCTAGTTTTTCTCTTGGCCATTCATTTGATTTAATTCAAATACTTTGATTAATCAAATAATAATTCTATAATAATCCAAGATAAAAATCAACTAATATCTTTATTATCCTATCTTTTATCACCTTTTCAAACAAAAAAAATCAAAACAAATGCTAAGCTTATCCCAAATTTCCAATGCCCATGTGCCCATCAACTAGCCGAATAAGCACCCATGTGCAAAGCCAACTCTTCACTCCACGTTAGCAGCAAAATAAAAAGGAAAACTCATTTTGCTACCTCCTAGATTTGAACCAAGGACGTTAATGTTAGTGAGCCCTCCAACGCCCCAGGCCAACACTCCCATCCGACTTTCTTGCTATAGAACCTTATCTTTTAATTTTAAGCCTACCTCTCGGCCCTTCGCGCCTTTAACGCAAAACCCAAAATAGAAACGTTCCTTCGTTCCTCGAACCCGAGACTTCTCTCCCTCAGTGGCGCCCTGTGCCACTCTTACTCACTGGACTTTCATGCTACGAACCTTCCCCAATTATTTTTAAGGCCTTCATAATTTTGGCCCCCTTCATTCAACGCCCAAAAATAAAAACAAAATAAATTCTCCCCTTTCCAAGATTCGAACCCAAGACCTCCCTTGCAAGCCCTTAAGTCATCAAGCCAACACGCCAATTACAACCTTGTGTCAAATTTCCTTAAATTTTATTTAAGCCCTATCGTTACCTAGCTCCTTCCTTGTACACACTTTAAAAATAAATTTTTAACACTGGTCGAGCCTAGCTCGAGGTTTAATTCTAGACCCTAAAATACGCCAAATAAATCATAAAATTTATTCTTCAGGCACACACATGGGAAATTATCTAAGTTACAAACAACCCCTAATTTGGGGTGTTACACTTCATCCTGCAAACCATCAAATTGAACAAATTGTTGAATCATTTGTATAGTGTTAGGCTTTAATTCAAAATTATTAGCAGCTATAGCAGGCCTAACAATACTAGATTCGGCTCCTATTAAATGAGGTTTAGCATAATCATACATAGTACGCGGAGCTTTATTTTCTGCCACATCTTGTGGTGGTGGGTTATTTTCGTCCATCCCTTCAATAGGATTGGATCTGTCTTCTCGCTCTTCTTCTTTGTAATTTAGGACTCGCCTAATTTCTCTACGATTTCTTCGAGTGGTAGCTTCAATATCACTGTCGTATACTAGTGGTCCTCTTGGGTTCCTTTTTGTCATAAGCTAGAGGTACCTGCTAGGAAAAGAAAGAAAGAAAAATTAGCAAAATTAAAATTAAAACTAAAAAAAATAAAAGTAAATTGCAAAAAATAAAAAAAATAATGGCTAAAGTAATAAAAATATAGTGTTCTTAATATTTTAGTTCCCCGGCAATGGTGCCAAAAACTTGATCGCTGTGAAGTCAGAGTTTTAAAATTTATAAAGATAATGATCGAACCTGGAAACTAACTATGACAACGATTGAGGCAAGTGCACCTATCGAACAGTAGTATAGTTTAGGCAAGACCGGATTGTCGAACCCAAAGGAACTAAAAGCACTAATACTAACTTTCTTTCTATTATTTAGCCTAAAATAAGTGAAGTTGTTTATTAATCTAAATTAACTAATTACTAAGCTAAAGACACGAAGACAAAAAGAATGAATTGGGGAAATACATGGGAAAAACTCAGTTGATTAAGATGATACCCTTAGGAAGAATCCACCTAGACTTCACTTGTTATCTAACACTGAACCAGACGATTTATTCACTTGACTTGATCCTTAGGACTCCCTAACATATATTAAACCCTCTCTCGAGGCGAATAACGTCTAACCCTAGGTTAATTAACGGAAATCTCTTTCTCAAATAATAACCTCCTAGAATAGCAGTAAATCGATCTATGGACATCCCATATTAGGTTTCACCCTAATCCGGCAAAATCTCGTCACCCTATCTCTAGGCGTGCGATCAACTCCGCTTAATTATGCTAGATCTACTCTTAAGCAGGGACTTTTGCTCCACCACCTAAGCACATCATACTTGAATTAATATCCGCGAAATATCAACACAAGAATTAAGCACACATAATTAAGAACAAATCAAGTATTTATCATATAGTTCAGAAAACAATAACAAGATTCATCTAGGTTTCATCCCCTTGTGTATCTCAAGGGTTTAGTTCATAATAATAAAAGAAAACATCTCGGAAGAAAAGATAACACAAAACATAAGAAATCCCTAAAACCCCTGAAGGAATTGAAGAGGAGATCCTCCGTCTTGAGTAGAATTCGGCTTCTTGAGATGGATCAACTGGCTATCCCTTGAGAGTTTCCCACAAATCGACCTTTCGGCTCGGCTCATTGGCCTAGCCGACCGCCCGTCGACTCCCCCTCAAAGTTATACTTAGGGTGTATTTATGGGCTTTTGGAATGTGTTTCTTTGCCCCAAAGTATCCTTTTTTGAGTGAAATTGCTCTTCTCCACGGCAGAGGCACGGCCATGGCACACGCCTGTGTGAATCGTGGTCAGGCCGTGTTCGGACATCTAATGAGGACACGCCCGTGTAGATCGATATCAGGCAGTGTTCTAGTATTTTGAGGAGGCACGGCCGTGTGGGCTTTAGTCCAGGCCGTGTCAATTTCATGCTTTGGCCCATTTTGGTCCGTTTTGAGCCTGTTTCTCGTTCTTTTTATTCTCGGGTGCTTTCCTGAGTATAAGATATGAAAAGAAAGGATTAAGAGCACCTTTTTACATAAATCAAGGGATAATTCATCCAAAAGTATGTTAAATGTGGAATTAAAATATGTTACTATTTCGGTTTATCAACTGTTATTAGCAGCTTCGATGCGTTACTATTAGCAGCTATGCTGTGATATTGGTGTGTTGGCTGGGTGGGTCGACTTAGTCCCCACATGGTGTGTTGGTTGGTACGGGTGGTGTGTTGGCTGGATTGGGTTGGGTTACATTTTTACTCTGTACTGATATTATATGGACTTAGGCCCACACTGTTACTGTATAGGACTAAGGCCTAGACTGGATTACTACTGAATAGGGCTTTGGCCGATGCACTTGCATATATCTTTATTTTACTATTTGTCAGTTAGGGGATTACACACTTAGTTTACCCAAACTCACCCTTAACTGTACAGGTAATCCCTAGCCTTAGAGGATTTGGAGCTGCGAGGGACTCAGATGTGGCCACATGTTCACGAGTATTTTGATTTATACCTAGTTTTTTTTAATTATTTATTTTGTGGAAATAATTATGTAATAAGGCCATTTGAGGTTTTTAAATTTTATTTGGTTTTAAGTTTTCACGTTAATCTGCTAGATTAGGAAACACGGGTTTTCAAAATAATAACTATTTCTAAAGAAAATCACGTCTTTCAAATATTAAAGGTTACAACTAGAAAAGGCTTCCGCAATTTTATTTCAGATTGATAAAACTTATAAAAATTGATGTGACCTATAATTGGACAACATGATTTGATTTTACAACACTAATGTTTTCAACAGCAATTGATTAAATGGGATTTAAAATTTAATGACGAACTTTTATCGACAAGCCCGATTTTCAAACGACACTTCGATGTGACACGTCAGATCCGGTCGTAACGTCTAGGCCGGGTTTGGGGTGTTACATAAAATCCACTAACTATGTACATATATGTCCATTCATTAATCCAAGGGTCCAATTGCAACATAAGGACCCCATATAATAAAAGTCTTAACAATATAGCACTTCAATTATCAAGCCACTTTTACATTTTACGCGATTAATTCTTTTTATCAAATTAAACACCCAAACTAATAAATTAAATCACAGAAATTTCACACATGTAAATTCACATACTATAAGCACGGAAAATAATATTAAAATATTTTTCTGACTCAGATTTGTGGTCCTGAAACCTCTATTCCGATTAAGGTCGAAACCAGACTGTTACATTCGAAATGATCTGAAATTGTTTCTAAGATGTGTTTAGGGCCTCGTAAGCCTATAATAAGGTTGTTAAGAGGAAGTTTGAAAAGTTTTAAATTTGAACGGACTTTTATGTTTTGGAATTGTACGCATGCATGAGTTTAAGTTAGGTAATGCCTCATACCCTGTCCCGATGTCGGATACGGGTAAGGGGTGTTACATTTAGTGGTATCAGAGCCATGGTTTAGTCAGTTCTCGGACTGCTATAGCGTGTGTGAGAGTCTAGTTATACATGCCATAAATATATTATGATAGTGTGGTGACTGCTGACAATTTTAAACTGTGTTTTCATATAGTAAATGGATCCCGACCAAGCTGCTGCCGATGATGCTGCTAGTAATGCGCCTGCTCTAGCACAAGGGACCGCGCCATTAAAAAGTAGACCCAAGACCTTGGGTCAAGGAGAAGAGGCTCGGGAAGCCTTTCTCTACATGATGAGTAACTGGTATACTAAATTTGTTCGAGCAAATCCTAATGCTCAACCTCCTCCACCCCCTCCTATACCTCAGCCAGTCCCCGTAGCTCCTCAAGGTATAGATTTAGTAAGAATGACTAAACCCCCGGTCGGTAAGATTCGAAAGCAAGGGGCCGAGGAATTTAGAGCCAACATAGATGATGACCCTGAGAAAGCAGAGTTCTGGCTCGAGAATTCTGCAAGGGTGTTTGATGTACTTTCTTGCACGCCCGAGGAGAGCTTAAAATGTGTTGTGTCATTACTGAGGGACTCGGCATACCGCTGGTGGAAAATGCTGACATCTGTAGTACCGAGGGAGAGAGTGACATGGGACTTCTTCTTAGAAGAGTTCCGAAAGAAGTACATAAGTCAGCAATTTATTGATCAGAAATGGAAAGAGTTTCTTGAATTGAAGCAAGGAAAAATGACTGTGGCAGAGTTTGAACGTGAATTCGTTAGACTCAGTAAGTATGCTCAAGAGTGTGTGTCTACGGAAGCTATTATGTACAAGAGATTCAAGGATGGGCTGAATGAGGATATCAGATTGCTAGTTGGAATCTTGGAGTTGAAAGAATTCGTAGTATTGGTCGATAGAGCTTGCAAGGCTGAAGAGTTGAATAAGGAAAAGAGAAAAGCTTTGATTGAGGCTCGAGATGCAAGGAAGAGGCTGATGAGTAAGTCGTTCCAAACTCAATCAAAGAGGTTCAAAGAAACAAACCCTCAGACGACTGCTTCAGTTGGGCATTCACACTGAGACCGTTGTAACACATATTCGGGCACTAGAGTCCAAGCCACCTCCATGGCAAGTGTGAGTAATGCGAAGTCAAATAAACCCGGGTGTCCAAATTGTGGTAGACAACATACTGGGGAGTGTTGGTGGAACTGTAACACCCCTAACCCGTAACCATCGCCGGTCTAGGGTTAAGAGGCATTACCGGACAAATCAGAAATTTTATGAACATTTCACATTTATCATCATGTGAATCATACTGACATTTCATACCAAAATTTCATATAAAATTCATATGTACCTGAACCATATATGGCAAAAACACAATTACAATTCTACATTTCTTATATGATTCATTTGTTCATAATTCACTTGTTAATATCCACATCTCATTTTCACATAGATCTTATATCAACTCATCATAATCCTAACTTTCAAGGCTCATATTCATTTTCATCTCAACATACCTGATTCGGATGCACATTCATATACTCATTTATTTCTCGGAATGCCCGTTGAACCGTTTGGAATCAAATAGGGTACTTGGATAGCTCAGAAAACTCATATAATGCCAACGTCCCAGACGTGGTCTTACATGTAATCAAATACAATTCCACTGTCCCAGACAAGGTCTTACATGAAATCAAATACAATGCCAGTGTCCCAGACATGGTCTTACACATAAATCTCAAATCTATGCCAACGTCCCAGACGTGGTCTTACACGATAACACATATCAGAATACTATGTCATGACATATGTATCCTAACTATTCCTATAGTTCGTAGGGACTTTTCGGACGTCGTAATTCTATCGATTCAAGCTCGTAACTAATTCTCCAACTCTAAATTCAATTAGGCATATGCACATATATTTATTAAAGATCAATTCAGCACATATAATATATATACATTCAAATTAAACAGCATTTATTTACTTATGAACTTAACTCGTACGGACGCGAACGGACCGGAACGACTAATCTATAACTTCTGATTTTCCCAATCCAAATCCGATTTCCACTTTTTCCAATCTAATTAATATCAAAATTTAACTAATTTATTCAACAATTCATTCAATTTCATCCAAATCACATAAATGGGCATTTTGCACTTTAGCCCCTAAAACTTCACATTTTCACAATTTAGTCCTTATCACATAAAATTGCAAATTCATGCAATTAAGGACAAGCCCATACTAGAAGAATTCTACCCAAACTACTAGCAGCCCATATTTTTAGTTTATTCACACATTTAACCATGAATTTTACACTTTTCTCAATTTAATCATCAATTAACATTTTTTTTCAAAAATCACTTAATAAAACTTGTTAATCTAGCTTCAAACTTTAATAATCTATCATAAAAAATCTAAACAACCAAGCATTCAACAATGGCATCTTTCAAAATTTATAACAGTTTCAAAAACAGAGATACGGGCTAGCTAGGTTAAGCTGCAACGAGCTCAAAAACGTAGAAATTATTAAAAACGGAGTTAAAACGACTCACCAAATAAAGCACAAAACTTGGCCGAATATTGAAGCTTCCATGGCTGTTCATCTTTCTCATTTTCGGTGGAAGATAATGAATAGAAAGATGAAATTTGGTTTTATTTTATTTTATTACCATTATTCACCTTTTAGCTAAATTAACCTTTAAAATTAATCAAATTTACACAAATGCCAAACCAAATATCATCTACTAACTCACTATTGGATTAGTTATCACATAAGGACCTTTCCTTTATTTTTCTATAGCTATATGACACTTTTAACTTATAGAACCCAACTTTTACGCTTTACGCGATTTAGTCCTTTTTACCGAATTAATCACTTAAACGATAAAATTTCTTTACAAAAATTTCACACAACTCTAATCATGCTGTAAATATTAAAATAATAATAAAATAAATTTTTTAATGTCAAATTGTGGTCCCAAAACCACTATTCCGACTAGGGTCTAAACCGGGCTGTTACAACTCTTCCCCCCTTACGGATTTTCGTCCCTGAAAATCTTACCAGAAAGTAGATTAAGGATTTGTTTCCACACCATACATTTCAAATTCACACATAGTTTCAGATTTCAAATTTCTTTAATCTCACAACTGAAATTTTGATCTGACTTTCGCTGTACATTATCTATAACTGTATTAAATTGTTTTCATTTTCTGTTCAATTTCTCTGACGATATTAATCCCGTGGATCATATTTTCAAAGAGCTCGATCCTAAAATAATGGAGTTTAGTAACTGTTTATAACAACAACAATCTTCCTTAGTTGCTTTGAAACTCTAAAACATAATAACAAATAAATATTTCGAGAATTTGACTTGCGTTACCCGATTTCAATGCAATTTCATACTCAAAGATTACTGTAGTCTCTTTCAAACTTACCATATAAGTTTCAAACCTTAATCCAAAACAATGATAACTGATACCATTGACAGACTTACCATCACAAAAATGGATAACTCAACTATTATATCAAAAGAGAAAATCTATACGTACAGAGAGATTTCTTCAGACAGTTAATTATATTTCAGATAACTCTATCTTTTTCAAAGATAAAGACAATCCCGATACAGAATTCATCACCCTCCATTTCTATTATCAATAGAGTCAGAAATATCACATTTCACACTCATTAGAACTGTTGTGCATCTTGTTATTCCCATATGAACAAATGAATTACCACTGAGAGTTTCTTGTAGCAGTTGTTGTATATTAACAGGGCTTTTCAGTATAAACATTGTATCTCGAAATAACAATTAATTATCGATACCATATCTGAGGTTTTGAATCAGAAATCAATTTATACTGAACTCCTTTTTAACTTATAATTCGCTGACACACTTCTGAATTTCACAACTTCACTAAATAAACATTTATTTTGCCTCTAATTCAGGTAACAACTGTTCATTGCCTAATAAGATCAATCACATTTTCATCACTCATAAAGCATACAAAAGTTTCCTGCTCGAAACATCCATAATTGTAATCATTTTCCCCGCGTGAAAATCAATTTACTAACTCAAAACCCTTCGATAGTTCAAACTATCTTTGCTGTCTCATTTTCAGATCGCTCAGTCACAACAAGTAAATTACATTACTAGCAAACAATCACTGTCGCTAACTATCCCGCACAAGTACAATGTCAATTGTTTCTAATTCGCGTGCCGAATTACACTTCTCATGCAGCTTTAACTGTATGGAATCACAAGATATCATTATACAATCTTGTAGTAAAACACTCTTCAAACCATTTAATGATGCATGACTGAAAATTATAAACTCTTTACCTGACTCAGACTGAACCAAAACTGATGTTTCAATTAACAACATCTTTGCACAATTAAGAACTTCAAGAATATTTCTCACAAAACCATTCCGATAGATATGATTCTGTATCTTATCTTCAGGAATATGAGTTCTTCTTCCAGACTATCCCTCAATTCACACATGTATGTTCAAAGTTTATTTCCAGTCCGATGGTTAGATTCAAACACATATAACTCAATTATCTTTTCAATCAAATAATTCAGATCATACTAACTACTGAATCGATCTTTTCGAAGAAATATTTCTTCTAATTAGAAGGATAACCCCAGACATATCATTATTCAGATTGATCTTGATTCTCCATCGTTTTCACTTTTATCAATGTCAAACTTTCACGAGAACTAGAAAAGAGTTTACAATAAAGCTGTCTTATCTATTAATCATCGAAGTTCTGAATTATGCTGAAGTCACCTTTATCAGATAGAAATCATTGGGCCTTAATAAGAACGATGTCTCAACCCTATAAATAGATATTATCTCGACTGTTAATGAAGCATTTGAACACAGAAAAGAATCAAATATGATTTTAATAACAACCATTACAGAGACACAACTTTTATAACTCTGAGGAAGATACCACTATACTCTCACATATCAAGTCAGAGATTATAATCATAATAGAAATAGTCATCTCTGTCAAATAGAGATCTCTTGTAGATAATCACATGGAATCATAGGAAAATCGAAATAGCAAAATTTCAACATATGGAATTACACAGGATATCTAAAAATTACAGCCCATATAGAATGATATCAATTCCGATGATATCCTAGAAAATGTCCAAAAAGAACGATGTCACTCTTAAATACTGAAATCCACAGTAACAGAAGCAATATAATCTTCACATATATACCGTAGAATAATAACCAATAGAAACAGAATATTAGCCTCATACAAATTTTACCATCGACTTTCATATCCACACAATGAAACAAATTATTAGAGAAAGACATAACAATGTCGAACATAACCCAAACAGATCAACCATGCTTTCGTCTATCAGTACATTTAGCTAGCGTTCTCATACGATAAGAATTTTCTTTCTGAAATTAAACAGCCACATATACTTCTGAGGATAAATGTACACATAGAATGCCTAAAAGGAATCATAGTAACTGCCCGACTATAACCATTGCATTCAACCATCAATACAATTCAATCATTATTCAACTGTCTAATTCTGTCATCAGAAATTTTTACATTATCCCTTCGCTAACAAAAGTAAATTCAGAAAAGCTTCCAGTTAATACTTTCTTTAGATAACATACCTGAATACGTCATTTAGTCGGAATTAATTTCTTCTTTACCAGTGACTCTGCATAATCTGAATAGTCTTTAGAACTATCCAATATCTCTTTTAGTACTGTCTTCATTTGCTGATTCATTCTCTTTTTTGACCACATTACTAATTTTTCAAACACGGACTTCTATAACTCCATATTCGTGAGCTTATTCAATCCAAATCTTACAGATTTCATTATAACATTTCACTGATAAGGGGGGTGAAGGTAGCAACGCCTCAGATTTAACTCGCACATAAATGCACATAACATATACTTTCACAATTAGCCAGTTCATTTTCAAATTTCACATTCTCAAAACATTTAATAATCATTGACTTATCAACACTTTTTTACTTAACATAATCATCTACATATACCTCTGAAAGTAAATGAACACATTGCATGCTCAGAAGTGATCGTCGTAATTAACTCAACCACGACCATTGTACTTAATACATAGTTCATATGCCAACTCAAATCACTAATTCATAATCAAAGCATTTCATATAGTAGTCACAGGTCACATATCACAACTCATATACTCATATCATTACAACATTTATCAACAATAGAACATCTTGTATTCTTATTCATACCTTTATGAGTCTCAACTCATCATCTACACATTTTCACTCAAATATTTGAGTATTTACTTCTGTACTATCAGAATTAGCTCGATTGGAAAGCATATCTGTCTCATCAAAACAATTTTCGTCAAAGTCGGGAGATATCACACTATCACAGGTTATATATGGCATGTATAGCTAACCTCATATATGCTATGTTAGTCCTAGAACCGACTAAACCATAGCTCTGATACTAATAAAATGTAACACCCCTAACCCGTAACCATCACCGATCTAGGGTTAAGAGGCATTACCAGACAAATCAAAATTTTTTACGAACATTTCACATTTGTCATCATTTGAATCATACTGACAATTCATATCAGAATTTCATATACAATTCATATGTACCTGAACCATTTATGGCAAAAACACAATTACAATTCTACATTTCTTATATGATTCATTTGTTCATAATTCACTTGTTAATATCCACATCTCATTTTCACATAGATCTTATATCAACTAATCATAATACTCACTTTCAAGGCTCATATTCATATTCATCTCAACATACCTGATTCAGATGCACATTCATATACTCATTTATTTCTCAGAACGCCTGTTGAATCGTTCGAAATATAATAGGATACTTGGATAGCTCAGAAAACTCATACAATGCCAATGTACCAGACGTGGTCTTACATGAATCAATATCGATGCCACTGTCCCAGACAAGGTCTTACACGAAATCAAATACGATGCCGATGTCCCAGACATGGTCTTACACGTAAATCTCAAATCGATGCCAACGTCCCAGGCGTGGTTTTACACGATAACACATATCAGAATCCTATGTCATGACATATGTATCCTAACTATTCCTATAGTTCGTACGGGACTTTACGGACGTCGTAATTCTATCTATTCAAGCTCGTAACTAGTTCTCCAACTCTAAATTCAATTCGGTATATACACATATATTTATTAAAGATCAATTCAGCACATATAATATATATACATTCAAATTTAATAGCATTTATTTACTTATGAACTTACCTCGTACGGACGCGAACGGACCAGACCGACTAATCGATAACTTTCGATTTTCCCGATCCAAATCTGATTTCCACTTTTGCCAATCTAATTAATATCAAAATTTAACTAATTTATTCAACAATTCATTCAATTTCATCCAAATCACATAAATGGGCATTTTGCACTTTAGCCCCTAAAATTTTGCATTTTTACAATTTAGTCCTTATCACATAAAATTGCAAATTTATGCAATTAAGGACAAGCCCATACTAGCCAAATTTTACCCAAACTACTAGCAGCCCATATTTTTAGTTTATTCACACATTTAACCATGAATTTTACACTTTTCTTAATTTAATCATCAATTGACATTTTTGTCAAAAATCACTTTATAAAACTTGTTAATCTAGCTTCAAACTTTTATAATCTATCACAAAACATCTAAACAACCAAGAATTCAACAATGGCATCTTTCAAAATTTATAACAGTTTCAAAAATAGAGATACGGGCTAGCTAGGTTAAGCTGCAACGAGCTCAAAAACGTATAAATTATTAAAAACGGAGTTAAAACGACTCACCAAATAAAGCACAAAACTTGGCCGAATATTGAAGCTTCCATGGCTGTTCAGCTTTCTCATTTTTGGTGGAAGATAATGAATAGAAAGATGAAATTTGGTTTTATTTTATTTTATTACCATTATTCACCTTTTTACTAAATTAACCTTTAAAATTAATCAAATTTACACAAATGCCAAACCAAATATCATCCACTAACTCACAATTGGATTAATTATAACATAAGCACCTTTCCTTTATTGTTCTATAGCTATATGACACTTTTAACTTATAGAACCCAACTTTTACGCTTTACGCGATTTAGTCCTTTTTACCGAATTAACCACTTAAACGATAAATTTTCTTTACGAAAATTTTAAAAAACTCTAATATCATGAAGTAAATATTAAAATAATAATAAAATAAATTTTTCAATGTCAGATTGTGGTCTCGAAACCACTGTTTTGACTAGGGTCTAAATCGGGCTGTTATAGAAATAATCGAACTTGCTACAAGTGCGGTTCACCAGACCACTTCATTAAAAAATGTCTTGAGAAGGATGAGAAATATAGAAAACAAGAAGTAAGAGCGAGCAATGTACCTTCGAGGGGTAGACCATAGAGGAACCTGGGGAGCGAGACTAGTAGTAGAGGTGTGCCTAGAGATTCTACTGTGAGATCAGAGGGTAGAGCACCTGCAAGGACTTATGCCATTCACGCTCGTGAAGAGGCATCATCCCCAGATGTGATTATTAGTACTTTTTCTCTTCATGATATCTCTATTGTTGCTTTGATTGATCCGGGGTCTACCCATTCCTATATTTGCATAAAATTGGTATCTAGCATGAATATGATTGTTGAGTCTACAGAATTTGTGATAAAAGTGTCAAACCCGTTAAGTAAGCATGTGCTAGTTGAAAAAGTGTGTAGAAATTGTCCCTTGACGATTAAAGGTCATTATTTTTCGACTAATCTCATGTTGTTGCCGTTTAACGAATTTGATCTAATTCTTGTCATAGATTGGTTGACTGCTCATAATGTTTTAGTAAACTGTGGTAGTAAGTTTATTGAACTGAGATGTGTAAATGGAGATATCATTCGGGTTGAATCAGGTAAATCAGATAGTTTGCATGTAGTGATTTCGTCTATGGCAGCTATGAAATACATGAGAAAAGGGTATGAGTCCTATCTCGCATTTGTGTTGAATACCCAAGAGTTAGAAGTAAAGATTGAATCAGTCCCTGTAGTATGTGATTGTTCGGATGTGTTTTTGGAAGAGTTACCCAGATTGCCTCAAGTTAGAGAAGTCGAGTTTGGCATTGAGTTAGTTCTGGGTATAGCACCTATATTGGTTGCCCCATATAGGATGGCACCATTGGACTTAAAAGAGTTGAAGGTTCAGCTACAAGAGTTAATGGATAAGGGTTTTGCAAGACCGAGCTATTCACCGTGGGGTGCTTCGGTACTTTTCGTGAAGAAGAAAGACAGGTCGATGAGACTGTGTATAGACTATAGACAGCTCAACAAGGTGACAGTGAAGAATAAGTATCCTTTTCTAAGGATCTACGATTTGTTCAACCAATTGAAGGGAGCCACGGTGTTTTCAAAGATAGAGCTGAGGTCTGGCTATTACCAGTTGAGAGTTAAGGAGCAAGATGTGCCGAAAACGTCATTTCAGATGAGGTATGGCCATTACGAGTTCCTCGTCATGCCCTTTGGCTTAACAAATGCTCCTGCGGTATTTATGGATTTAATGAACCGTATTTTTTGACCGTACTTGGATAAATTTGTAGTTATTTTTATCGATGACATACTAATTTATTCTCGGGATGAGAGTGAGCACGCGGAGCACCTGAGAACTGTTTTGCAGACTCTAAGAGACAAGTAGTTGTATGCTAAGTTTAGCAATAGTGAGTTTTGGCTCTGAGAGTTTGAATTCTTAGGACACATCGTGTCGGGTGATGGAATTAGAGTTGATCCGAGTAAGATCTCAGCTATTTTTGAGTGGAAACCACTGAGGAATGTGTCAGAGATTATGAGCTTTTGGGCTTAGCGGGTTACTACAGACGGTTCGTTAAAGGGTTCTCCATGATTGCTACACCGATGACGAGATTGCTACATAAGGATGTTAAGTTTGAATGGACCGAGAGGTGCCAACAGAGTTTCGAGAAACTAAAAGCATTGTTAACTGAAGCACCGGTTTTGGTACAACCTGAGTTGGCAAAAGAGTTTGTGATCTATAGTGATGCGTCATTAAATGGTCTTGGTTGTGTGTTGATGCAAGAGGGTAAAGTACTAGCTTATGCCTCGAGACAGCTAAAACCGCATGAAAAGAAATATCCGACTCACGATTTGGAGTTGGCTACTATTATTTTTGCTTTAAAGATTTGGCGTCATTATTTATATGGTGAAAAATGCCGAATCTTTACCGATCACAAGAGTTTGAAATACTTGATGAACCAAAAGGATTTGAATTTGCGACAACGACGGTGGCTCAAATTACTAAAGGATTATGAGCTAGTAATCGATTACCATCCGGGGAAAGTGAATATGGTTGCGGATGCGTTGAGCAGAAAATCCCTGTATGCTTTGAGAGCTATGAGTACGAGCTTAGCATTGTCTGATGATGGTGTTAAATTGGCCGAGTTGAGGGCTAGACCATTATTTCTTCAGCAGATTCGTGAAGCTCAAAAGAATGATAGTGAAATGCAAGCTAAGAGAGCTCAGTATGAATCGGGAAATAACTCTGATTTTTGGGTTGGTTCAGATGATTGTTTGATGTTTCATGATAGAGTTTGTGTACCTAAAGAAGATGAATTGATTCAGAAGATTTTACATGAGGCACACAATGGTTGCTTGTCAGTACATCCGGCCAGCACTAAAATGTATAATGATTTAAAGAAGTTGTATTGGTGGCCGGGTATGAAAAGAGATATCTCCGAGTTTGTTACAAAGTGTTTGATCTGTCAACAAGTGAAAGCCGAGCACAAGTTATTTCAGGTTTACTTCAGCTAGTGATGGTTCCCTAGTGGAAGTGGGACCGAATCACAATGGATTTTGTAACAGGATTACCTACGAATCCAAAAAAAGAAAGATGTTGTGTGGGTTATCATTGATAGATTAACGAAATCAGCTCACTTTATACCAGTACGTGCTGATTACTCACTTGACAAGTTGGCTGAACTGTATATTGTTGAAATTGTGAGATTACATAGGGTGCCTATATCCATTATCTCGGATAGAGATCCAAGGTTAACTTCGAGGTTTCGGAAAAAGTTGCAAGAAGCCTTGGGTATGAAATTGAATTTTAGTACTGCATTCCATCCGCAAACTGATGGCCAATCCGAAAGAGTTATTCAAGTTCTCGAGGATATGCTCCGATACTGTGTTTTAGAGTTCGAAGGTAGTTGGGAAAAATATCTACCTTTGGTCGAATTTGCCTACAACAACAATTATCAGTCGAGTATACAGATGGCACCGTATGAAGCATTATATGGTCGCACGTGTCAGAATCTATTATATTGGACCGAGCTTAGTGAGAAGAAAATTTACGGGTTTGATTTGGTTAAAGAAACTGAAGAGAAAGTGAAAGTGATCCGTGATAGTCTAAAAGCTGCTTCAACTTCAGATAGACAAAAGGCATACGCGGATTTGAAAAGGAAGAGAATTGAGTTTCAGGTGGGTGATAAAGTATTCCTGAAAGTATCCCCGTGAAAGAAAATATTGAGATTTGGTCGAAAGGGCAAATTGAGTCCTTGATTCATAGGACCGTATGAGGTTATCGAAAGGATTGGACTAGTAGCTTACCGGTTAGCTTTGCCGGTGGAGTTAGAGAAAATACACAACGTGTTTCATGTGTCGATGTTGCGATGATATCGTTCCGATCCTTCGCATGTGATTCCTTCGACCGAAATTGAGATACGACCGGATATGACCTATGAAGAGGAACTAATTAAGATTTTGGCTCAAGAGGTTAAACAGATGAGGAACAAAAGTATAGCCTTAGTGAAAGTGTTGTGGTAAAAACTTGGTGTAGAAGAGGCTATGTGGGAACTGGAAGAAGCCATGAGAGAATAGTACCCAAACCTCTTTACCCGTAAGATTTTTGGGGATGAAAATCTCTAAAGGAGGGAGAGTTATAACAGCCCGATTTTGGGGCTAGTCGGAACAGTGGTTTCAGAACCACTAATCTGAGACTAGAGAAAATATTTTTAATATTATTTTATGTGTTACATCATGATTATGTGATTGCATGAAAATTTTGGTAGATTAATTTTAGTGATTGTATGCTAAATTGTGAAAAAGAACTAAATCGCATAAAGTGCAAAATTTCTATTTTACAAGTTAGAGGTGTCTAATTGTAACACCCCAAACCCGGCCCAAACGTTACAATCAGATCTGGTATGCTACGGTTTTAAGGATAAAAACTTTACTTGGAATGATTCTGAAAAACTTAGTCGTTTTTGTAGATAATCTTTAAATAGGTGGCACTAGTAGAAAATCTTTGAAATTTTATTTTTTTCCTAAACAAGTGTTATTTTAAATAATGTGTGAAAATCCCATTTTTATTTCTTTTAATCGTAAGTCCTTGATCATGAATGAAAAAAAACATAAACATTGACAACTATCAACTGATAACCTAAGCGATGGAGGCCTTATTACAGCAAATAATTCCAAAATTTAAACTTAAAATAAAATGGAAATTTAATAAATAAAAGACTTGTTGGCCCCACGAGTCTGCCTCGGCTCCCTTGTCCACGATCTACTGCTCATCTGAAAGGTTAGGAAAAAATAATAGGGTGAGTCACCAAGACTTAGTGTATAAATCCCTAAAACACTGACCTGAGGCCCACAAACACATTATAGGCCTTGGCCCATACATAGAGGCAACAATCGTAATTACATGATCAACAGTAAATGATGAATAGCCCAACCCATCGTAGAATTCCATCCTCTGCACACCAGCCCGTACCAACCATCACACCTCGGGGATTTCTACAATCAACCCTCCATCCGCTACACACCATAACGACAGCCGTACTGCCTATTCCTGTTAGTCAAGAATTATTAAACGTGGCATAGCCACCGATCACCATGTGACCTAACATTTATATAACGTGGGATTTCTACCACCGATCACTATTGTGACCTATCATGCACTTCCCCTTCATTATCATAATCCCACCCCATGGATACACACATAAAGAAAACATCATACAGGCTTTCATATATTTCGATACACATAGAGATTTCTATGATTACACAGCCTATTATCCGGCGTTTAGCCCATAACATAAACATATATATACATTCATACAGATTATTTGTGTGTTAGAGGTCTATACACCTGATTACCGTTAGAACGGCACTCTCTATGTCGACACTATCAGAAGTCGATACAACTACTACTTGCCTAAGGTGTTGTTCAGAAGCCGGTCCACAACCTGGTGGCCAATCTCGTACTGCTGACACAGCTCGTTTCTTAAACTTAGGGATTCTCTCCTTTGCCTAATCCATATTTAATTCCATCACAAGTCCTTGTCAGAACTACTATCACAACATATGATCGTTAATCCACATCATAAAGTTAAGATCTCGCATGCGATGAACGAATCTAGTGAAAATCTAGGGAAAATCACCTTACCTTAAAATCCAAAAATTGGAGACTAGCAATTTCTGGCTTTTAAATCTAGATGATCAGGTTTCCTTCAAATCTCGGAATGCCGCCCAAACGCAAAAGAGAGGAAATATTAGCTTCATTCAGCAGCCTTAACAACCAAGTGGCCATTCGGCCTTGTCTCTTAAAAACTGAAAGAGAGATTGAAGAGATAGGAAAATCGACACTCACCTTAACACAGAGAATTCGACTACCCCTTAGAGATTCTGGCTTTTTGAGAAGATCAAAAGAGAAGATGATTCAAAGAAATCTATAGAGATTCGGCTTTTAGAAGAAAGAAGAGAAAAGAATAATAGAGTTTTCGGCTTTCGACTTTTTAGAAGAAAGAAGAGAATAATGGAGTTTTCAACTTTTAGGAGAAAGAAGAGAAAAGAATAATGGGGTTTTCGGCTTTTAGAAGAAAGAAGAGAAAGAAAAGGTGGAAACCCTAAATGCCGAAAAATAAAGAAGAGAACCCTCCCTATTTATAGAAATTTTGGCACTCACCTATGAAAAACAGAAAGTGCCTTTCCTGATAACTAAAAAATAATCAAATAAAAAGGGAAAATTTGGCACCCCCTTTGCAATAAAGAAACTGATTTCTTCACTTCTCTAGGTGATGGAATTTCGGCCAAAACTAGCCTTCCTGATAGATCCTCATCCTATCCTTTATCCCTATCAAAACACCCATCCAAAAAAGGCTTAAATACTCCAAATCTTCCCTCCTTTATCAGCTTTAATTATCCACATATTAAAACAATAAAATCCCCTAAATAATAGCCTTGTTGCCGTCCAACCCACTCCTCCTTATAAGTGTCGAATTTGGCCCAAAAACATGGGCTCCAAGTAGCCAAAATTTGGGCCCTCTCCATCCACTAGTGACGCCACCCTCTGCCCTTTTGTAGCGCCACCTAACTTTGGGCCACAAGCCCAATTTGACATTTTAAACACAGATACCTAACTTTAAACCCTATGGTGACTAGATAGAATATTTAGCCAAGACCTCGGCCCATTCCCGAGCCCAATCTGAACCCCTAACTCTTAAATTAACACATTAAACGTATCCACCCAATAAACGCACAGGCCCAAAAATTCAGGATGTTACAGTTCTACCCCCTTAAAGAAATTTCGTCCTCGAAATTTCCAACTAACTATTAATCATACCACCCAAGTCTCACCACTATGCTTCCGCTGCGAACTCTAATTCTAAAGCCAAAAGAAACACTTAGGATAATATGATAGAGTACGCACCGGTACTCGCATCTGGAGCGTCCTCGTCCCCTTGTACTCATTCTTTCGATTGTCGTTTATTTGATTAGAAATTTTATGAATTAATAGGTTTCTTCCACTGATTAACCACGAACAGTCTTATAAACAGTAGTTTAAGAGTAGTTCTTTCGAATTCAAAATTATATCCACAATTCAGTCTCAAGTCCGCATCTTCTAGTTCTAGGAAGCACATGCATCCAACCATCACACATCAACATACAGACAACATCCACAAACCCACATTCAACACATAGGGTATTTTCGTCATTTTACTACCCAGGGGTATTTTTGTAATTTTATCCTACATGGTATTTTCGTAGTTTTCCAAAATAGGGTTCCTTGGTGATTTTGTGAAAGAAGGGTATTTTGGTAATTTTGCAATCCGGGGGTATTTCGGTAATTTTACAATCCGGGGGTATTTTGGTAATTTTACAAATCAGGGATATTTTAGTCATTTATAAATCAGGGTAATTTAGTAGTTTTTCAAAATAGAGTGGCTGGTCCCTTTCGGGTTTTAGTTATAGATTTTGGCCGTCAACAAGTCCTCATGACTAAGGTGAAGCAAATACTACGCACTGTAGGATTCCAGTGAAGAGGAGGTGAGTCACTAGGACTGCTTAAATACCATGCTCTCCCTGAATCTAATCCTAGACATGCGTATGCCTGTTGCCACACCCTATCTCGGCGACTTGTTCACAGGTTTGTTTGGTTGGATTAAATCTTATGAAACTGAAGAGTTGTGTAAACTAGCCCTAAAGTCCATCAATACTATCATACTTAGTCTACGTCCATAAAACCTATCAAGCCCCACATTCATATCACATCTAAAAGTTCAGAATACTTACCTGCGTGGATCGGGTGCCGGTAGACTCGAAGGCCATTTCTCAACCCAAACTTTTCCAAATTCTTATCAACTTTAAAACAAAGACTAGACCCATTTCACATGCCCTCGAGTTTTGAACGGGCTCGATATATCAAAATGTAACACCCCAAACCCGCCCAAACGTTACGACCGGATCACGGTATGCTACGATTTTAAGGTTAAAAACTTTACTTGGAATGATTCTGAAAAACTTAGTCACTGTTGTAGATAATCTTTAAATAGGTGGCACTAGTAGAAAATCTTTGAAATTTTATTTTTTTTCCAAAACAAATGTTATTTTAAATAATGTGTGAAAATCCCATTTTTATTTATTTTAATCATAAGTCCTTGATCATGAATGAAAAAAACATAAACATTGACAAGTATCAACTGATAACCTAAGCGATGGAGGCCTTATTACATCAAATAATTCCAAAATTTAAACTTAAAATAAAATGGAAATTTAATAAATAAAAGACTTGTTGGCCCCATGAGTCCGCCTCGGCTCCCTTGTCCACGATCTACTGCTCATCTAAAAGGTTAGGAAAAAATAATAGGGTGAGTCACCAAGACTAAGTGTATAAATCCCTAAAACACTGAACTGAGGCCCACAAACACATTATGGGCCTTAGCCCATACATAGAGGCAACAATCGTAATTACATGATCAACAGTAAATGATGAATAGCCCAACCCATCCTAGAATTCCATCCTCTACACACCAGCCCATACCAACCATCACACATCGGGGATTTCTACAACCAACCCTCCATCCGCTACACACCATAACGACAGCCGTACTGCCTATTGCTGTTAGTCAGGAATCATTAAACGTGGCGTAGCCACTGATCACCATGTGACCTAACATTTATATAACATGGGATTTCTACCACCGATCACTATTGTGACCTATCATGCACTCCCCCTTCATTATCATAATCCCACCCCATGGATACACACATAAAGAAAACATCATACATGCTTTCATATATTTCGATACACATAGAGATTTCTATGATTACACAGCCTATTATCCGGCTTTTAGCCCATAACATAAACATATATATACATTCATATAGATTATTTGTGTGTTAGAGGTCTACACACCTGATTACCGTTAGAACGACACTCTCTATGTCGACACTATCAGAAGTCGATACAACTGCTACTTGCCTAAGGTGTTGTTCAGAAGCCGGTCCACAACCTGGTGGCCAATCCCGTACTGCTGACACAGCTCGTTTCTTAAACTTAGGGATTCTCTCCTTTGTCTAATCCATATTTAATTCCATCACAAGTCCTTGTCAGAACTACTATCACAACATATGATCATTAATCCACATCATAAAGTTAAGATCTCGCATACGATGAACGAATCTAGTGAAAATCTAGGGAAAATCACCTTACCTTAAAATCCCGAAATTGGAGACTAGCAATTTTCGGCTTTTAAATCTAGATGATCAGGTTTCCTTCAAATCTCAGAATGCCGCCCAAAAGCAAAAGAGAGGAAATATTAGCTTCATTCGGCAGCCTTAACAACCAAGTGGCCATTCGGCCTTGTCTCTTAAAAACTAAAAGAGAGATTGAAAAGATAGGAAAATTGACACTCACCTTAACACAGAGAATTCGACTACCCCTTAGAGATTCCGGCTTTTTGAGAAGATCAGAAGAGAAGATGATTCGAAGAAATCTATAGAGATTCAGCTTTTAGAAAAAAAAAAAGAGAAAAAAATAATGGAGTTTTTGGCTTTCGGCTTTTTAGAAGAAAGAAGAGAATAATGGAGTTTTCGACTTTTAGGAGAAAGAAGAGAAAAGAATAATGGGGTTTTCGGCTTTTAGAAGAAAGAAGAGAAAGAAAAGGTGGAAACCCTAACTGCCGAAAAATAAAGAAGAGAACCCTCCTTATTTATAGAAATTTTGTCACTCACCTATGAAAAATCGAAAGTGCCCTTCCTGATAACTAAAAATTAATCAAATAAAAAGGGAAAATTCGGCACCCCCTTTTCCATAAAGAAACCGATTTCTTCACTTCTCTAGGTGATGGAATTTCGGCCAACACTAGCCTTCCTGATAGATCCCCATCCTATCCCTTATCCCTATCAAAACACCCATCCAAAAGATGCTTAATTATCTCCAACTCTTCCCTCCTTTATCAGCTTTAATTATCCACATATTAAAACAATAAAATCCCCTAAATAATAGCCTTGTTGCCGTCCAACCCACTCCTCCTTATAAGTGTCGAATTTGGCCCAAAAGCATGGGCTCCAAGCAGCCAAAATTTGGGCCCTCTCCATCCACTAGTGACGCCACCCTCTGCCCCTTTGTAGCGGCACCTAACTTTGGGCCACAAGCCCAATTTGACATTTTAAACATAGATACCTAACTTTAAACCCTATGGTGACTAGACGAATATTTAGCCAAGACCTCGGCCCATTCAGAGCCCAATCAACCCCTAACTCTTAAATTAACACATTAAACGTATCCACCCAATAAACGCACAGGCCCAAAAATTCAAGATGTTACAGTTCTACCCCCTTAAAGAAATTTCATCCTCAAAATTTCCAACTAACTATTAATCATACCACCCAAGTCTCACCACTATGCTTCCGCTGCGAACTCTAATTCTAAAGCCAAAAGAAACACTTAGGATAATATGATAGAGTACGCACCGGTACTCACATCTGGAGCGTCCTCGTCCCCTTGTACTCATTCTTTCGATTGTCGTTTATCTGATTAGAAATTTTATGAATTAATAGGTTTCTTCCACTGATTAACCACGAACAGTCTTATGAACAGTAGTTTAAGAGTAGTTTTTTCGAATTCAAAATTATATCCACAATTCAGTCTCAAGTCCGCATCTTCTAGTTCTAGGAAGCACATGCATCCAACCATCACACATCAACATACAGACAACATCCACAAACCCACATTCAACACATAGGGTATTTTCGTCATTTTACTACCCAGGGGTATTTTTGTAATTTTATCCTACAGGGTATTTTCATAGTTTTCCAAAATAGGGTTCCTTGGTGATTTTGTGAAAGAAGGGTATTTTGGTAATTTTACAATCCGGGGGTATTTAAGTAATTTTACAATCCGGGGGTATTTTGGTAATTTTATAAATCAGGGATATTTTGGTCATTTATAAATCAAGGTAATTTAGTAGTTTTTCAAAATAGAGTGGCTGGTCCCTTTCGGGTTTTAGTTATAGATTTTGGCCCGTCAACAAGTCCTCATGACTAAGGTGAACAGTCACTACGCACCAGGTAGGATTCTAGCGAAGAGGAGGTGAGTCACTAGGACTGCTTAAATACCAAGCTCTCCCTGAATCCAATCCTAGACATGCGTATGCTTGTTGCCACACCCTATCTCGGCGACTTGTTCACAGGTTTGTTTGGTTGGATTAAATCTTATGAAACTGAAGAGTTGTGTAAACTAGCCCTAAAGTCCATCAATACTATCATACTTAGTCTACGTCCATAAAACCCATCAAGCCCCACATTCATATCACATCTAAAAGTTCAGAATACTTACCTGCGTGGATCGGGTGCCGGTAGACTCGAAAGCCATTTCTCAACCCAAACTTTTCCAAATTCTTATCAACTTTAAAACAGTACTAGACCCATTTCACAGCCCGAGTTTTAAACTGGGCTCTGATACCAAAATGTCACACCCCAAACCCGGCCCAAACGTTACGACCAGATCTGGTATGCTACGATTTTAAGGTTAAAAACTTTACTTGGAATGATTCGGAAAAACTTAGTCGTTTTTGTAGATAATCTTTAAATAGGTGGAACTGGTAGAAAATCTTTAAAATTTTATTTTTTTTCCAAAACAAGTGTTATTTTAAATAATGTGTGAAAATCCCATTTTTATTTCTTTTAATCATAAGTCCTTGATCATGAATGAAAAAAACATAAACATTGACAAGTATCAACTGATAACCTAAGCGATGGAGGCCTTATTACATCAAATAATTCCAAAATTTAAACTTAAAATAAAATGGAAATTTAATAAATAAAAGACTTGTTGGCCCCACGAGTCCGCCTCGGCTCCCTTGTCCATGATCTACTGCTCATCTGAAAGGTTAGGAAAAAATAATAGGGTGAGTCACCAAGACTAAGTGTATAAATCCCTAAAACACTAAATTGAGGCCGACAAACACATTATGGGCCTTGGCCCTTACATAGAGGCAACAATCGTAATTACATTATCAACAGTAAATGATGAATAGCCCAACCCATCCTAGAATTCCATCCTTTACACACCAGCCCGTACCAACCATCACACATCGGGGATTTCTACAATCAACCCTCCATCCCCTACACACCATAACGACAGGCGTACTGTAGATTCCTGTTAGTTAGGAATCATTAAACGTGGCGTAGCCACCAATCACCATGTGACCTAACATTTATATAACATGGGATTTCTACCACTGATCACTATTGTGACCTATCATGCACTTCCCCTTCATTATCATAATCCCACCCCATTGATACACACATAAAGAAAACATCATACAGGCTTTCATATATTTCAATACATATAGAGATTTCTATGATTACACAGCATATTATCCGGCTTTTAGCCCATAACATAAACATATATATACATTTATACAGATTATTTGTGTGTTAGAGGTCTACACACCTGATTACCGTTAGAACGACACTCTCTATGTCGACACTATCAGAAGTCGATACAACTGCTACTTGCCTAAGGTGTTGTTCAGAAGCCGGTCCACAACCTGGTGGCCAATCCTGTACTACTGACACAGCTCGTTTCTTAAACTTAGGGATTCTCTCCTTTGCCTAATCCATATTTAATTCCATCACAAGTCCTTGTCAGAACTACTATCACAACATATGATCGTTAATCCACATCATAAAGTTAAGATCTCGCATGCGATGAACGAATCTAGTGAAAATCTAGGGAAAATAACCTTACCTTAAAATCCCGAAATTGGAGACTAGTGATTTCCGACTTTTAAATCTAGATGATCAGGTTTCCTTCAAATCCCGAAATGCCGCCCAAATGCAAAAGAGAGGAAATATTAGCTTCATTCGGTAGCCTTAACAACCAAGTGGCCATTCGGCCTTGTCTCTTAAAAACCGAAAGAGAGATTGAAGAGATAGGAAAATCGGCACTCACCTTAACGCAGAGAATTCGACTACCCTTTAGAAATTCTGGCTTTTTGAGAAGATTAGAAGATAAGATGATTCAAAGAAATCTATAAAGATTCGGCTTTTAGAAGAGAGAAGAGAAAATAATATTGGAGTTTTCGGCTTTCAGCTTTTTAGAAGAAAGAAGAGAATAATGGAGTTTTCGACTTTTAGGAGAAAGAAGAGAAAAGAATAATGGGGTTTTTGACTTTTAAAAGAAAGAAGAGAAAGAAAAGGTGGAAACCCTAAATGCCAAAAAATAAAGAAGAGAACCCTCCCTATTTATAGAAATTTCAGCACTCGCCTATGAAAAACTGAAAGTGCCCTTCCTGATAACTAAAAATTAATCAAATAAAAAGGGAAAATTCGGCACCCCCTTTGCCATAAAGAAACCGATTTCTTCACTTCTCTAGGTGATGGAATTTCGGCCAACACTAGCCTTCCTGATAGATCCTCATCCTATCCCTTATCCCTATCAAAACACCCATCCAAAAGATGCTTAATTATCTCCAACTCTTCCCTCCTTTATCAGCTTTAATTATCCACATATTAAAACAATAAAATCCCCTAAATAATAGCCTTGTTGCCGTCCAACCCACTCCTCCTTATAAGTGTCGAATTTGGCCCAAAAACATGGGCTCCAAGCAGCCAAAATTTGGGCCCTCTCCATCCACTAGTGACACCACCCTCTGCCCCTTTGTAGCGCCACCTAACTTTGGACCACAAGCCCAATTTGAAATTTTAAACACAGATACCTAAATTTAAACCCTATGGTGACTAGACAGAATATTTAGCCAAGACCTCGGCCCATTCCCGAGCCCAATCTGAACCCCTAACTCTTAAATTAACACATTAAACGTATCCACCCAATAAACACACAGGCCGAAAAATTCAGGATGTTACACTAATAGCTATAGAATATAAAATTGGAGGTCCTTAATGTTCAATTAGGCCATTGGGAGAGTGTTGGCCGGCCATAGGGACAAGGATGAGACATGGTCAATGGTTAGGTGGGTTTTGGTGACTTAATTGAGTAAAATAAGATTAAACAAAGAAGCTATCATATTTTCCCATTTTTCACTTCTTTTTCCACCAAAAATATCATCACGAGAAGGGGTTTAGAAGCTTTAAAATTTTTAGTAACTTCAACCTTTACAAGTAAGTGATTTTGGTGGTTTTTCTTGATAATTTTTGTACTTTTGGAACCCCTAAAGCTTAAGCTAGCTAAAGAGGGGACTATTTTGCAAAATGGTTGAAAGTTTAGGGTTTTCCATGAGAGTGCTTATGTTTTTTGCTGAGTTTTTAGGGAAGAAAATGAACTATGGTTGTTAAATAAACAACTTTTGTGAAAGGTGTTTCCATGAAAACACCTAAAAGGACCTTTTTGTAAAGGTTGTAAAATAAGTGGTGAATGTGTGTAATAATTGAAATCTTGAGTTGCTATAAGAGGGAATATGAATCGACTAGGCTTGGGTGTGTGGAAAATGAACACATTTCATTTTACGAGCATAGGGGTAAAAGTGTAATTTTGTGAAAGTATAGGGGCAAAATGGGTCATTTTGCCAAAATAGAAACTTTGAAATGTTTTGAATAATATGGTGATTAATAAGTTAAATATGTCATTATAGTTCAAGAAGAACGTGGAATCAACCTTGATCGGGGAAAAGGCAAGGTTACGGACTAAATTGCAAACTAACATATTTTGTATCGAGGTAAGTTTATGTGTAAACGATACATCCTTATTATGTATGTTTTTACCTATTAATGCATTGAGTGAATATGAATGATTATTGTTAAGAACTATTAAAAATTATAGAAAATGAGGAAATTCTCGGATGAACCTTCGGAATAGGAAAATGATATGAATAAAATCCATGATTAAGTAATTATTAATGTTGGTGGGCTATGTGCGATACCACCGTAATTATTATTGTTGGTGGGCTATGTGCGATACCACCGTAATTATCATTTTGGGTGGGCTATGTGCGATACCACCGTAATTATCATTGTTAGTGGGCTGTGTGCAATAGCACCGTATGAATTATTAATGGTGGGCTGTGTGCGAAACCACCGAGTATCGAATATTATTCCAAATTATTCATCGAGAAACTTGTCTAAGTGGAATTACATGTGGTTTTGTGGTGATAAGTGCAGGGTATAAGTGCATGTAAATGTGAGCAATGTTTTATGATATGTGTTTGGAATGTGGTAAGGTTTGAAATGAGTAAGTATGGTTGTGAGGATCTGAATTTTTTTTATTTATTATGTAATGTTCTTGATAGATAAATATGTGATATGATGTTTATTGTTTACATATAGACTTACTAAGCTTAAAGCTTACTCCCTTCTCTTTTTCCTTGTTTTATAGTGTCGAAGAGCCAGCTCGAGATACGGAGATAGTCGGAGGATCACCCACACTATCCACTCATTTTGGTATAGTTAGATTTAGCATTTTGAGTATGGCATGTATAGGGACTTAGTCTTAGTTGAATGTCATATTGTTTTGGCCAAATGTGTTGGCTCATTTAAGGATGAATTCTTTTGTATAAGGCCATAGTTGATGGCTCTTTCTTATTAATCTATGAAATGATGAGGTTGTTCATGAGTGTGCAAGTTGTATGGTTGATTTATTTGGTATAATTATGCACGAATGAATTAGTGGCTTGTTGTGGTTTATGTTTGTACAATTTGGGGCGGCAGAAAATGCTTGGCAAATAGCCTTGTCCTTGTCCACACCGGTAGACATACGGACGTGTGTCTAGGCCGTGTGTGACACATGGTCTTCCCATGGGCGTGTGGTTGGGTTGTGTGTCCCCCTGCATCTTAGGTTGGCAAAACAGAATGCCTAGTAGTAGCCACACGGGCTGAGACACGACCGTGTGCCCCAACCGTGTGGAAGGCACGGCCTTAGGACATGGGCGTGTGCCCAGGCCGTGTGAAGTCTGCACCTGAATTTTGGAATTTAATTCACCACACGGTCTAAGGACACGGGCGTGTGCCTTGGCAGTGTGACCATAATAGGATGATGATGTTAGAAATAGAATGTCAATGTTTTTGCACACGGGCTAAGACACGGACGTGTCGTGGCCGTGTGAGGGACACGTGCCATGGACACGGGCATGTGTCTGGCCGTGTGAAAACCCCTGTAGGTTTGAAATGAAAAATAAAATCCACACAAACTAGGGACATGGGCGTGTGTGACCACACGGCCTGCCCATACGGGCATGTCCCTCTTCACACGGGCGTGTGGCCCTATTTTTAATAACATTTTCTAAGGTTTTCAAAGGAATTTGAAATGATCTCAAATTGTTTCTAAGATGTGTTTAGGGCCTCGTAAGCCTATAATAAGGTTGTTAAGAGGAAGTTTGAAAAGTTTTAAATTTGAACTGAATTTTATGTTTTGGAAATGTACGCATGCATGAGTTTAAGTTAGGTAATGCCTCATACTCTGTCCCGATGTCGGATACAGGTAAGGGGTGTTACATCATCCCTACATCCCTCATTCTTCACATCTCTTAATAATCATTTATTCTCTCATTTCCTCTATTCATTTCCACGCATAGCATCCCATATTTTCTTTCTTAGCCAAAAACCTTGATAAGATTATCTCTTGGTCGACCACCTTGAGGATCCATTAGCAAAGGAGCGACACAAGGATCGGAGGAAAACATCTTTAATCAGAGTTTATGAGACTACTGATTCAACAGAGTTTATTCTTTATTTAACTTATTATTTTGATTTTAATCATGTCTGCAATATGCTTTATTATCTTGTCATCAACAATGGTAGCTTAATTCTGTTTAGCTAGGATGATTGCATTTATTTAGTGAAGTTTGTTTAAATCATCTCTATATTGTTTGTGCCCCAGTCGACAATGTTTTCAATTAAACTCAAGTATGTATTTCATTCATACGTGATTGGATGCATTAGAATTAGTTGAATGATCCTAACTAGACGACGGCTAGTGGACATAATAATTGAAATGTGCATGCTTAATTTAGATCCTAGCCCGACAAAATTAAAGGTTCAGAATAACTTTAACGAGCTCTATTATCTTACATAGTTTTTAAGTTTATGTGATTAAACTGTTTCAAACCTAAACTGTCCTTATTACTTCACATGAATCCTAAGAAACCCTTAGTTTAATATGATTAGTAAAATGCATGTTTTACTAAGTAAAAGATTCTGAAAGGACTTAATTTGGTTTCCAAACTCATGAAAGATCGAGTTGTCATGGAATAATTTTCGAACATTGTTAAGCATGATAAAAATAAGCTAAGTTGAATGATGTAATTATCCTAGCCTATTCATGTTATTGATTGTTGAAGTTTTTGTTTTTTGCAGAATTCATTCATGCATTTCATTTCATACTTCACATTTAGTTTAAATTGTATTAGGGGATCAATCTTGCATCTAGATAATTTAATTTAGTTAATCACCCATTGTAAACGAAAAAATATATAGGAATTTTCCTATGAAATTTATCACCTTTTTACTTAAATCCGTTGTTAAAACTAAGTAATTGTTTAATAAATTAATGAAATATGTGAAAATATGAAATTAGGACATAGAAATTATTAAAATTTGATTTTATGCTTTTATTATATAGTTTTCATGCAATAAATGGCTTATTTTATATTAATTTGAATATATTATATTTTTTTAAGACATAAAGTGGTCCATGCATGATTAAATTAAATAATAAAATATAAAATTATATTTAATATGTAATATCCTAAAAAAATTGAGTATCATCTTGTTACTTGTGTTAGCTCGAGTATGATTATTATTATGTGCTTAGTATAGTTTTATGAAGGCTTGGAATTATTAGCTAAGCTAGAATGATTTTTAGTATTGAAAATATAGTGAAGTGGATTAGATAAACTTGACACTTAGGTTAATTTAAGTGTTAAATTCTAACACAAGAGGAGTTAGTGGCATAGTGGATAAGGCGCATGAAAGGTTGCTTGAGGGAAGTGGTTCGAGTAGCATGGAAGGCATATTAAGGATTTTATTTTTTTTATGCATCCTAGCATTAAGTGTCGGTCAACTATTCATATGGATAAGATGGACAATTTTCTTTTTATGGCAAGAAGACTTAAGGTTATGGTAAGCATGAAATAAGGGATAGAATTGCTAGATTTTGGGGATAAAATTTCTTCAACTTTGGGAATGTAGAGGATTTCAAGGCTTGGCTTAAGGGTGTTGTTTTGGAAACTCTCCTATGGCCATTAGTGCATGAATGTGGACGGCATGTGTGGCTAGGGGGGTGGCCGAATGTTGATAGGAAGTTTGGGGGGGAATAGTTGGCCAACTTTAGCATTTTGTGCATCATTTGGCACTTTTCTCTTCCTCTCCAAAAACTCCCTCTTTGGCCGAATGTATCTTAGGAATTTTGGTGCAATTTTGGTTTGATTTAGCTCTCATTTGTGTTTGAACCAAAATCTAAATTCTTCCTCTCATTTCCCTTTTGAAACCGAAACCACAATTTGCATTTTTGTGCACTTTTCTTTTTCGGCAAACTAGGTGTTTGGCGAACCTCTTTCTCCCATCTCTCTCTTTTCTTTCTTTTGATACTTTCTCAAAAACCACATTTCCTTTTCACTTCCTCTTGGCGAATCTTCCTCCTTCCCAAATCCCATCTCTTTCATTTTTTTCAAAGTTAGAAACATCCATTACCATTCTATTTTCATTTTCTATTTTCTTCTTTCTTCCATTTTGAATCATCCTTCTCCTATTTCACTTTCACTTTTATTTTTCCTTTCTTTTTACTCCACCATAGCCGAATCTTCTTTCTCTCTCTTTTGGTGTTATATTGGCCGAATATCATCAAGGGTAGATAATCTTTGGGTTTTCTTCAATCGGTTTTGGAAGATAGGTAAGTGTTCATGGCCGTATTTCCGTTATTTCCTTCTCCTTTCTAAGTCGTTTTCTTGTAGACAAAGGCCGAATCCTTGGGCATTTGTTTGCAAGGTTCTAACCATTATTTAGGAACCGATTTTTCCTTTAGGCTCTTTGGGACGTTGGAAGCAATCGATCTAAGCCATTCCAATAGCAATCAAAGTTGGTAAGTCAAGTGGTAAGATTCATGTCGATTCATTATTCTTTTTGAGGATAAAGACTAAGGCTATTGGGATTAAGATGTGATGTTGGCCGAATGGATTTTTGCTTATAGTTTTGTGGTATGGCCGAATGTAGGACAAGGTGATCTAGTGCGGTAGATCGGATCTTCGGAAGTTAGTATTTGCGTTAGTGAAAGGTGTGTACCTTACACACTTTATAATTCGGTATATATATATATGTGTGTGTTAATAACTATTCATGTTGTTAAAGCCGAAAACTATGAGATCTTGAAATGATACCTTGATGGGTATGAGCAAGGATACGGGTAAGTCCGTTTCAATATGATGTTGATATATGTTGTTAATATCACGATCTACGATATATATTGGTTATATGTTTATATCAAAGTATAATGACATGATTTGTTATCTATTGCATTGGTATGGGCGATATGAGAGGAGGGGGAAGATTGATATCCGTGTCTTTGGGACACCAGAGGTTTGGCACCTCCAGTGGTTTGGAACCACATATTTCGTGTCTTTAGGACACCAGAGGTTTGGCACCTCATAGCGACTCGTCCTAGTGGTTTCACACCACCGTGGGTTGGCCCCACATTTGATGTATTGGGATCGTCGCCAGTGATTTGGTATCACACGTGGGTTGGCCCCACAACATGATTATTCGTGACTTCGGGTCACCAGTGATTTGGCATCACATTATTGGATATCGTGACTTTGGGTCACCAGTGGTTTGGCACCACCAGTGGTTTGGTACCACACGGGGTAGAAAAGGAGTTTTGGATGGCTAGGTTGGGTGCATTATATATATATTGCTTGGTTATAATTTGTGTAAGTATGTGGCATTTACCCGGGAGAAGGATTATGCACTGAGTCTTGGTGACTCACCTTCTCCCTTATTTTTTTTTCAGGTGATTCGTAAAATCGCGGATGAGGAGCCGGGTGAACTCGAGGAGGCCATGCAATAAAATTTGGTTTTACATGAACTTCCATTTGGGTACTTTATTTTAATTCGTTTTCATCTTTTTATGGATTTGTAATAAGGCCTCTTTAATTATATTTTTGGATTATTTATATGCTTTGGATTTGTTTTAAATATGGCTTATAAATTACATGGTTGATATAATAATTTGAGCACCAAGTTTTCTAAACTACTAAACGTGATGGTTTTTAAAATGTTACCATCGGGTAACATAAATCAATTGATAGTATTTAACAACTTAAGTTTTTTCGATAACTCATACTATTTTCCAAAACTCCAGTTTCCAAATTTCTGTTAGATACGGTTTTCAACCTAATCGCTTTAGTTTCTTTTCAATTTATAAAAGGTTTACAAATCTAAGCTGCAACTAAGTGTTAAAGATTTATTTTCGGGATTTCAAAGTAAATTATCAGTTTTAATTTATTATACACTGATTTCTACGAACTTAGAACAACAAAGAGTTTTTCACTAAAATTTAATCGGTAACTCGCGTTTTTCCAAAAGCGTTTTCCTGTGACATACCAAATTCGGTCGTGGCGTATTGACCGGGTTTGGGGTGTTATATAATAATTCATTTTAAAATATTTCATTAATAATTTGGGTTTTAATTAATTAATTAAATTGAATAAATTTTATTCTTTGGTCCTCTAACTTGTTGATTTATTCGGACAGTCGATAGCTTTCTTTGGATTACAAAATCGTCCAAATTGGAGACCAAGTCAACCCAATATTCGGCTACACATAGCTGTCCATTTAAACCATTCTTTGGTTTAATTACACAAGTTCCTTGCAATGTTGAAGAAATTAGATATTTGCCCGAAGATTTATGATTGACCGAGTCTCTGTCCTGAGTTGCAAGGCATCCAAAATTGCTTAAAAATTAGCAAAAATCAGCTCAAATTCCACTAATTGTGGCTGGCCACTCATGGAAGAAGTTGGAAGAGACTAAACCTAGCTATTTTTAGCAAACCACCCACATATCTTCACCTATAAATAAGACCCCTTCATTCCCTCATTCATCACCCCTCATCCTTCATCGTTCTCTCTTATCTCTCAATTCTCTTAGCATTTTCCATTCCCCACGCCTAGCATCATCTCTTCATAGAGATTTTAGCAATTAAGCCTCTTAAAGAGCCCTTGGTCAGCCACCTTGGAGAGACATTAGTAAAGGAGCAAAGTAAAGGAACGAAGGAGCCTCGTCAATCAGAGTCTTGGGTGACAGCCACTCTGAATTGGGTTTAATCTTTCTTTTCTTTAATTTAATCTAAAGATGTTTGCTAGGTGTTCTTTTTTCTTGTTTATAACAATGTTAGCTTAATTTTATTTAAGCTAGTGTAACGCCCTAAAAATATAGGGTCTTTAATTTTTCATGTTCTGATAAAATTGCTTGTCTGCTTCAATAGCTGAGTGATTTGGGTGTGTTTGGGGGTATTTAGGAAGCCTGGGTTCAAGTATGGCCTCTGGAAAATTTTTGGATTTTTTCTCATTTGGAAACCTGGATGTTAGCTTGAAGGGCATATATTAAGTTGGGTTTGTTTTATGACACAAAAGATCTTGTGTTGTGGTTGCAAGTGGTGTGTTGGGCATTTAAGAGGGAGTGGGTTCGAATTCCATCTCATACAAAGAGGGGGTTTTATTTTATGTCTCTGTGGCGTGAGAGGTAGAGTTTGATTCAAACTCTGCAGAGGTGGTTGGAGACTTGGTCACCAAATTTGAATGGATTTAAATGGGAGGTATCGAGGAGAAATTGGTGGAGATTTTGAAGGAGTTTGGATGGGAAGGGAGTCATAGCCGAATGGGAAAGCTTGAGTAGGGGATTCAGCTATAGGCATTCATTTGGTGCATTTTTCGGCATTTTTGTGAGACTGTAGAAACCGAAAATCCTTTCAGTTAGTTCGGGTTTTCTTTTTGTGCGTTTCGAGATTTACTCTTTTTTTGTGGCGTCTCGTGCAGCATTCTTGACCATTCGGGTCTTTATCTTTTCAACTCTATTTCTCTTCTACTGTCCACTCTTTGTCGAAAAATAATCATCAAGTGCCGAGTTCTCCCTTGAAGCTTTTCTTCCTTCTTCATTTATCTCTCTCCCAATTCGACATTCTTCTCCTCTTCTTCTCTTTGGGCTAAATCGAATTAAGTTCTTCTGTTCCTCTGTTCTTGAGTATAGTCGAATACCCTGCCTCCTTCTCACATCTTCTAAAGCTTTGTCAAGCTGAATATTGGGGTAAGTAATTGGGTTGTTTCTTGTTACTTTGCAATTTTCCCTATTAGGATTATCGTGGGTGCTATTCAATGATCTCCTTTCAGTTTATTCTTTTTAGATCATACGCGATAATCCACTCACGTGTGCCGCCCCTCTAAGTCAGAATTCGGTTCTTAGGAATTCGGTAAGCTGTTCTCTGTCTTCCTAAGGTATTATTGATGGGTGTAAACTACATCCTTAATCAACCCTCTAATGAGATCTATTGTTATACAGTGTGCAGTCAATCAACAATTGTGGGAGTCTAGCCAAGCGATTTAAGGGTTAAAGGCTATACTCCTGTTTACCAAGGTTAGTGGTAAAGACAGTGTAGAGATTTAGGGTTGTGAATCTTATTATCGATTTGGAGCCGCGAGGGACCCGGAGGTGGCCACGTGAACACTGTTTTCCGATTGAGTTTTAAATATTTTTAATTTATGTTTGGGTTTGATTATGTAATAAGGCCATTTGAGGTTTAACTTTTATTTGGTTTTAACTTCTTATTTCTACCTGCTTGATTAGGAAAAATGGGTTTTTCAAAATAATAATTGTTTCCAAAGAAAATCACGCATTTCAAACTTTAAGGTTTACAAATTTTAAAACTTTCGCAGTTTTTAATTTAGATTAATAAACTTGTAATGAATGATATGACCAATAAGTGGTTAACAAGTTTTGATTTTACAACCCCAACGTCTTCAATAGCAATAAGTTTTAAAAGGATTAAAAACTTTAGTCACGAATTTTTATCGACAAGACCAGTTTTTCAAATCAACACTTCGATGTGACACGTCAAATCTGGTCGTAACGTCTAGGCCGGGTTTGGGGTGTTACATTTAGTGGTATCAGAGCCAAGTTGTAAAACTCGGCTATAGAATGGGTTCTTGAATTTTTTTTCTAAAATTGTCTAAATTTGGGTTCGAAAAGAATATCGAAAGGTTGTTACTGAAAGTGTGGCACACCGAGTCTCCAGCGTCAAATCTGTAAGTTCTCTGACACTATTTACCGTAATAGATTGAAATGTTATTACTATAGATAGTAGTATTATACAAAAAACTCTTTTGTTAGGGTAAACTGAAACTATAGAAGACTTAAAACTATAGTGAGGTATCTCGATCTGCGAAAACAAAAACTTTAAATATTGATTGACATAAAACATCTGTTAATAATTACTTGAATTATGAACTGATTCATAAGACTTTTAAAACAGAAAATACGTTGTATCGATATGAGCACAAGAGGTACTCGCGGAAGGGGTACTCGAGGCCGCGGTAGAGGCCGAGGTGCTAGGGCTAGGTCTTCAGCATCGAGTCACATGCCTGCTAGGGAGGCACCAGCCTCACCAGTAACTGAGATAGGGCCTCATGATCGAGCAGTTGGGGATGATGCTCTATCCCAAGCAATGCTACGTGTTATTGAAAGGGTTGCTGGAGCAAGTACTGGATCAGTGGGCCGAGGGTCAATTTATGAGCGACTCCGGTCTAATGAAGTAAAAATCTCCAGGGGTGTTTCTGGTGTAGCCCCAAATGTGGCAGAGTATTGGTTAGAGGTTACCGAGCGTATAATGGATGACCTTGACTGTACTATGGAACAAAAATTAAAGGGAGCAGTGTCCTTCCTGCGAGATGAGGCATACCAGTGGTGGCTCACTGTGAGAGAGGGTACGCAGGCCGACCGTTTGACGTGGGATTTATTCAAGACGGCCTTTAAAGGGAAGTATGTGGGCGCAAGTTATGTGGACGCCCGAGGAAAGGAATTTTTGAGCCTAACCCAGGGGAATAAGACAGTGGCAACATACGAGGCAGAATTCTTAAGGTTGAGTCATTATGCTCGCGGTATAGTCGCAACTGAGTATGAACGTTGTGTGCGTTTCGAAGATGGCCTCCAGGATGAGTTACGTGTGCTGATCGCTCTACAGAGGGACCGAGACTTTGCTACCCTTGTTGAGAAATTAAAAATTGCTGAGGAGGTGAGGCGCTCCGAGTGCCAGAATTGCGAGAAAGATAATGGTAGATTTAAAAGGGATTCAGGGCCCTCGGGTTCTTCTGGAAGGCCAATAAAGAAGGCCAGATTTGATGGGCCAGTTCGAGCAGTTCCTGTTACTATGGTCAGACCGCAGCCTTGCGCATATTGTGGGAAAGCTCACCAGGGTGAGTGTTGGAAACGAACTGGGGCGTGTTTTAGATGTGGGTCCATGGAGCATCAGGTTAAGAACTGTACTTAAAGGCCTGTTCAGATGCAAGCCGCAGGTT
Organism: Gossypium sturtianum; assembly: GCA_025698515.1. Lineage (NCBI taxonomy): Eukaryota > Viridiplantae > Streptophyta > Magnoliopsida > Malvales > Malvaceae > Gossypium > Gossypium sturtianum. The sequence goes on along the minus strand of CM046947.1, from coordinate 42,144,051 downwards.
AGGGCCATGTTCAGCCAGGGAGAGGTGGTCAGCAGCCACCGAGAGGCCCTGGTCAGGCCAGAGGGGTAAATGGTTTGGGAAGAGGATGTGGAGCACCGGGCAGAGGTGCTGGTAACACTGAGGTGAGATAGCCAGCTTTGGTCTATGCTGCTCGTCGCCAAGAGGATGGCGACTCCCCGGACGTCATAACTGGTACATTCCTAATTTACAATATACCATACACTACTTTAATTGACATTGGGTCTACACACTCGTATGTTGCATGCACTGTGTCTGGGACGCTGGGTTCTCAGTTTAAAATTACTGATAGTGAGATGACTGTGTTAAGTCCACTGGGACAGTCGGTTAGGGTGAATAAGTTGTTCAGAGACGTGCCCCTAGAGGTCCAAGGGGTTGTCTTTTCGGCGGATTTGATGGAGCTGCCGTTTGGCGAATTTGATCTTATATTGGGCATGGATTGGCTAGTGAAACACCGTGCAAATTTGGATTGCGCTGCTAAGCGCATGGTGTTGAAGTCTACTTAGGATGAGGAGGTGGTTGTGTTAGGGGAGCGAAGAGATTATCTGTCTAATGTAATCTCAACATTAAAGGCCGAGAAACTGGTTCGCAAGGGTTGCGAGACGTTTTTAGCTTATGTCAGCAGTTTTGATTCTAAAGGTCCTTCTGTTAGAGATGTCAAAACTGTTAAGGAGTTTCAGGATGTATTTTCTGAAGAGCTTCTCGGGTTTCCCCCAAATCGTGAGGTCGAATTCGGTATTGAGCTCCTACCGGGAATAGCTCCGGTGTCCATCGCCCCTTATAGGATGGCACCGAAGGAGCTGGTGGAGTTAAAGGCTCAAATTCAAGAGCTACTGGACCAAGGATTCATTCGGCCGAGTGTGTCTCCATGGGGAGCACCAGTGTTATTCGTGAAGAAGAAGGATGGATCCATGCGCATGTGCATCGATTATCGTCAACTGAACAAACTAACTATTAAGAACAAGTACCCTTTACATAGGATAGATGATCTGTTTGACCAGCTACGAGGAGCTTCAGTTTTCTCCAAGATAGATTTTTGATCCGGGTACCATCAGCTAAAGGTTAAGGAGGCGGATATGTATAAGACTGCGTTTAGCACTCGTTATGGTCACTACGAGTTCCTAGTGATGCCGTTTGGGTTGACGAATGCACCAGCTGCTTTCATGGATATGATGAACCGAGTATTCCAGCCCTATTTGGATCAATTCGTGGTGGTGTTTATAGACGACATCCTTGTGTATTCAAGAACCGAGGAGGATCATGATGCACATCTGCGAATTGTTTTACAAATTCTAAGGGAAAAGCAGCTTTACGCAAAGTTCAACAAGTGTGAGTTCTGGTTGTGAGAAGTGACATTTCTGGGTCACGTGGAGTCTTCTGAGGGGATTAGGGTTGATCCTCGAAAAATTGAAGCCGTATTGAATTGGAAACCACCAAAGGCGTGATCGATATTCAAGTTGTAATATCCGGGTTAGAAATTTGTTTTGTTGTTGCATGTTATTGCATGTGTTTAGTGTCTTTGTGTGGCTATTTCGGTGTTTTAGGGGCTTAATTGTGGGCAAGGAGTATGCACGAGTGTATGGGAAAATTTTGGTTTTTGGGTGTTTAGTGAAGGAGTTGAGGAAGTGGGGTTTTAATTTATTTTTGGTATTTCATAGCACAAATGAAGAGGCTGGCAAAGTGGCAAGGCATGTGCCACTTGGGAGCTAGGTGTGGCGTCATTTGCTTGGGGGTGGTGGTCCAGTGTTTGTGTAGAGTCCCCATTTTGTCACTTATTTTTGGGACGGCATGGAGGAAGAGGTTGAGAGCAATTTGGATTCTACCTTGGACCAAGTCTTCACATTCAAGCGGTTGGTGGAGAGTAAGTGTAGGTGGGAGACTTGGTCTTGATGTTTGAATATGGGGAGTGGAGTAATTGGGGGGATTTGGCCGAATTTGAGGGAGTGGGGAGTGGGAGGTGACGGCTTGGTGTGGGGGAGTTAGTAGTCGAATTTCATTTTGGCAAAACTTGGTGTTCGGTCACTTTTTGGGTCAAGAGCAAAAGTTTTCCTAGTCTTTGTTAGTAGAAATTCCATTGGTCGTTTTTCTTTGCTTCCTAAAACCGTAAGTCAAAAGGTGTACTTGCCGAATCTCTTTTGCATTTTGTCTTCTACATTTGGGTTGTTGGCCGAATGCTTTCCTTCCTATCTTCCTCTTCTCTATTTTGTGCAAACCGAAGCTAGTATTCCCTCTTCTCATATCTCATATCTTTTCTTCCCTTTTGAAACACTAAAGCCGAAATTTACCTTGCCTAAACCGAAAATTTCCATTCACCCTTCCATTTCTTTTCATCTCAAAACCTTGGCCGTTTCCTCCTTCTTCTTGAACATACTTTTCTCTTGCTTCATTTTAAGATTTTAGCCGAACCCTCCCTTGGTGATTGCTTAGAAATTCTTTGTTCTCTTGAGTAGGGTGAAGCCGAATGTCCCTTGCACTTTTCTCTTCTTTTTCCTTTGTGTAAATCAAGCTAGCCTCTCCTCTTCTCAACCTTCTTTTCTTGTTTTTGAAACCTTGTAAACTTGAAACCCCATTCTCTCAAATACCATTCATCTTTTCTTTTTTTCTTGAATCGGAGAAGGACCTTTTATCTCTTTGTTCTATTTTGTTACTTGGCCGAATATCAACACTATTTCTTTGCATTTTGTTTACTCTTCTCTTCAACTCGACCGAAAATCGTGATTGGTATAAACCACCTTGGCCGAATCTTTGATTCTTCTTTTGGCATAAGTCTGGCCGAATCGCTTGTGGTTCTCTTCTTGTGTTGGGTGGGCGAATTTAGAGTGTTGGGTCTCTTGCTTCAATCGTTTGGAGATTGGTAAGCCTTGGCCGAATGGTCATCTAGTTTCTCTCTTTTTCTTAATCGATTTAAGTTGTTTAAGAATCGTATATGACAAGCTGTTGATGAGTGTTATCTCTTATGTTGGAACCGATTGCATCATAGGACGGCGGGGACTTTGAAGGACAAGTGGAGCTTTCTACCTTGGTTTAACCATTTGATAAGTGGTGGTAAGAAGATTATTTGTTAGTCTATTCTTTTGGATTTCAATAAGATAGGGATTCAAGTGGATTAACTGTTCATCTTTTTTTATGGTATAGCCGATTGCTTAAGGAGAATCATTGTTTGATTCGGATTTGGTAGGAAACCAAATCATCTTAAAAGGTAAGGGTTCGATATTAACCCCTTTGGTTAAGCGATGTTGGCGAATGTTAGATGTCTAACTCCTATTTGGCCGATTGTAGGATCAAGGATACAAGGAGCTTTAGATCGTTTCTTTTAGTATTAAAGGTTGCGCTTTACGTGTGTGTAAACTAACACACCGATATCTAGTAATATTGTTATTAAACCTGTTTGCCTATTAAAATCATGTGTGTATGATGGATTATTGGATACCCAAACGGGGTATGTGTACGTATCTTGGTAAGTCGATTATTGTTACTAGATTCTTGATGATCTATATGGTATCATGACTATGTATGTATGTGATATGGGGTATGAGTCAAACATATTAGCATGATATGCATAATTTGTATGATATGCATGATTATACGAGTTGGTTTGTTGATGGGTGATATGAGTGGAGGGGCGGTGATGATTTTGTGCCGACGAGCACCGGTGTTTTGGTAACACACCTTGTGACTTTGGGTCACCGGTGCTTTGGTAGCACATTTGTGTCTTTGGGACACCAGAGGTTGGGCACCTCATTGCGACTTGTCCTCGTGGTTAACACCACCGTGGGTTGGCCCCACATGAGATATGGGATCGTCTGCGCTAGTGATTGGGTATCACCACGATGGGTTGGCCCCATCATTCGATTATTGTGACTACGGTCACGGTGCTCTGTAGCACATTTGTGTCTTTGGGACACCGGAGGTTGGGCACCTCATTGCGACTTGTCCCTCGTGGTTAACACCACTGTGGGTTGGCCCACATGAGATATGGGATCGTCGCTAGTGATTGGGTATCACACGATGGGTTGGCCCCATCATTCGATTATCGTGACTACGGTCACCGGTGCTTTGGTAGCACATTGTGTCTTTGGGACACCAGTGTTTTAGTAACACATTGTGACTATATGTCACGGTGGTTTGGCACCACCGGTGGTTTGGTACCACACGGGGTAGAAAGGGAGATACGGATGGTTAGGATCGGGTTGCATTAATTATGTTGCTATGTATGATGTGTGTTAGCATGTTGTTTCATCGGGAGCGGGATTTATGCATTTGAGTCACTCGACTCACCCTCTCCTTTGACATTTCGGGTGACTCGTGAGCGCGGACATGGAGCAGGATGGACTCGGGGTGCTCATGCCATGCTTGATAAAGTTTTACTTCAACACTATCATTTGGGTACTTTAGTTTAATTACTGTTATTTGAGTTTTTAATTTGGACTTGTAAAAGGGCCTTTAAATTATGTTTTATGATGGTTATGTTTTAATTAGATTCGCAACCTGCTTAACAAATAACTTGGCATGAAATTTTACTAAAACTTGGAAAGACAACGTTTTCAAAATTTTACCGCAATGTGTTTTAGACTATACCATCGGGTATCTCGCTATGTTTTGTTATTCAATAAACTCAAATGATTTTCAAATCAAACTCGACTTGCTACTAAGTCTAAAGTGTTTCAAAATGGCACTAAGAAACTATTGGAAGTCCTAAATGAAATCAACTCGTTCACTATGTTTTCGCCCCGCTTTTAAACGAAAAAAAAAGATAACTCAAAGACGTTTTTCCCCGTAACATACCAGATTCGGTCGTGGTGTCTTGTCCGAGTTTGGGGTGTTACAGAAGCTTTCTGGGTCTGGTTGGGTATTACAAACATTTTGTTGAGGGGTTTTCACTGATTGCTGCATCCCTAACTAAGTTACTGCGTAAAAGGGTACCGTTTAATTGGACCAATAAGCAGCAAGAGAGTTTTGAGAAACTGAAGAAAGTTCTGACTGAAGTCCCTATGTTAATACAGCCAGAGTCTAGGAAGGAATTCATTGTCTACAGTGATGCGTTGCACACTGGATTGGGTTGTGTGTTGCTGCAAGAGGGTAAGGTGGTTGCTTATGCATCTCGTCAGCTTAAGCCCCACGAGGCGAATTACCCCACTCACGACTTGGAGTTAGCTGCGGTGGTGTTTGCATTGAAGATTTGGAGGCATTACTTATACGGTGAGAAGTCTATTATTTACATGGATCATAAAAGCCTCAAGTACCTCCTTACTCAGAACGAGTTAAATCTTAGACAACGAAGATTGATAGAGTTGCTTAAGGATTATGATTGCTCGATTGAGTACCATCCTGGTAAAGCTAACGTAGTAGCTGATGCACTGAGCCGTAGGGTTGTATCAGATCTGAGAGCTGTAACAGTCCGATTTTGACCCTAATTGGAATAGTGGTTTCGGGACCACAAATTCGAGTCTGAAAAATATTTTAAAATTATTTTATTTGTTTATTATGTGTGAATTTGTTTGTGTTAAATTTTTGTGTTTTAATTTTGTCGTTTAGGTGTCTGATTAAATAAAAGGACTTAATCGCGTAAAACAAAAACTTGATGGTTAGTTGTGAACGTACCTAATTATTATTGTCTTTTTATTATGGGGGATTTATGTTGCAAATAGCCCATTATTTAGTTAGTGGACGACATATTGGTTGTATATATATAGTTTTATATGATATTTTAATTATAAGAGTTAAATTATAATAATATATATAATATAATAAAACATAAAAAAAATCACATGTTCATCTTTAATGGCCGAAAGTAGGAAAGAAAAAGAAAGAAAAGAGCAAACAAGGGTTCGACCATGTCTAAGCTAAATTAAGGTAAGTGTTTTTCTCGGTTTTTGATAATTTTTACATTTTTGAGATCGTTGCTATGAGATGTACAAAGCCCATGTTTTAATTTTTTATTTTGATGAATATTTTGAGTTGAGCCATTGATGATAGCTTGTTGTTTGTGTTGTTTGATGATGAAATATGATATATATGTGTTAGATTAACATGTTTTGTCTTTGAATTTGTGATGAATTTGAGCAATTTGGACTAAATTGTAAAAAAAAAATTTGAGGGACTAAAATGTTAAATAAATGAAATGTGTGGGCTTGTATGAGGACTAGGAATATTCGGCCCTTGTATGGTGTACTCAAATTTTGTGTATTTTGTGTTTTGTACAAAAAGGACTAAATTGTAAAAAGTGTGAAATGTTAGGGGCAAAATTGTAATTTACCCATTTATGTGTTTTTAGACTAAATTGAATAGAATAGCATTTAAATAAGCTTAATTTGAATATGTTTAGATCAAGAACCAAAGAAATTGGATTTGGATAGGGGAAAGACAAAAGTAGTCGATTAGCCGATTTCACGGCCGTCGACGTCCGAGGTAAGTCAATAAGCCTATAAATGTTGTTAAATTTGATAATACATATAATTACATGATGAATGGAATTTTTGTGAATTTATATGTGTATGGCCAAATGTACATTGTGCAAAGGAGCTATGTTCTGAGTTTGATTCAATCGAGATCCGACGTCCAAAAGCCCCGTACGAACCTTAGGAATAGATAGGATACATATGTCATGACATAGGATATCCGATATGTGTTATCGTGTAAGACCACGTCTGGGATGTTGGCATCGACTTGTGCTTACGTGTAAGACCATGTCTGGGACATTGGCATCGTATTTGATTCGTGTAAGACCCTGTCTGGGACAATGGCATCAATATGTGATTACATGTAAGACCACGTCTGGGACGTTGAGCATTGTACAAGCTTCCGACTATCCGCATATCCTTTTAATTCCGAATGGTTCAACGGGCATTGTTAAGTGAAGATATAATGTGAAAAATTGAATTAAAAGGGCTCAGGTATGTATTTATACTATGTTATGAAAATAAGGTAAGTTAATTGATTATTTGATTGTATAAATGATAAAGTTATAAATGTGATATATGTGTAAGCATTATGATTTAGTAGAATCAGCCAATTGTGTTTTATGAGATCTTAATATTGAAAAATTATATGTGTGCAGGTAAATTGGTACAATTAGCCATACGATAAGTGTTTGAAATATTGAAATGTTAAGCTTATATTTGTGGATGTGTATATTTTGCATTGTTAATTGGTGATACATATATATTTGATATTTAAATTTGCTTATGACCTATTAAGCTTAAATAGCTTACTTTGTGTGTGTTTTGTCTACATCTGTCTTATAGATTTTGGATTCACGTTACGAGCTTGGGGATCGTCAACAAAGATTATCACATTATCGACTCTTTCTTTGGTATTTTACTAAGTGAATTTGATTTATGGCATGTATAGCATAGATAAAGTATTTGAATCTGATTTTTGGGACATGTATATATATAAAGCCATGCGAAAATGGCTTGTTCATTATGTTTAAATCTGGTTTTTATATGTTCCTGATTCAATGTTTGATGTATTTGGTTTTTGGTGATTTTGGTTATGAAGTATATATGTAACACCCCTTACCCGTATTCTGCACCGGAACCGGGCCCGAGGCATTACCGATTTAAAACCACTTGATCGCCACTTAGGCTCAACGTGACTACTCTCAATAGCTACCACAACTACCTCCATAAGGACCTACGGGGTCTTAAACATACATGCGAGAGCTTCCGAGGCTATACTGAAACTTTATCGATCTTAAAATTTCTTTCACTTAGACAAGAGTCACACGCCCATGTGGAAAGGGACACGCCCGTGTGCCCTCGAGACATGCCCGTGTCTTCCACCCATGGTCGACACTGACTAAATTCACACAGCCTGGACACGCCCGTGTTCTCCACCCGTGGTGAACACTGACCACTTTACACGACCTAGGCACATGCCCGTGTGGCTAGCCCGTGGTCTATTCTGACTTAAAATGCTAACGTGCAGGGGACACACGGCCAAGTCACACGCCCATGGGCTGGCCGTGTGTTACACATGGCCTAGACACACGCCCGTGTGTCTACCCACATGGACAAGAACAAAGCTATTTGTCATGCCCTTCTCACCCCTCTAGCATACACAACAAGTACTCATTCAACACACCCATAACCAACTCATAATGAACATAATCTTACATGGATAAATACATCTTTTCATATAATAAAGTAGCCAACAACTATGGCATTATACAAAAATAGTTTATCCATCTAATGGCCAACACATCTTAGCCAAAACAACAAAATTCACTAACTTATCTAGCCCCTATACATGCCATATACAAAACATTAAGTCTAATGTACCGGAGTTTGCTGATAGTGTGGCAATTTTCTGATTAATCCGCGTATCACGATTCAATCCTTGTTCTCTATAAGACAAGGGAAAAGAAAGGAGTAAGCTTTGAGCTTAGTAAGTTTACACATAAACAATTTAAGCATTCTAGTATAAGCTAAACAACAATTAGCATTATACTAAGATATGTAATTCACATCCACTATGCTTACTCTTTCTATCCCTTACCACATCTCCAACACATCATGAGTCACATACTCATAATCATTGACATGCACCCCTGCACTCAATAGCACATTTACTCAAAATAGAACACATCATTATTTCTTAATAATACATCCACACAGCTAAATTACTCGGTGGTTTCGCAGTTAGCCCACCCACCACAATCAGATCATAAGGTTGTATCGCACATAGCCTACCACAAAGGATAATTATAGTGATTCCGCACATAGCTCACTAAATAATATGCTTAACAATAGTATCGCATACTGACCCATCATTGTTAAGTATCAAGGTGGTATCGCACTTAGCCCACTATCAAGCATTATCACTACACATTCACATGTCTACTTGTAATACATTCATCCATTCACAACTACTATCTCATTCATTCCACTAGAATTGAATAGGTTCTCAATCATGCTACACATTAGCTAGCATTAACAATGTATACGCATAAATGCATCGTTCATACGTAAACTTACCTCGGTATTCAAAAAGTATGGAGATGTGCAATTTAGACCACGACCTTGCCTTTGCCTCAGTTAAGATCCGGGCTTTATCTTCCTTGATCTAAAATGACAAATCAACCCATTCAATACACACATTGACTAAATTGACCCTTATCTCATACTTTAGCAAAATTACCATTTGCCCCTAAACTTTCTCATATTTATACTTTTTCCCCAAGGCTCGTAAAGTGATTTTCATTCAACTTTCTAGTCTTTCATGCTTAGCGAAATTATTTACTCAACTAAAGCAATCATCAATTCTCACTAAATCACTCATGTATGACCAATCTCAAGACTTTCACAAACTAGTCCCTACATGCATTTTTCATTGAATTCACTTAGCAAAAGATGTTTCTACTACATCAAGCTTTCATATTCTTCCATAAAATATCAAAATACATGCATGTCATACATGGTTACATTTTTGAACATCAATCTTAGCTCAACATATAGCTAAAAATAGCTTACTAATGTTACTAGGACTTCAAAAATACGAAGAATATCAAAAACGAGGCTTGGATGCACTTACTAGCAAGCTTGAAAAATTGAAGAGCGCTAACAATGGCTTATTGAAATTTTCGGCAGCTTAGAGAAGAAGATGAATGAAATTTTGTCATCTTTTTCCCTTTTTAATCACTTAATTAACAAATGACCAAAATGCCCCTTAGTCAAACTTTTCCAATACTATCTACTCATGCCCATTTTTGTCCAAAAATTAGAATTTGGAAAAATTACTATTTAAGGACCTCTAATTGATAATCCAAAGCTCTTTCATACAAATAGCTTCTACAATCTCACATTTTGCAACTTTTGCAATTTAGTCCTTTTTGGACAATTCAACCCCAATTTAACAAAATTGCTTCATGAAACTTTCACACTAACATGCAAACATAGCATAAACCTCAAAACTCATACATATACCTCAGATTTGTGGTCTCACACCACTATTCCGACTAGGCCCTAAATTGGGATGTTATAACTCTCCCCCCTTTAGAGATTTTCGCCCTCGAAAATCTTACCGGTAAAAAGGTTTGGATGTTGCTCTTTCATGCTTTCTTCCAGTTCCCACGTAGCCTCTTCCACACCGTGTTTCTGCCATAACACTTTCACTAGGGCTATGATCTTATTCCTCAACTGTTTCACTTCTCGAGCCAAGATCTTAATCGGCTCCTCTTCATAAGACATATCCGGTCTTATCTCAATTTCTGTTGAAGGAATCACATGTGAAGGATCGGAGCGATACCGTCACAACATCGACACATAGAACACATTATGGATCTTGTCCAATTCTACCGGCAAAGCCAACCGGTATGCTACTGGCCCAACTCTATCTGTAATCTCATACGGCCCTATGAATCTCGAACTCAATTTCCCCTTTCGTCCGAATCTCATGATTTTCTTCCATGGGGACACTTTTAAAAACACTTTGTCACCCACCTCAAACTCAAACTCAAATCTGCGTACGACTTCTGTCGGTCCGAAGTAACTTTTAGACTATTACGGATTACTTTCACTTTCTCCTCAGTCTCTTTTACTAGATCGATCCCGTGGATCCACTTCTCAATAAGCTCGGTCCAATACAGAGGAGTCCGACACTTACGACCATATAAAGCTTCATACGGTGCCATCTGTATACTCGACTGATAACTGTTGTTGTAGGCAAACTCGACCTAAGGTAGATACCTCTCCCAACTACCTTTGAATTCTAACACACATCATCGAAACATATCTTCAAGAACTTGAATCACTCTTTCAGACTGACCATCTGTTTATGGATTGAACGCAGTACTGAAATTTAACTTCATACCCATGGCCTCTTGCAACTTCTTCCAAAACCTCGAAGTAAATCTCGGATCTCTATCCGATATTATAGACACATGCACACCATGTAACCTCACTATCTCTGCAACATACAATTTGGCTAACTTGTCTAGTGAATAATCAACACGTACTGGAATAAAATGAGCCGACTTTGTCAATCTATCCACAACAACCCACACAACATCTCTCTTTTTCGGAGTCATAGGCAACCCCATCACAAAATCCATGGTAACCCGAACCCATTTCCATTCGGGAACCATCACTGGCTAAAGCAATCCCGAAGGTACTTGATGCTCAGCTTTTACCTGTTGACAAATCAGACACTTTGCCACAAACTCAAAAATGTCTCTTTTCATACCCGGCCACCAATAAGACTTCTTCAAGTCATTGTACATTTTAAATGCATCGCTCGGGTGTCTTGACAAATATGACTATGTGCCTCATGCAAAACCTTTCGGGTCAATTCTTCATCTCTAGGTACACAAATTCTGTCATGGTACAACAAACAACCATCCGAACCCATTCGAAAATCAGAATCACTTTCTGATCCACACTTAGCTCTCTTAGCTTGCATCTCACATAATTAATATGTGGGGCCTTCAAGAATCTTGACGTAAATCTAGGGTCTCTGTCCGAAATAATTGACACTGGCACCCCATGCAACCTTACAATCTCTGCTATATATAATCTGGATAACTTCTGAAGAGAGTAATCCACACGCACAGGTATGAAGTGAGCAGACTTTGTCAGACGATCAATAATCACCCAAACCGAATCCTTCTTGCTAGGCATAAGGGGTAGCCCACTGACAAAATCCATCGTAATCCTTTCCCATTTCCACTGCGGAATCTTCACCGGTTGCAACAATCCCGAAGGTAACTGATGTTCTTCCTTCACCTGCTGACACGTCAAACACTTGCCCACAAATTTAGTTACCTCTCGTTTTAGACCTGGTCACCAAAATTGCTCCCACAAATCCCGGTACATCTTACTACCGCCAGGGTGCATAGCGTATAGACTTCTATGTGCCTCCTGAAGAATCCTCTGCCTCAGCTCCACATCTTTTGGCATGCAAACTTTTCCCTGAAAACATAACACTCCATCGTTGCTCAAGCTATACCCCTCCAATCCACCATTCTGCACTTGCGAACATCGAGCACTTAAGATTTCATCTACTAATTGTTTCTCCTTAACCTGGTTTACCCATGTCGGCTTCACTTGCAGTTCCGCTAACAGACTTCCGTCATCATACAGACTAAGGTGGGCAAACATTTCTCTTAAGTCTGCTACCACCTTGCGGCTCAATGCATCCGCTACCACGTTAGCCTTACCCGAATGGTACTCAATCGAGCAGTCGTAATCCTTCAACAACTCGATCCACCTCCGCTGCCTTAAATTCAATTCCTTCTGAGTGAGAAGGTATTTCAAACTCTTATGATCTGTATAAACGATAGACTTCTCCCTATACAGGTAATGTCTCCAAAGTTTCAGGGCGAAAACCATTGCAGCCAACTCCAGATCATGCGTGGGGTTATTCACTTCGTGAGGTCTCAACTGTCGAGAAGCATATGCCACTACCTTCCCCTCTTGCATCAGCACACATCCCAGACCAGTATGCGATGCATCACAGTAAACCGTAAACTCCTTCCCTGCTTCAGGCTGAATCAATACCGGAGCTTCTGTTAAAATCCTTTTTAACTTCTCAAAACTTTCTTGTTGTTTGTTTGACCTTGCAAATGAAAACCCTTTCCTCAAAAACTTGGTTAACGGCGCTGCAATCAAGGAAAACCCTTCCACAAACCTTCTGTAGTACCCTGCTAAACCCAGAAAACTCCGAACCTCTGCCACAGACTTAGGAGGTTTCCAATCCATTATAGCTTCAATCTTTCGAGGGTCTACTCTAATCCCCTCAGCTGACACCACATGACCCAAGAAAGTAACTTCCCTTAGCCAGAACTCGCATTTACTAAACTTTGCGAATAGCTGCTTTTCCCTCAGAATTTGCAAAACTACACGAAGATGTGCATCATGCTCCTCCTCAGACTTCGAGTACACCAGAATATCATCTATAAACACCACAACGAACCGATCCAAATACGGTTGGAAAACCCAATTCATCATATCCATAAACGCTGCTGGTGCGTTGGTCAATCCGAACGGCATCACAAAAAATTCATAGTGACCGTAACGAGTACGAAACGCCATCTTATGGATATCCGCCTCCTTAGCCTTAAGTTGATGATACCCAGATCTCAGATCTATCTTCGAGAAAACTGATGCTCCCTTAAGTTGATCGAGCAGTCGTCAATCAATCTCAACATGATACTTATTCTTAATCGTCAACTTATTCAGCTGACGGTAGTCAATACACATTCGCATCGATCCGTCCTTCTTCTTAACAAAAAGCACGGGTGCTCCCCAAGGAGATATAATTGGCCGGATAAAACCCCGATCTAACAACTCCTGAATCTGCGCTTTCAGCTCTACTAACTCCTTCAGCGCCATTCTATATTGGGCAATAGACACTGGCGCGGTTCCAGGTAGAAGGTCGATACCAAACTCAACCTCGCGATCTAGAGGCAAACCCGGAAGCTCTTCTGGGAAAACATCAGAAAACTCTCTTACCGTTCGGACATCCCCCACTGTTGATTCCTTAGCCTCCAAGGCACACACATAAGCCACAAATGCCCTACATCCTTTCCTCACCATTTTCTAGGCTTTCAAAGCGGACACCACATTAGATAGGTAGTTCCTTCTCTCACCTAACATCACCACCTCTTCACCTTCAACAGATCTCAGCACCATGCACTTGGCTACATAGTCCAAACTTGCTTGATACTCCACTAACCAATCCATCCCTAAGATCAAATCGAACTCCCCAAAAGGAAGTTCCATCAGTTCAGCCGGAAACACTACCCCTTGAAGTTCTAGGGGTACATCCTTATACAGTTTATTCACTACCACAGAATGACCTAGAGGGCTAATTACAGTTATCTCCCTAGAAGAAATCTCATAGGCTAAGTTCAGAGTTCCCGCTATACTACTGGCAACATAAGAGTGCGTAGAACCAACATCAATCAAAGCAGTATAGGGTAATCCATAAATTAAAAATGTACCGGTTATGACGTCCGGTGCATCGCCCTCCTCTCGACGCCTTGCTGGATAGACCAACCCTGGCTGTCTTGCATCAGTATTCCCGGCACCCCTGCCCGGTGCCCCACGACCTTGCCAGTTACCGTTACCACCCCTGGCTGATCCTCGACCCCATTGCGATTGTTCACCATCTCTTCTGAATTGTGTACGTCCTTGTCCCTCAGACTAAGTCCTAGTTGGCCTCCGCGGACAATCCCTTATCTAGTGATCCATCGACCCACACTCGAAGCACCCTCGTCAGAATCTGTCCAACACTCCCGAATGAGACTTCCACATCGAGCGCACCGTGGCGGCCATCGAGTAGCAAAGAAGGGCTTTGCGGCTTGACTCGATCCGCCAAATCTAACCCTTTTCGAGAATTCCCAGCGGACACGATGGCCCAAATCTCCTCTTATCCCTATTCTGCTCGATTACGCCTCTCGGTCCGCTTTCACCTCCTCGGCTATCTTGGCCTTCTCCACCAGAAAGCAAATTCTCTCTCCGGTGTGGAGTAATCAACACCCATGACTCATCTCTCACCCGTCCTCAAATCGACCATGGCGCTCATGTTCCGTAGCCACGATACTCCCGGGCATAACGGCTCAACCTTAAGAATTACGCCTCATATTCGGATCGACTTACTCCTGGACCGATTCAAAGCAACGCCACGCTGCGCATCTATATAACTAGACCCAATGTACTTCTTACGGTAAGCGCCTTAAAGAAATCCCAAGTGATATCATCGACCATCGCACCATCCCACGATGTGAGCCACCACCGATAAGACTCATCCCGGAGAAGAGACACTATCCCTTTCAGCTTCTCCTCAGCCGTAAAGTACAAATCGTCCATTATGCACTCAGTCGCCTCTAGCCAGTACTCAGCTGTGTTGGGAGCTACACCAGAAATACCCCTAAATACTTCTTCTCCATTAGCCCGGAGTCGTTCTGACACAGATTTCTGAGCCCCCGTTCCAACGCTTGCACCCGCAACTCTCTCTAAAACCCGCAGCATCGCCTGCGACACCACATCATCACCACCCATTTGGTCCTGAAATTCCGTGCCCATAGTCAAGTGGCGAATGCACCTCATTCTCGACCCATGACCAGACCCTACCGGTTCGAAACGGTAATCCTACCCCTACCACGGCCCCGCACCCATTACGCCCGCGTCCTCGAGTGCTCATGACTAGCGTTCACGTCTTAATCTGATTTAAAAATTTTATGAGTTAGCTTTCTTCCACTATTTATTACGGCACAGTCTTAGGAGCAATTTGTTAGAGTAGTTGTTCTCGCAAGTTCACACAGTCCTACGGGCTTCAGTCTCTAAGGTAAAGGTCCTACTACTAGCATTTATAGTGCAAGCATTTAAACCATATAAACAGTAGTTAGGAGACTTACCGTCACGGATTGGTGCCGGAGACTCGGTGCCATGCTTCCTAAAACATGTTTCTCATTCAGACCATTTTGCATACCCCTTCATTGAAAAACAATTTGGGCCTTATGCCCATAGCCGAGCTTTTGAACCAGGCTCTGATACCACAATTATAACACCCCAAACCCGGTCAAAACGCTACAATTGAATCTGGCATGTCATAGGGAAGAAAACATTTTTGGAAAACAAGTTGTTGTCTCAATGTTGAAAAGAAAACCTTTAATTTTATAAAACCCGAATTGTGTTAAGCCATTTGTTAAAATTCTTTCGAAACTTAGTTTTAAAGAAGACAGTGTTGCCTTGTTTTATTGCGTGTTTGACAAATACCCGACAGTAAAAATTTTGGAAAATTCCAAAAATTTGTTAAAGTTTTAAAAACGTCCATTCTACGAGTTTATTAGGCATGCCTTTAGTGTTTAAACGTCGGTTTAAAGAAATTTAATAAAATGAATAATCCCAAAATAAAATCTGAATGGCCTTATTACATAGCGAAAATCCAAACTTAAAGTAAAATAAACCCGAATTAACCTTTTAAACTAAAAACCGAAATTTCTGTGCATGGCCACCTCGAGTCCAATCCCAGCTCCATATCCGCGAACTAGGAATTACCTGCAAAAAGTAATGGAAGGGGTGAGTCACCGAGACTCAGTGTATAAATCCCCATCCGAAAGATGTTAAGCTCTTACACAGTTTCACATGCAACTATGTATTTCATGCAATCCATCCAACCTATCCATCCGAACTCCCAATTCTACCCCTTGTGGCACCTAGCCACTGGTGGTACCTAACCACTGGTGACCGAAGTCACAAAACTCATGTGTGGGGCCAACCCACTGTGGTGCCAGACCACTGGGACGAGTCACAGAATAAGCATATGAGGTACGTAACCACTGGTGGTTCCAAACCACTGAGACTTAGTCACAAAATATCAATATATGGGGCCAACCCACGTGTGGTACCTAACCACTGGTGACAGTCTGATAATCATACCTTCCCCCTCCTCTCATCAAACCCATTTTCATGAACATGCTTTTCAATACAATATAATCATGCTTAACATTTAGGAGTAATCTAATATGGCATATGCAGATTTAACAGAGGCAATTAACGTTAGCCACCAAGATGGACTTACCTGGAGTCCTCGCTTTTACCCACAAGGGTAACTTATCGATTTCTACAGTTATTTCAGCTTTTGACAAATCACAAATAACAACACATTAAACATATGAAGTGTGTAAGAGTTACACACCTGATTACTCGTAACACGATACTTTCTACGTCGACACTCTCGTTAATCGACATTACTGCTATCTGCTTACTACTTTGCTCAGATGCCGGCCCACAGCCCGGTGGCCAATCCCGAATCGCTGACACTGCCCTTTTCTTAAACTTAGGGGCTGGGTTTACAGATCTAACCCCTCCTACCGCTTGGCTAGCATTATAGTCCATGAACACACCTTGATCACCAAAAGGATTAAAGCAGTGAAACGAATAGTAAGGAACTAAGACCCAAAGCTAAACCCTTACCTAAATCGGCAAATCCCGAGGCTCTAGGCTTGATTCACAATCAACGAATCCCGAAAGATCCAAAGTATGCGTCACAACTTCCACCTATAATCGGCCAAGCACCAACATTAAACCAAATAGCCATTCGGCTTTGGCATGAAAGCCCGAAAGAGATTTTATGAAATAAAGGAAATCGCCCCCTTACCTTAACTCGAAAGATTCGATCAACACTTAGCGACGATCGGCACCACACCACCCTAGAGAAGATTCGACTTCCAGAAGAAGAAAAAGAAACAGCTCAGCAGAGTTTTCAGGAAAGATTCGGCCAAGAGAGAAAAGATCAAGAAAAGAAAGAAAGAAGAAAACAATACGATCTTACCAGAGTATGGGTTGAGATTCAACTATGATGAATTCTTCGGGAAAAAGGAACACACAGAATGATTTTGAGATCTAAGAGGTTTAGGCTAGGAGCAAAAGAAAGTGTGATCTTCGGCTTTTAGTGAACGAAAAAGGAATAGATCAAGGTAATGAGAATCAAGGGGGTTTCGGCTAGCAAAGTGTTTCGAAAAGAATAATCAAGATGAAAGGGAGGAAGAAGTGATGATTCGGCTTTAGGAAAAAGATGGAGAGAAAGTATGGAAGGGATTTTGGCTATCGCCAAAGAGAAGAAGAGAAAAGAAAAGCCAATAGGGGTTTCGGCTTTTGAGAGTGAAAGAGAAGGAGAATGAAGAATTATGGACAGTGTGAGCCAAGAGGATTTCGGCAATAGGGAGAGTCTTGTGCCTCAAAGAGAAGAAAATAAAAATAAAAAGAAAACTAAACTCAAACTGAGAAAAAGAACCCTCCTGAACCCCTTAGACACTTTTGGCACAAAGCAAAACAGCCCATATTTGGTACCTACCTCACAAAAGCAGAAATTTGCACCTAAGAAATGACACTACAAGGTCCTATGGCCAATGTAAGTTTCGGCACACCTAGCCACACTAAGAACCGATCCCCTTCCTCCTATACAGAGTTCAATATTCGGCCAACACTGAGCTCCCATGCCCATCCCTCTCTTCTCTCCACAAATTCCTCCTGATCACCCATTCAAACCTGTTTGAATATTTTAAACTCCTAAATTTTCTCTCCTCCACTCATTTGAATCTGTTGACTCGTTCAACAGTCATCCACCAGAGTCCCAGCTGAGTGCAACTCCCCCTTGTCCTTGCGTCAAAAAGAAATGCACAAAGGGGATTCCCGCAGCTCGAACCAAGTCCCCTTCAGCTCCCTGAGGCATCACTCCCCTGTGCCTTAAGTGGCGCCTCCTTGCCACTTTACCAAGGCATTCCTTGTGTCAAAACATACCACCAATTACCATTAACTCCTGTCCCACTCAGCTCCCCCTTCAAAGTTCCCAAAAGAAAATTTTCGCCAAGGCTCTAGCCTACCCCTAGCTCATGCCTGGTCCCCAAAATACCCTAAGCTAGCATGACAACCATACTATCTACATGCAATCAGATAAAATGCAAAGGCCCCAATTTAGGATGTTACAGTTTTACCCCCCTTAAAAATAATTTCGGCCTCGAAATTACCTGGTCAAAAGAGTTGGGGGTATTGCTGCCACATCACATCCTTTGGCTCCCACGTGGCCTCTTCTGTTCCATGATTCTGCCATAACACCTTCACCAAAGGAACTGATTTCCTACGCAGCACATTGACATCCCGATCCAAGATCTGCACTGGTTCCTCCTCAAATGACAAATCTGGGCTCACTTCAATCTCCTCCACTGGCACAAAATGAGACGGATTCGAACGATAGCGTCTAAGCATGGAAACATGAAATACGTCATGGATCTGACTCAATTCTGATGGTAACTCGAGCTGGTAAGCTACTGGTCCCACACGCTTCAACACTCGATAAGGCCCAATAAACCTTGGGCTCAGCTTGCCCTTCCGACTAAATCTCAGTACTTTCTTCCACGGCGACACCTTCAAAAAGACGTTGTCACCCACCGTAAATTCTACATCTTTTCGCTTAAGATTGGCATAGGACTTCTGCCTGTCCGAAGCTTCCTTTAGACGAGCTCGAATCAGCTTAACCTTATCTTCCGTTTCAGCAACCAACTCTGGACCCAACAATTGCCGTTCACCCAACTCCGTCCAACACGTAGGGGTACGACACTTCCGCCCGTATAACGCTTTATACAGTGCCATCTAAATACTTGCCTGGTAACTGTTGTTATACGCAGACTCTGCCAATGGTAGAAATTCCTCCCAAGTACCTCTAAAATCAAAGACACAACCCCTTAACATATCTCCCAGAATCTGAATCACCCTCTCCGACTGCCCATCTGACTGTGGATGAAACGCCGTACTGAAATCCAACCTTGTACCTAATGCCTGATGCAGTGCCTTCCAGAATCTTGACGTAAATCTAGGGTCTCGTCGAAATAATCGACACTCGGCACCCCATGCAACCTTACAATCTACGCTATATATAATCGGCTAACTCTCAAGAGAGTAATCCACACGCACGTGTGTATGAAGAGAGGACTTTGTCGACGATCAACAATCACCCAAACCGAATCCTTCTTGCTAGGCGTGAGGGTAGCCCATTGACAAAATCCATCGTAATCCTTTCCCATTTCCATCTGCGGAATCTTCACCGGTTGCAACAATCCCGAAGGTAAGCGATGTTCGCGCCTTTCACTGGCCGACACGTCAAACACTTGCCCACAAATTCGATTACCTCCCGTTTTAGACTCGCCACCAAAATCGCTCCGTAAATCCGGTACATCTTACTACCTCCAGGGTGCATAGCGTATGGATTGCTATGTGCCTCCTGAAGAGTCCTCTGCCTCAACTCCACATCTTTTGGCATGCAAACTTTTCCCTGAAAACATAACACTCCATCATTTCTCAAGCTATACCCCTCCAATCCACCATTCTGCACTTGCGAACATCTAGCACTTAAGACTTCATCTACTAATTGTTTCTCCTTAACCTGGTTTACCCATGTCGGCTTCACTTGCAGTTCCGCTAACAAACTTCCGTCATCATGCAGACTAAGGTGGCCAAACATTGCTCTTAAGTCTGCTACCACCTTGCGGCTCAATGCATCCGCTACCACGTTAGCCTTACCCGGATGGTACTCAATCGAGCAGTCGTAATCCTTCAACAACTCGATCCACCTCCGCTGCCTTAAATTCAATTCCTTCTGAGCGTAAAGGTATTTCAAACTCTTATGATCTCAGATACACGATAGACTTCTCCCCATACAGTAATGTCTCCAAATTTTTAGGCGAAAACCACTGCACCCAACTCCGGATCATGCGTCGGGTAATTCACTTCGTGAGGTCTTAAGCGCCGAGAAGCATACGCCACTACCTTCCCCTCTTGCATCAGCACACATCCTGCACCGGTATGCGACGCATCACAAGAAACCGTAAACTCCTCCCCGCTTCAGTGAATCAATACCGAGCTTCTGTTAAAATCCTTTTTAACTTCTCGAAACTTTCTTGTTGTTTGTCCGACCATGCAAACGGAACCCTTTCCTCAAAAACTTGGTTAACGGGCGCTGCAATCAAGGAAAACCCTTCCACAAACCTCTCAGTAGTACCCGCTAAACCCGAAAACTCCGAACCTCTCGCCACGCACTTAGGTGGTTTCGATCCGAGATACTTCAATCTTCCGAGGGTCTACTCTAATCCCCTCAGCTGACACCACATGACCCAAGAAATTAACTTCCCTTAGCCAGAACTTGCATTTACTAAACTTTGCGAATAGCTATTTTTCCCTCAGAATTTGCAAAACTACACGAAGATGTACATCATGCTCCTCCTTAGACTTCGAGTACGCCAGAATATCATCTATAAACACCACAACGAATCAATCCAAATACGGTTGGAAAACTCAATTCATCATATCCATAAACGCTGCTGTTGCGTTGGTCAATCCAAACGGCATCACCAAAAATACATAGTGACCGTAACGAGTACGAAACGCCGTCTTATGGATATCCGCCTCCTTAACCTTAAGTTGATGATACCCCGATCTCAGATCTATCTTCGAGAAAACTGATGCTCCCTTAAGTTGATCGAACAGGTCGTCTATCCTCGGCAATGGATACTTATTCTTAATCGTCAACTTATTCAGCTGACGGTAGTCTATACACATTTGCATCGATCCGTCCTTCTTCTTAACAAAAAGCACGGGTGCTCCCTAAGGAGATATACTTGGCCGGATAAAACCCTGATCTAACAACTCCTGAATCTGCGCTTTCAGTTCCACTAACTCCTTCGGTGCCATTCTATATGAGGCAATAGACACTGGCGCGGTTCCAGATAGAAGGTCGATACCAAACTCAACTTCGCGATCTGGAGGCAAACCCAGAAGCTCTTCTGGGAAAACATCAGAAAACTCTCTCATCGTTCAGACATCCCCCACTGTTGATTCCTTAGCCTCCAAGGCACACACATAAGCCACAAACGCCCTACATTCTTTCCTCACCATTTTCTCGGCTTTCAAAGCGGACACCACATTAGATAGGTAGTTCCTTCTCTCACCTAACATCACCACCTCTTCACCTTCAACAGTTCTCAGCACCATGCGCTTGGCTGCACAGTCCAAACTTGCTTGATACTCCACTAACCAATCCATCCCCAAGATCAAATCGAACTCCCCAAATGGTAGCTCCATCAGTTCAACCAAAAACACTACCTCTTGAAGTTTTAGGGGTACATCCTTATACAGTTTATTCACTACCACAGAATGACCTAGAGGACTAATTACAGTCATCTACCTAGAAGAAATCTCATAGGCTAAGTTCAGAGTTCCCGCTATACTACTGGAAACATAAGAGTGCGTAGAACCAACATCAATCAAAGCAGTATAAGGCAATCCGTAAATTAAAAATGTACCGGTTATGACATCCGATGTGTCGCCCTCCTCTCGACGCCTTGCTGCATAGACCAACCCTGGCTGTCTTGTGTCAGTATTCCCGGCACCCCTGTCCGGTGCCCCACGACCTCGCCTGTTACCATTACCACCCCTGGCTGATCTTCGACCCCTTTGCGATTGTTGACCATCTCTTCGAATTGTGTACGCCCTGACCCTCGGGATCGAGTCCTAGCCGGCCTCCGCGGACAATCCCTTATCCGGTGATCCATCGACCCACACTCGAAGCACCCTCATTACTCGTCCAACACTCCCGAATGAGACTTCCCACATCGAGCGCACCGTGGCGGCCATCGAGTAGCAGCGAAGAGCTTTGCGGCTTGACTCGATCCGCCAAATCTAACCCTTTTCTCGAGAATTCAGCAGGACCGATGGCCCAAAACTCCTCTTATCCCTATTCCTGCTCGATTCTACCTCTCGGTCCGTTTCACCTCGTCGGCTATCTTGGCCTTCCACCGTGATAAACAAATTCTCTCCCATTGTGGAGTAATCAACACCCGCAGCTCATCTCTCAGCCCGTCCTCAAATCTGACACAACGCTTGTGTTCCGTAGCCACGATACCCCAGACATAACGGCTCAACCTTAAGAATTCCGCCTCATATTCAGATACTGACTTACTCCTCTAGACCAGATTCAAGAACGCCCTGCACTGCGTAACTATATAACTAGACCCTACGTACTTCCTCTGGTAAGCCGCCTTAAAGAAATCCCAAGTGATATCATCGACCATCGCACCATCCCTGACTTTGAGCCACCACTGATAAGACTCATCCCGGAGAAGAGACACTATCCCTTTTAGGCTTCTCCTCACCGTAAAGTCCAAATCGTCCATTATGCGCTCAGTCGCCTCTAGCCGAGACTCACGGTGTGTTGGGAGCTACACTGGAAATACCCCTAAATACTTCTGCTCCATTAGCCCGGAGTCGTTTCGACACAGATTTCTGAGCCCCCGTTCCAATGCCTGCACCCGCAACTCTCTCCAGAACCCACAGCATCGCCTGCGACACCGCGTCATCACCACCCGTTTGGTCCTGAAATTTCACACCCACAGCTAGCGAGGGCGGTACCTCATTCTCTGAGCCATGACCAGACCCTACCGGTTCTGACATGGTAATCCTACCCCTACCACGACCATGCACATTACGCCCGCGTCCTCGAGTGCTCATGACTAGCGTTCACGTCTTAATCTGATTTAAAAATTTTATGAGTTAGCTTTCTTCCACTATTTATTACGGTACAGTCTTAGGAGCAATTTGTTAGAGTAGTTGTTCTCGCAAGTTCACACATACCTACGGGCTTCAGTCTCTAAGGTAAAGGTCCTACTACTAGCATTCATAGTGCAAGCATTTAAACCATATAAACAGTAGTTAGGAGACTTACTGTCGCGGATTGGTGCCAAAGACTCGGTGCCATGCTTCCCAAAACATGTTTCTCATTTAGACCGTTTTGCATACCCCTTCTTTGAAAAACAATTTGGGCCTTATGCCCACAGCCGAGCTTTTGAACCAGGCTCTGATACCACAATTGTAACACCCCAAACCCGGTAAAAATGCTACGACCGAATCTGGCATGTCACAGGGAAGAAAACGTTTTTGGAAAACAAGTTGTCGTCTCAATGTTGAAAAGAAAACCTTTGATTTTATAAAACCCGAATTGTGTTAAGCCATTTGTTAAAATTCTTTCGAAACTTAGTTTTAAAGAAGACAGTGTTGCCTTGTTATTATTGCGTGTTTGACAAATACCCGACGGTAAAAATTTTGGAAAATTCCGAAAATTCGTTAAAGTTTTAAAAACGTCCATTTTACGAGTTTATTAGGCATGCCTTTAGTGTTTAAACGTCGGTTTAAAGAAATTTAACAAAATGACTAATCCCAAAATAAAATATGAATGGCCTTATTACATAGCGGAAATCCAAACTTAAAGTAAAATAAACCCGAATTAACCTTTTAACCTAAAAACTAAAATTTCTGTGCATGGCCACCTCAAGTCCAATCCCGACTCCATATCCGCGAACTAGGAATTACCTGCAAAAAGTAATGGAATGGGTAAGTCACCGAGACTCAATGTATAAATCCCCATCTGAAAGATGTTAAGCTCTTACACAGTTTCATATGCAACTATGTATGTCATGTAATCCATCCAACCTATCCATCCGAACTCCCAATTCTACCCCTTGTGGCACCTAGCCACTGGTGGTACCTAACCACTGGTGGTTCCAAACCACTGGTGACCGAAGTCACAAATAATCATGTGTGGGGCCAACCCACTTGTGGTACCTAACCACCGGTGACGATCCTGTATATCAATATGTGGGGCCAACCCACCTGTGGTGCTGCACCACCGGGACGAGTCACGAGAATAAGCATATGAGGTACCTAACCACGGTGGTTCCAAACCACCGAGACTTAGTCACAAAATATTAATATGTGGGGCCAACCCACGTGTTGTACCTAACCACTTTGGTGATGATCGATAATCATACCTTCCCCTCCTCTCATCATACCCATTTTCATGAACATGCTTTTCAATACAATATAATCATGCTTAACATTTAGGAGTAATCTAATATGGCATATGCAGATTTAACAGAGGCAATTAACGTTAGCCACCAAGATGGACTTACCCGAGTCCTCGCTTTTACCCACAAGGGTAACTTATCGATTTTACTGATTATTTTGGCTTTTGACAAATCACAAATAACAAGACATTAAACATATGAAGTGTGTAAGAGTTACACACCGGTTACTCGTAACACGATACTTTCTACGTCGACACTCGTTAATCGACACTCATCGCTATCCGCTTACTACTTTACTCGGGATGCCACCCCACGCCCGATGGCCAATCCCGAATCACGCGACACCGCCCTTTTCTTAAACATAGGGGCTGGGTTTACAAATCTAACCCCTCCTACCGCTTGGCTGGCATTAGAGTCCATGAACACACCTTGATCACTAAACGGATAAAAGCAGTGAAACGAATAGTAAGGAACTAAGACCCAAAGCTAAACCCTTACCTAAATCAGCGAATCCCGAGGCTCTAGGCTTGATTCACAACCAACGAATCTCGAAAGATCCAAAGTATGCGTCACAACTTCCACCTATAATCGGCCAAGCACCAACATTAAACCAAGTAGCCATTCAGCTTTGGCATGAAAGCCCGAAAGAGATTTTATGAAATAAAGGAAATCGCCCCCTTACCTTAACTAGAAAGATTCGATCAACACTTAGCGACAATCGGCACCACACCACCCTAGAGAAGATTCAAACTTCGGTAAGAAGAAAAAGAAACAACTCAGCAGAGTTTTCAGGAAAGATTCGGCCAAAAGAGAAAAGATCAAGAAAAGAAAGAAAGAAGAAAACAATACGATCTTACCAGAGTATGGGTTGAGATTTGACTATGATGAATTCTTCGGGAAAAAGGAACACACAGAATGATTTTGAGATCTAAGAGGTTTCGGCTAGGAGCAAAAGAAAGTGTGATCTTCGGCTTTTAGTGAACGAAAAAGGAATAGATCAAGGTAATGAGAATCAAGGGGGTTTCGGCTAGCAAGGTGTTTCAAAAAGAATAATCAAGATGGAAGGGAAGAAGAAGTGATGATTCGGCTTTGGGAAAAGATGGAGAGAAAGGGTGGAAGGGATTTTGGCTATCGGCAAAGAGAAGAAGAGAAAAGAAAAGCCAATAGGGGTTTCGACTTTTTAGAGTGAAAGAGAAGGAGAATGAAGAATTATGGAGAGTGTGAGCCAAGAGGATTTCGGCAATAGGGAGTGTCTTGTGCCTCAAAGAGAAGAAAATAAAAAGAAAAAGAAAACTAAACTCAAACCGAGAAAAAGAACCCTCCTGAACCCCTTAGACACTTTCGGCACAAAGCAAAACAGCCCACATTCGGCACCCACCTCACAAAAGCCAAAATTTGCACCTAAGGAATGACACTACAAGGTCCTATGGCCAATGTAAGTTTCGGCACACCTAGCCACACTAAGAATCGATCCCCTTCCTCCTATACAGAGTTCAAAATTCGGCCAACACTGAGCTCCCATGCCCATCCCTCTATTCTCTCCACAAATTCCTCCTGATCACCCATTCAAACCTGTTTGAATATTTTAAACTCCTAAATTTTCTCTCCTCCACTCATTTGAATCTGTTGACTCCTTCAACAGTCATCCACCAGAGTCCCAACTAAGTGCAACTCTCCCTTGTCCTGGCTTCAAAAAGAAATGCACAAAGGGGATTCCCACAGCTCGAACCAAGTCCCCTTCAGCTCCCTGAGGCGTCACTCCCCTATGCCTTAAGTGGCGCCTCCTTGCCACTTTACCAAGGCATTCCTTGTGTCAAAACATACCACCAATTACCCTTAACTCCTGTCCCACTCAGCTCCCCCTTCAAAGTGCCCAAAAGAAAATTTTCGCCAAGGCTCTAGCCTACCCCTAGCTCATGCCTGGTCCCCAAAATACCCTAAACTAGCATGACAACCATACTATCTACATGCAATCAGATAAAAAGCAAAGGCCCCGATTTAGGATGTTACAACTCCAACCTCTTGAGTATTCAAAACAAAGGCGAGATAGGACTTACACCCTTTTCTCAAACATTTCTCAGCCACTAGGGAAGAAATCATTTCTGGTAGACTATCCGATCCACCTGATTCAACCCGAAAAACATCTCCATTCTCACATTTCAATTCGATAAACTTACTACCACAGTTCACTAAGACATCATGGGTAGTCAACCAATCCATGCCAAGAATTAAGTCAAACTCATCAAACGGCAACAACATAAGGTTTGCCGAAAAGCAATGACTCTTAATCAACAAAGGGCAATTCTTACACACCTTGTCCACTAACACATGCTTACCTAACGGGTTTGACACCTTAACTACAGTATCCGTAAACTCAATGGTCATACTCAAACTAGATGCCAATCTCATGCAAATATAGGAATTAGTAAACCCTGGATCTATTAAAGCAATAAAAAAGGTGTCAAAAAGAGAAAAAGTACCCGTTATTACATCTGAGGAGGATGCCTCTTCACGAGCGCGAATGGCATACCTCCTCGCAGGTGCCCGGCCCTCCGGTCTCACAGCAGAGTCTTTGGATGCACCTCTACCACTAGTCCCACCTCTCAGGTTCCTTGGTGGTCTACCCCTTGCAGACACATCGCTAGGTCTTGTCTCTTGCTTCTCTTCCTTGTCATCCCTCTCATGGATATTTCGGATAAAATGGTCGGGGGAACCACACTTATAACAACTTTGGTTGTTTCCCCAACACTCTCTGGTATGATACCTACCACAACTTGGACACTCCGATTTGTTCTTCGGATTGCCCACACTTTCCATCGAGGTGGCTTGGACTCTCGAACCCGAACGAGTGTTGTCCAAGTCTCGACATGGATATCCCACTAGTGTTGTCGTCCGAGGATTCACTTCCTTGGATCTTTTCGACTGGGCTTGATATGATTTTCCCATTAGTCGTTTTCTCACATTTCGGGCTTCACTCACAGCCCTTCTCTTTTCCTTACTCAATTCTTCGGCCTTACTCGTCCTTTCAACCAACACAACAAACTCTTTCAACTCCAAAATACCCACTAGGAGCTTAATATCCTCGTTCAGTCCATCTTCAAACCTTTTACACAAGATGGTTTCCATCGACACACATTCTTGCGCGTACTTGCTAAGCCAAACAAATTCGCGCTCATATTCTGCTATTGTCATTCTTCCTTGCTTCAGCTCAAGGAATTCCTTCTGTTTCTGATCAGTAAACCACTGGCTTATATACTTCTTTTGAAACTCTTCCAGAAATAAGTCCCACGTCACCCGTTCTTTCGGGACTACCGACGTTAACGTCTTCCACCAATGGTATGCTGAGTCCCTCAGCAAAGATATGACACACTTCAGGTTTTCTTCAGGTGTACAAGAGAGTTCATCGAATACTCTCATTGAGTTCTCTAGCCAGAACTCTGCCCTCTCGGGGTCATCATCTACCTTAGCTCTAAACTCCTCACCCCTGTGTTTCCTAATCTTATCCGCCGGGGGTTTCGATATCCTCACTACATCAATACCTTGATGAGCCACTGGAATTAGCTGAGGTATAGGAGGAGGTGGAGGAGGTTGAGCATTAGGGTTCGCTCGAACATAATCCGAGTACCAATTACTCATCATCTAGAAAAAGGCTTCCCGAGCCTCTTCCCCTTGACCCCTAACCTCGGGTCCACTCTCAACACGCGCGATTCCTTACGCAGGAGCCGGCGTATTACTAGCTACTTCATCAGCAGTCGATTGATCAGGATCCATATACTATATAAAACAAGGTTTAAAATCATCAAAAACCACCACACTATCATTGTAGACTTATGGTATGTATAGCTAGACCCTTACACTCGCTACGGTAGTCCTAGAACCGACTAAACCATAACTCTGATACAACTAAATTTAACACCCCTTACCCGTATTCTACACCGGAACTGGGCTCGAGACATTACCGAGTTAAAACCATTTGATCGCCACTTAGGCTCAACGTGACTACTCTCAATAGCTACCACAACTACCTCCATAAGGACCTACGGGGTCTTAAACATACATGCGAGAGCTTTCGAGTCTCTATCGAAACTTTATCGAACTTAAAATTTCTTTCACTTAGACAAGAGTCACATGCCCATGTGGAATGGGACACACCCGTGTGCCCGCAAGAAATGCCCGTGTCTTCCACCTGTGGTCGACACTGACTAAATTCACATGGCTTGGACACGCCCGTGTTCTCCACCCGTGGTGAACACTGACCACTTTACACAGCCTAGGCACACGCCCGTGTGGCTAGCCCGTGGTCTATTCTAACTTAAAATGCTAACGTGCAATGGACACACGGCCAAGTCACACGCCATGGACTGGCCGTGTGTCATACATGGCCTAGACACACGCCCGTGTGTCTACCCACATGGACAAGAACAAATCTATTTGTCATGCCCTTCTCACCCCTCTAGCATACACAACAAGTACTCATTCAACACATCCATAACCATCTCATAATGAAAATAATCTTACATGGATAAATACATCTTTTCATATAATAAAGTAGCCAACAACCATGGCATTATACAAAAATAGTTTATCCATCTAATGGCCAACACATCTTAGCCAAAACAAAAAAAATTCACTAACTTATCTGGCCCCTATACATGCCATATACAAAACATTAAGTCTAATGTACCAGAGTGTGCTGATAGTGTGGGCGATCTTCTGATTAATCGGCGTATCACGATTCAATCCTTGTTCACTATAAGACAAGGGAAAAGAAAGGAGTAAGCTTTGAGCTTAGTAAGTTTACACATAAACAATTTAAGCATTCTAGTATAAGCTAAACAACAATTAGCATTATACTAACATATGTAATTCACATCCACTAGTATGCTTACTCTTTCTATCCCTTACCACATCTCCAACACATCATGACTCACATACTCATAATCATTGGCATGCACCGCTACACTCAATAGCACATTTACTCAAAATACAACACATCATTATTTCTCAATAATACATCCACACAACTAAATTACTCGGTGGTTTCGCACTTAGCCCACCACAATCAGATCATAAGGTAACATCGCACATAGCCTACCACAAAGGATAATTATAGTGATTCCGCACATAGCTCACTAAATAATATGCTTAACAATAGTATCGCACACAGCCCATCATTGTTAAGTATCAAGGTGGTATCGCACTTAGCCCACTATCAAGCATTATCACTACACATTCACATGTCTACTTGTAATATATTCATCCATTCACAACTACTATCTCATTCATTCCACTAGAATTGAATAGGTTCTCAATCATGCTACACATTAGCTAGCATTAACAATGTATACGCTTAAATGCATCGTTCATACGTAAACTTACCTCGGTACTCAAAAAGTATGGAGATGTTCAATTTAGTCCACGACCTTGCCCTTACCTCGGTTAAGATATGGGCTTCATCTTTCTTGATCTAAAATGACAAATCAACCCGTTCAATACACACATTGACTAAATTGACCCTTATCTCATACTTTAGCAAAATTACCATTTTGCCCCTAAACTTCCTCATATTTATACTTTTGCCCCAAAGCTCGTAAAGTGATTTTCATTCAACTTTCTAGCCTTTCATGCTTATCCGAATCATTTACTCAACTAAATCAATCATCAATTCTCACTAAATCACCCATGTATGACCAATCTCAAGACTTTTACAAACTAGTCCCTACATGCATTTTTCATGGAATTCACTTAGCAAAAGATGTTTCTACTACATCAAGCTTTCATATTATTCCATAAAACATCAAAATACATGCATGCCATACATGATTACATCTTTTAACATCAATCCTAGCTCAACATATAGCTAAAAATAGCTTACTCATGTTACTAGGACTTCAAAAATATGAAGAATATCAAAAACGGGGCTTGGATGCACTTACGAGCAAGCTTGAAAAATTGAAGAGCGCTAACAATGGCTTCTTGAAATTTTTGGCAGCTTGGAGAAGAAGATGAATGAAATTTTGTCATCCTTTTCCCTTTTTAATCACTTAATTGACAAATGACCAAAATGCCCCTTAGTCAAACTTTTCCAATACCATCCACTCATGCCCATTTTTGTCCAAAAATTAAAATTTGGAAAAATTACTATTTAAGGACCTCTAATTGATAATCCAAAGCTATTCATACAAATAGCTTCTAGAATCTCACATTTTGCAACTTTTGCAATTTAGTCCTTTTTGGACAATTCAACCGCAATTTAACAAAATTGCTTCATGAAACTTTCACACTAACATGAAAACATAGCATAAACCTCAAAACTCATACATATACCTCAGATTTGTGGTCTCGCACCACTATTCTGACTAGGCCCTAAATCGGGATGTTACAATATATGTGAAATATGCTTGACATGAATGGTGTTTGTGGTTGGATATATTAGTAGAGAAATATGCATGATATAAGTATGTTGTGTGTTAAAATATGCTTAAGGCTTAACTCAGAATAAATAGAGCTCGTGATAGCTCATTTGTTAAATTGGATTTAGGTGAGGTTGATGATTAAGTTTAAGTTATGCTTAGTTATTAATTTATTAATTGAGATGTCTAATTTATAACATGAGTTGGTTTGAACATTAACTATAAATGTATCATGTATTGTATATTATATAAAATGTTCAAGCATGAAATAATTCAATTTGGTTGCGTGAAAGAAAGTTTGGCACAATTTAAAGTATATAAAATTAACATGCGAAATATATGATCTTCCTTGTTTTTTTTCTTTAAAATGGTTTAAAATATCAAGGACAAATATGCATAGTGATGTGTTAAATTGTGTATGTTTTGGCTTTATAATTGTCTTGAAAATGTGGTCCGAGCTAATAGATAATGTGTATGTTAATTCGGCTATGATAATTGCTTATGTAACAAAAATTTGAGGTTATAATTTTGTAGTTTATAAAAGGTTAGCCGAATAAGTTTAGGTAATGTAATAATTAGTTATTTACAAGTATGTTATGCATATTCAATAGTAAACAATTTGATTTAATTTTTGGTAATTATTTGTACTCAAATTGATCCTAATAGTTTGATTATATGCGCATATGTGTGTCTGTTCATTGGTATTTGGACATGTGAAATACGACTATTATTAGTTGTTATTTATGTTCAAGAATGTTTTAATTTGATAAGGTTTATGCACATAACCTTGTTATGAAATAAAATGGCTAAGTATATGGTAAGTTTGGTAATTGCTAAATAAGCGAAATTGAATTAATGGATGGCTTATTGCATGCTAGGTATGAAATGATTATATGTACGAATATACATAGGTTATTATGATTCGGTTGAAATGTTGAAGCATGCAACTTTATTTTGTTTGAATGATTCAGTATATGTACTTTGGTTTAATTATAAAACATGCGAAT
The DNA here is from genome assembly GCA_025698515.1 of Gossypium sturtianum. Classification (NCBI taxonomy): domain Eukaryota; kingdom Viridiplantae; phylum Streptophyta; class Magnoliopsida; order Malvales; family Malvaceae; genus Gossypium; species Gossypium sturtianum. The sequence goes on along the minus strand of CM046947.1, from coordinate 42,112,258 downwards.
TTGGTGAACTATGAATTGTTCTTTATGTTCATAAATGTTTAATGTGATTACAGTGACATGCGTAAGTTATAATAATATCAATGTTATGTTCAGCTTTGATTTAATGTGATATGATTTTTTTTTTAAAAAAAACTTTATATGCCTGTTATGATCTGAGTTTTGTTTGGTAATACCTGATAAACCGTAATAGTAACATATTTTATCTCCACATTTAGCATGCTTTTGGATGATTTATCCCTTGAATTATGGAATTTGGTGCTCTTAATCCTTTAATTTCATGTTTTATACTCAGGAGAGCATAGGAGGATGAAAAGAACGGAAAACGGGCTTAAAACGGGCCAATTGGGACAAAGTAGGAAATCAACATGGCCTGGTCCCAAAGCACACGACCGTGCCCCTTAAGCAGGCTCGAACACGGCCTGAAGTCGATTCATACGGGCGTGCCACACAGGCGTGTCCCTGCCGTGACAAAGAGGATTTCACTCAGAATAGGATACTTAGAGGCAAAGAAACACATTCCAAAGCCTATATAAACACCCAAAAGGCCAACCTTTAGGGGGGCGTCCAGCTAGGCCAAGGAGCCGAGCCAAAGAGGTCAGAATCGTGGGATTTACTCGAGAAAAGCCAGTTGATTCATCTCAAGAAGCTGAAATCATACTCAAGACGGCAGATCTCTCCTTCAATTCCTTTAGGGGGTTTTAGGGTTTTCTTATGTTTTGTTTTATCATTTCTTCTGAGATGTATTCTTTTATTATTATGAACTAAACCCCTCAGATACTTGAGGGGGATGAAACCTAAGACGGATCTGGTTATTATTTTCTGAACTATATGATAAATACTTGATTTGTTCTTAACTATGTGTTCTTAATTCTTACTTTGATATTTCAGGGTATTGATTCAAGTATTGATGTGCTTAGGCAGTGGAGCAAAAGTCCCTGTCTAAGAGTAGATCTAGCATAGTTAAGCGGAGTTGATCGCAACCCTAGACATAGGATGACGAAAATCTTCCAGATTAGGGTCAAACCTAATATGGGAGTCCATAGATCGAGTTAATGCAATTCTAGGGGTTTTAATTAGAAAGATATTTCAATTAATCAACCTCGGGTTAGACGTTAGTAGCCTCGACGGAGGTATTAATATACCTTAGGGAATCATACGGATAAAGTCAAGTGAATAAATTGTCTGGTTCAGAGTTAGATAACAAGTGAAGTCTAGGTGGATTCTTCCTTGGGTATTGTCTTAATCGATTGGTTTTTCCACAAGTATTTCCCCAAATCATTCTCTTTGTCTTAGCGTCTTTAGCTTAGTAATTAGTTAATTTTAGATTAAACAATAATTCACTTCAATTCTTGGGCTAAATAATAGAAAGAAAGTTAGTATTAGTACTTTTGGTTCCTTTGGGTTCGGTATTTCGGTCTTGCCATTAAACTATACTACTGTTTGATAGGTGCGCTTGCCTCAATCGTTGTCACAGTTAGTTTCTAGGCTAGATCATTCATTGTATAAATTTTAAGACTCTGACATAACGATAAAGTTTTTGGCACCGTTTCCGGGGAACTATAATATTAAGAACGCTTAATTTTTATTACTTTAGCCATTTTTATTTTTGCGACTTACTTTTATTTTGTTTTTAACTTTGCTAATTTTTCTTCTTTTATTTGTTCCTAGCAGGTACCTCTAGTTTATGACTAGAAGGAACCTGATAGGACCCTTAATTTTTTACAGTGAAATAAAACATACCGCTCGCAGAAATCGAAGAGATGTCACTAAATAATTATCAATGGCAAGACATTAGGACAATGCCTAATAAAGCAACCGGTGTTTTCAACCTTGACGCGGTCACCATGTTATCTAACCAGGTAGAGCTTTTAAATAAAGAATTTGATGGTTGGTATGGTTCTACGCAGGTACATCTGGTAATACAGTACGATACAAATGGAGGAGGGGTGAACAACACAGAATATCTATCCTACAACCCTAGCACAGAGAACGAACAAGTCAACTATATGGGTAACTATTCTAGACCTCAAAATAATCCCTATAGTAACACTTATAATGCAGGTTGGTGGAACCATTCCAATTTCTAGTGGGATGGCCAAGGAAATCGGAGACAACAACCCCTCCCTGGGCTTTCAACAACCACCTTACCAGCGGGAAAAAAAAAGCTGAACCTTGAGGAGATGCTAACAAAATTTATCGCGGTGTCAGAAACCCATTTTCAAAACAACGAGACAATGCTCAAAAATCAGCAGGAATTAGTTCAAGGGATCGAGAACCAAATAGGTCAGCTTGCTAAGCTGATCTCAGAAAGACCATAAGGTATCTTGCCTAGCAACACCGAAACTAACCCAAGAGAGCAACCGCAAGAAATAACTGCTCACGATAATGAAGGGTTAGATGAACAAAAATTGAAGCAAGAGAATATGGTAGAGGAAGGTAAGGTTGAGGTAAGCCATGATAAACCAAAACTGGTAATTACAGAGTACAAACCTCGTGTGCCATACCCAATGTAATAAAGAAAGACCATACAGAGGAACAATTCGGTAAATTTCTTAAACTTCCAAAGAAATTACATATTAACTTACCGTTTCTTGAAGCTCTTTCACAGATGCCAAATTCAAGGAAATTTTCAAAAGAGTTTTTGACAAACAAACGGAAGTTAGACGATACGTCGCATTTGGACCTAAACGCAGTGTGCTCATCAATTCTACGAAAGAAACCACCACGTGAGCTCACATTTCGTGTAAGTGACGAAACGATCAGTCTTCAGGTTCTTGACACGGCTAGGACATCGGGTATTAAAGGTGGAACCAATCACTTCAAAGTTGGGAACCAGGTACTCTCAGATACAACGACCCTCGAATAGTTGCTTCAGAACTTAATACAAACGGTGTGACTCCTTTTACGGTACTTAAGGTCTTTCCATACGGAACGGTCGAGGTAACACATTATAATTTTGGTACTTTTGATGTAAATATTACCCGACTCAAACCATATGTTGATAGAATTGATAGTAAGAAAAAAGAGTTTCGAATCTGTAAACCACCATGGCCATACGAATAACAGGTAAGTCTAGCTCAAGAATTTAAACGAGCACTTCTCGGGAGGCAACCCGAGCACTAACCCCACTAATGTCCATATATTTGAATTTTAGCATCTAACTAAAAACTAACCAAATTTTTAGGCGTAGGTTTCCATACCACACGACCTTGCACATGGGCGTGGCCGTGGCCGTGTGGACACCACGAGTATGCATATCGGTGTGGCAGATATCATGCAGAAATAGGAAAAAAAATTTCCCCAAGACACGGGCTCTGACTAAATGTCACGGTCATGCAACGCGGCCGTGGTCGAAACTGCCTAAAGAACATGGGCTGAGATAAATCCACACGGCCGTGCGAGGCGGCCGTGGTCGATATTATCAGCTTTTTCACATATCGCCGCCACCACCATCTCGAGATCACTCCGATGATGAAGACCTTTGAGTCCTTTTTATTCTTATTTATTTATTTATTTTTATTTTAGTTCATTTTCCTTTATTATTAAACTCTTTAAATTTTTAAGTATAATTTTATTTCTTTTATCTCTGGCTGTTTAACTCTCGAGTAACTATAACAAACGTCCATTAAATAAGAACTCCCTAAAAACTTTACTGATGACTTCGCAATTTAAAAAGGTTCAAGGTGCCACTCAAGGAACGAACACACCACCGGAGTATTCTCCACCACCTTCACCTATGCCTCGTCATCATGTTCATCATTGATCATCCTCCAAGGATTTCATCCATAATTCAGGAAGTTTCACTTCTCCCTCTCTTTTGATTTTCTTAAAATATTGTTCATAAATATCTTTGTTCGTTGAGGACAATGTACATCTTAAATGTGGGGGGGTGAATTTTATCGTGAAAAAGTGCCTAACTTTTTGCATTATTCTCAAATTCTTGAATTATGTCTTGTTCTTAAGTAATTCTCTCATATTACTGTTAGAATGAAAATTCCTTTGATTTATGGTTTTCATTGATATGTTTTGGATTAAGTCATTGATAATTGAGCAGTGATGATTTAAACTTTAGGAGACTAGAGAATCAAGCAGGATAAGTCTATTTTTCAGAAGTAAAATTTTTGTTAGGTTGTCTACCTGAATCTAATGATTATCTTGAAGTTTGAAATTTACAAGGTTGATATCAAAAAGCCCATAATTTTTGTGAGATTTTGAGCCTTTCAGAGCATATTCTTTTTCTTACTCACTTTATTGATTATGAGTGTGTCAATATTGATTTGTTATTCTAGAACTTGCTTCGATTATACATGTCGAGACCGCACCTTTGATTTGATATACAGAGATGATAAAGGCACCTAGGTTTTAACCCACTTACTCCACTAAGAGCCTACCCTCGCAATTAACCCCTAGTAAAACCCTTTGATCCTAACAACCCTTTTATTGACTCACCCTCAACATTAACCAAAAACCATTATTGTTGAAATCCCTTTAATTAATTTGACCCACATTAAATCGAGGTCTGATTTGAACAGATTACTTAGCTAAACTAGGCTTTCCATTTCAGTTGTTAATTTCTTTATTATTGTATGATTTTTTCTTTAAAAAAATGAAGTATATTCATTATTAGTTCTATGTTATTTGAGCTCAAATTGTAATTTCATTATCTTTAGAAGAAGCTCATGTTATTAGTATTAAGTTTCCGTGATATAATTATTAAGTACAACTTTTTAGTTAGGTAATTTGTCAATTCAGTCTCGATTCTAACACTCTAATTCAGCCTTTATCCACACCTTTAACCCAAGCCCCGTTACAACCCATAAAAGACCTTTTGATTTGTGTATCATATCATTTTACAGTGGTGGAGATTTGATTTTCATGCAAGCCTATGGGATTAACTTTTCATGTTTGACTTCTGAATGCTTATTTTTGAACCTTAAACACTTTGAGTGATTTGAGTGAATCTTTATTGAGGATGTTAATATTTGTCGATTTTGAATTAAAGGTAATTATTTAGGTAAGGGGAAACACCTATTTTTCATACTATAAAAACTATGACTTTGATTATTTGAATCTTTAGGAACCTTCCGGTTAAATTATCAATGTATGAATTACCTATGAATTATAATGAAACACTGTTGATGAAGGTTATGAATTGAGGAAGTTCGTTTTAATTACAAGTTGAGAACTTTGCTTGAGGACAAGCAAAAGCTTAAGTGTGGGGGTATTTGATAAACCGTAATAGTAACATATTTTATCTCCACATTTAGCATGCTTTTGGATGATTTATCCCTTGAATTATGGAATTTGGTGCTCTTAATCCTTTAATTTCATGTTTTATACTCAGGAGAGCATAGGAGGATGAAAAGAGTAGAAAATGGGCTTAAAATGGGTCAAATGGGCCAAAGTAGGAAATCAACACGGCCTGGTCCCAAAGCACACGGCCGTGCCCCTTAAGCAGGCTCAAACACGGCCTGAAGTCGATTCACACGGGCGTGCCACACGGGCATGTCCCTACCGTGAAAAAGAGGAATTTCACTCGGAATAGGATACTTAGAGGCAAAGAAACACATTCCAAAGCCTATATAAACACCCTAAAGGCCAACCTTTAGGGGGGCGTCCAGCTAGGCCAAGGAGCTGAGCCAGAGAGGTTGGAATCGTGGGATTTACTCGAAGAAAGCCAGTTGATTCATCTCAAGAAGCCGAAATCATACTCAAGACGGCGGATCTCTCCTTCAATTCCTTCAAGGGGTTTTAGGGTTTTCTTATGTTTTGTTTTATCTTTTCTTCTGAGATGTATTCTTTTATTATTATGAACTAACCCCTCAGATACCTGAGGGGGATGAAACCTAAGACGGATCTTGTTATTATTTTCTGAACTATATGATAAATACTTGATTTGTTCTTAACTATGTGTTCTTAATTCTTGCTTTGATATTTCAGGGTATTGATTCAAGTATTGATGTGCTTAGGCAGTGGAGCAAAAGTCCCTGTCTAAGAGTAGATCTAGCATAGTTAAGCGGAGTTGATCGTAACCCTAGACATAGGATGACGAAAATCTGCCGGATTAGGGTCAAACCTACTATGGGAGTCCATAGATCGAGTTAATGCAATTCTAGGGGTTTTAATTAGAAAGAGATTTCAATTAATCAACCTAGGGTTAGACGTTAGTAGCCTCGACGGAGGTATTAATATACATTAGGGAATCCTACGGATCAAGTCAAGTGAATAAATAAATGCAGTTCAGAGTTAGATAACAAGTGAAGTCTAGGTGGATTCTTCCTTGGGTATTGTCTTAATCGATTGGTTTTTCCACAAGTATTTCCCCAATTCATTCTCTTTGTCTTAGCGTCTTTAGCTTAGTAATTAGTTAATTTTAGATTAAACAATAATTCACTTCAATTCTTAGGCTAAATAATAGAAAGAAAGTTAGTATTAGTACTTTTGGTTCCTTTGGGTTTGATATTCCGGTCTTGCCACTAAAGTATACTACTGTTCGATAGGTGCGCTTGCCTCAATCGTTGTCACAGTTAGTTTCTAGGCTAGATCATTCATTATATAAATTTTAAGACTCTGACATAACGATCAATACCTCATAACCCTAATCCGGTGACGGATACGGGTTAGGGGTGTTACATTTTATTGGTATTAGAGCTATGGTTTAGTCAGTTCTAGGACTACCATAGCGTATGTGAGTCTAGCTATACCTGCCATATTAAATCTCCGATAGTGTGATATCTCCCGACTCTAACGAAGATTGTTTTTATGAGATAGATAAGTTTTCCAATTAAGCTAATTCTGATAGTACAGAAGTAAATATTCAAATATTTGAGTGGAAATATGTTGATGATGAGTTGAGACTCATAAAGGTAAGAATCAAATTGTATGACATGTTGTTATTGATAAATGTTGTAATTATATGAGCATATGAGATATGATAATTGCTATTTGTAATGTTCTGATTGTGAAATAGTGATTTAAGTTGGCATATGAACAATGTGTTAAGAATAAAAGTGATTAAAAGCAAAAGTTTATTAAATGATTTTAGAATGTGAAATTAGTAATGAACTGACTATTTGTGATAGTATGTATTATGTGTAATTATGTGAAAGTTAAATTTGAGGCTTTACTACCCTCACCCCCTTATCAGAAAAATGTTACAATTTTATTATAAGAGTTGGAATGAATAAGCTCATGAGTGTGGAGTTATAGAAATCCGTGTTTGAAAGATTAGTAATATGGTCAGAAAGGATAATGAACCAGCAAATAAAGACAGTACTAAAAGAGATATTGGACAGTTCTGATGACTACTCAGATTACGCAAAGACATTGTTAAAGAAGAAGTTAACTCCGATTAAATGATTTATTCAGGTATGTTATCTAAAGAAAGTATTAACTAGAAGCTTTTCTGAATTGATTTCTATTAGTGATGAGATAATATGAAAACTTCTGATGACAGAATTAAACAGTGGATTAATGTTTGAATTGTGTTGATGGTTGAATGCAATGGTTATAGTTGGGTAGTTATTATGATTCCATTTGGACATTCTATGTGTACATTTATCCTCAGAAGTATATGTGACTGTTTAATTTCAGAAAGAAAGTTTTATCGTATGAGAACCTTAGCTAAATATATTAATAGACGAAAGCATCGTTGATCTGTTTGGGTTATATTCGACATTGTTATGTCTTACTTTGATAATTTATTCCATTGTGTGGATGTGAAAGTCGTCGGTAAAATCTGTATGAGGCTAATATTTTGTTTCTATTGGTTATTGCTCTGTTGAATATACGTGAAGATTATATTACTTCTGTTACTGTGGATTTCAGTATTTATGAGTGACATTGTTCTTTCTGGACATTTATGGGATATCATCGGAACTAATATCATTCTATATGAGTTGTAAATTTTCAGATATCCTGTGTAACTCCAAATGTTGAAATTTCATTATTCCGGTATTTTTATGATTCCATGTGATTATCTACATGAGATCTCTATTTGACAGAGATGACTATGTCTATTACGATTATAATTTCTGGCTTGAAAAGTGAGAGTACAGTGGTACCGTTCTTAGAGTTATAGAAGATGTGTTTCTACAATGGTTGCTATTTAAATCATATTTGATTCCTTTCTGTGTTCAGTTGCTTCATTAATAGCTGGGATAATATTCATTATAGGATTGAGACATTGTTCCTAGTAAGGCTCAATGATTTCTATTTGGTTAAGGTGATTTTAGTATAATTCAGAGTTTCGATGATTAATATATGAGACAGCTTTATTATAAACTCTTTTCTAGTTCTCGTGAAGGTTCGACAGTGATAAAAGTGAAGATGATAGAAGATCAAGATTAATTTGTATAATGATATGTCTTGGGTCATCCTTCTAATGAGAAGAAAGATTTCTTTGAAAAGACCGATTCAATAGTTAGTATGATTTGAATTATTTGATTGAAAAGTTAATTGGGATATATGTATTTGAATTTATCTACGAACTAGAAATAAACTTTGAACGTACATGTATGAATTAAAGGATAGATTGAAAGAAGAATTTGTATTCTTAAAGACTCTAATTTACTAAAGACTATTTTCCAAACGAGGTACGGACACTATGAGTTTCTGGTTATGCCTTTCGGACTTACTAATGCACCTGCTATTTTCATGGATTTTATGAATCGAATCTTTAGACAGTATCTTGATCGGTTTGTGGTATTATTCATAGATGATATTTTGATCTATTTCCGTGATGAAACCGAGCATGCCAAATTTCTGAGATTTGTGTTGCAGACTATGCGAGATCAACAGTTGTATGCGAAATTCAGTAAATGTGAGTTCTGGATATGCGAAGTTAGTTTTCTGGGTCACGTTGTATCAGCATCGGGTATCCGGGTTGATTCGAGTAAGATTTCAGCTATATTTGATTGGAAACCACTAAGAAATGTCTCTAAAGTTTGAAGTTTTCTAGACTTGCTGGTTATTACAGACGGTCTGTGAAAGATTTCTCTATGATCGCGACACCTATGATGAAGCTGTTACAGAAAGATGTTAAGTTCGAGTGGTCAGAAAAGTATCAGAAAAGTTTTGATCAGTTGAAAACTCTATTGACAGAAGCTCCAGTGTTAATTCAGCCAGAATCGGGTAAAGAATTTGTTATTTACAATGATGCATCTTTGAGTGGTCTAGGTTGTGTTTTGATGCAGGAAGGCAAAGTCATAGCTTATGCCTCTAGACAGTTAAAGCCGCACGAAAAGAACTATCCGACACATGATTTGGAGTTAGCAGCTATTGTGTTTGCATTGAAGATATGGCGTCACTATCTGTTCAGTGAGAAAAGTCATGTTTATTCTGATCATAAAAGTCTGAAGTATTTGATGACTAAGAAAGATCTGAATTTGAGACAGCACCGATGGTTAGAGTTGTTAAAACACTACGAGCTTATGATTGACTATCATTCGAGAAAAGCTAATGTTGTTGCTGATACTTTAAGTCAAAAATCATTATTTGCTTTGTGTACAATGAATGCGCATATGGTTATATCTGATGATGGTTTGATAATAGCTGAATTAAAAGCAAGACCGTTATTTGTTCAACAAATTTGTGATACTTAGAAAGTTGATAATGAATTGTTAGCAAAGCGAGCTCAGTGTGAAGCGAATATTGAATCTGAATTCCGAGATGATAAAAATGATTGTTTGAGGTTCAGAAATCGAATATGTGTTCCGAGAAATTCAGAGTTAATTTAGATGATTTTGAACGAAGCTTACAGCAGTGGGTTATATGTTCATCTGAGTAGTATGAAAATGTATAATGATCTAAAACAGTTCTATTGGTGGTCTGGTATAAAACGAGACATATCTGACTTTGTTTCGAAATGCTTAGTCTGTCAGTAAGTAAAAGCCGAGCATCAGGTACCTTCTGGTTACTTCAGCCAATTATGATACCCGGGTGGAAATGGGACAGAGTCACGATAGATTTTGTATCTTGTTTACCTTTGACATCGAGCAAAAAAGATGCAATCTGGGTTATTGTGGATAGAATGACTAAATATAGTTTACCTTTGATTGAATTTGCTCATAATAATAGCTTTAAATCTAGTATCAAAATGGCACCTTATGAGGCTTTGTAAGGTCGTAAATGTCGTACACCATTGTATTGGACTGAGCTCAGTGAAAATAAAATACACGGGGTTGACTTGATCAATGAAACAGAACAAAAAGTGATAGTGATCCGTGATAGCTTAAAAGCTGCATCAGATCGTCAAAAGTCATATGCAGATTTAAAACGTAAAGATATTGAGTTTCAGATCAGAGATCAAGTGTTTTTGGCAAGCTGAGTCCGAAATTTATTGGGCCATATGAGATCATAGAGCGTATCGGGCCATCGCTGTAAATCAGAGTTTTAAAATTTATAAAAGAATGATCGAACCTGGAAACTAACTCTGATAACGATTGAGGCAAGTGCACCTATCGAACAGTAGTATAGCTTAGGCAAAACCGGATTATCAAACCCAAAGGAACTAAAAGTACTAATACTCACCGTCTTTTTATTATTTAGCCTTAATATAAAGTGATGGTTGTTTAAACTAAAACTAATCTACTTACTAAGCTAAGATGCAAAGACAAAAAGAATGAATTCGGGAAATAACTTTTGGGAAAACTCAGTTGACTCAAGCGATACCCTTAGGAAAAATCCACCTAGACTTCACTTGTTATTTAACCTTGAACCATATGATTTATTTACTTAGTTTGATCCGTGAGACTCCCTAACGTATATTAAACCCTCTCTCAAGGAGAATAACGTCTAACCCTAGGTTAATTAGTGGAACTCTGTTCGCTTATAATAACCCCCTAGAATAGCAGTAAATTGATCTGTGGACTCCCATATTAGGTTTCACCCTAATCTGGTAAAATCTCGTTACCCTATCTCTAGGCATGCGATCAACTCCGCTTAATTATGTTGGATCTACTCTTAGGTAGGTCTATTCCTCCTCCACCTAAGCACATTAGATTTGGATTATGCTCACATAATTAAGAACAAACTAAGTTATTATCATATAATTCAAAAATCAAATAACAAGATTCATCATAGGTTTCATCCCCTTCGGGTATCCAAAGGTTTAGTTCATAAAAAAAAAGACAACATTTCAAGAGAAAAGATAAAACAAAACATAAGAAATCCCAAAAACCCCCTGAAGGAATTGAAGAGAAGATCCTCCGTTTTGAGTAGAATTCCGGCTTCTTGAGATGGATCAACTGGCTATCTTCGAGTGATTCCCACAAATCTGACCTTTTCGGCTTGGCTTCTTGGCCTAGTTCGCCGCCCCCTTTCAGCTGGTACCTAGGGTGTATTTATAGGCTTTTGAAACATGTTTCTTTCTCCCTAAGTATCCTTTCTCGAATGGAATTGCTCTTCTCCATGGCAGAGGCACGACCATGGCACACACCCGTGTAAATGGTGGCAAGGCCGTGTTCGACACTGCTGAATGAGGCACGGCCGTGTAAGTCGTGGTAAGGCCGTGTTCTAGTAGGACTGGTGGAACGGCCGTGTGGCTTGAAGTCCAGGCCGTGCTAATTTTGTGGCTTGGCCCAATTTGGTCTGTTTTAAGCCCGTTTCTCGTTCTTTTCATCATCGGGTGCTTTCCTGAGTATAAGACATGAAAAGAAAGGATTAAGAGCACCTTTTTACATAAATTGGGGCTTAACTCATCCAAAAGCATACTAAATGTGGGCTTAGAATATGTTACTTTTATGGCTTATCAGTTGCTTATAGATTGTAGTTGCCACCTAAGCTAGAAAAGACCCATAATGTATTTCATGTGTAACACCCCAAACCCGGACAGGACACCACGTCCGAATCTGGTATGTTACGGGGAAAACGTTTTTGAGAGATAAGATTTTACGTTTAAAAGCGGGGCGAAAACATAGTGAACTTGAAGAAAATTGGAGTAGGCCTGTTTGATTAGATTTTGAAAACTTATCCAAAGTATATAGTTAAAAACGAGTTGATTTCATCTAGCATTTCCAATAGTTTCTTAGTACTATTTTGAAACATTTTTGACTTAGTAGAATATCGAGTTTGGTTTGAAAATCATTTGAGTTTACTTTATTGCCAAACCTAGTGAGATACCCGATGGTATAGTTTAAAACACATTGCGTTATAGTTTTGAAACGTTATCTTACCAAATTTTTAGTAAAATTTCATACCAAGTTAGTTGTTAAGCAGGTTGAGAATCTAATTAAAACATAACCATCATAAAACATAATTTAAAGGCCTTTTACAAATCCAGATTAAATCTCAAATAAAAATAAATAAGCTAAAGTACCCAAAGTGAATAGTCTGAGCAAAACTTTTATTAAAGCATGGCATGTGCACCCCGAGTCCACCCGGCTCCATGTCGCGTCTCACGGGTCACTGAAATGTCAAAGGAGAGGGTGAGTCGAATGACTCGGTGCATAAATCCCGCTCCCGATGAAACAACATGCTAACACACATCATACATAGCAACATAATTAATGCAACCCGATCCTAACCATCCGTATCTCCTTTTTCTACCCCGTGTGGTACCAAACCACTTTGGTGGTGCCAAACCACCTGGTGACATATAGTCACAATGTGTTACCAAAACACTGGTGTCCCAAAGACACAATATCCATCAATGTGGTGCCAAACCTTTGGTGTCCCAAAGACACGTTTGTGCTACCAAAGCTTTGGTGACCGAAGTCACAAATCCAATGATGGGGCCAACCCATCGCGTGATACCCAATCACTAGCGACGATCCCATATCTCATGTGGGGCCAACCCACGGTGGTATCAAACCACAGGGACGAGTCGCAATGAGGTGCCCAACCTCTGGTGTCCCAAAGACACAAATGTGCTACCAAAGCACTGGTGACCGTAGTCACAATAATCGAGTGATGGGGCCAACCCATCGCGTGATACCCAATCACTAGCAGACGATCCCATATCTCATGTGGAGCCAACCCACGGTGGTGTTAACCACAGAGACGAGTCGCAATGAGGTGCCAAACCTCTGGAGGTGCCAAACCTCTGGTGACCCAAAGTCACAAAGTTGTGTTACCAAAACACTGGTGCTCGTCAGCACAAAATATCACTGCTCCCTCCACTCATATCACCCATCAACATACCATACTCATGTGATCATGCATATCATACAAGTCATGCCTATCATGCTAATATGTTTGACTCATACCCCATATCACATACATACATAGTCATGATACCATATAGATCATCGATGAAACTTGTAACAATCTTGACTTACCCGAGTCAAGATCATACCCAAAAAGGGTATCATATCAATCCATCAAAGCGCCATGATTTTAATAGGCAAACCGGTTTAATAATAATATCACTAAGTATGGGTGTGTTAGTTACACACCTGGTATACACGCGTCTAAAAATCCCAACGAATCGATCTAAGTCCCTTGATTATCTGGCTCCTATAATCGGCCAACATAGGGGTTAGTACACATAAACCATTCGGCCAAAGGCTTTATACCAAGAGAAGTCATCTCAAACCCTTACCTTCACTTCTTAACTTGGTTTCCAACCAACCCCGAACCACAATGGTCCTTCTAAGACGATCGGCCACCACCTTGAAAAGAATAATGATTAATCCTTTATCATTCACGACTTAATCGAAACCAGACGATTAAACTAACAACAACCAATCACTTACCCCTTACTAATCAATTGTGAAGAAAGCGGCTCCTCTTGCTTGCTTCCACAATCCAATGATCCTATAACGAAGAGATTAGAATCCTTCCAAAATGACCATATTCGGCCCTTAATTAAACCAAAATCGATTGAGAAAAGAAAGAAAATAAATGACCATTCGGCCATGGACTTACCAACCTCCAAGCGGTTGAAGCAAGAAACCCCCAACACTCTATTGATGTTGGCCACAACAACCACTAGGAGAAGGGATGGATCCGGTCAATACTTTGAACCAAAGAGAATTCGGTCTAGAATTAAAATAAAGCAAGGGAAATATGTGATCAAAAAGAAAGAATCGGCCAAAGTTTGAGAAGAAAGGAAAGAAAAAATGGAAAAGTGGTAGGTACTTTTCGGTTTTGAGATGACAAGAAATGGAAGGAATGAATAGAAATTTTCGGTTTAGGCAAGGTAAATTTGGCTTTAGTGTTTCAAAAGGAGAGAAAAGCGAAACAAAAATGAGATATGAGAAGGCTAGTTTAGGCTTAGCTCCAAAAGAAGATAAGAAGGAGAAATGGAATGAGCATTCGGCCAAAAGAGACAAAAAGAAGTACAAGCTTGAGGCTCAAGAACTTTCGGCTACAAACACTTTAGGAGACAAGAAATAAAATGAAACTTTCGGCAATCCATTTTGAGTTTTGGTCTTACGGTTCCAAGAGTAAAAGAATGAGAGAAATTCTCTTGAAAATTCAATGACAAAAGAAAGAAAGAATAGCCTTCCAACTTGACCAGAAAATGCCTCAAAACTCCAAATGAATTTCGGCATTACCCACTACAACACACCACCAAGCCGTCCACCCACTCCACAACTCCCCAACATTCGGCCAAATCCCCCTATTCACTCCCAACCACAATTTCAAATAAGTTTGAACAAGTCATCCTCCACCAATTTCTCTCCACCATCCAAGTCACCCTTGACCAAGTCCATGGTAGAATTCAAGTTGCTCTCAACCTCTTCCTCCATGCCGTCCCAAAAAGAAGCCAAAATGGGAGCTCTACGACTTGAACTCTGGACCTCCTCACACTGTAGATGATGCCACACCAAGCTCCTCCCTTGCCACACTGCGAGCTCTTCATTTGTGCAATAAAACACCAAAGAAAACTCTTAAACCCCCACTCTTTCGACTCCTCTCACCTAAGCCCAAAACTAAATTTTTCCCATTCACTCGGGCATACTCCTAGCCTACAATTAAGCCCCTAAAACACAAAAATAGCAACACAAAGACACACTAAACACATGCGATATCATGCAACAACAAAACAACCCCTAACACGGGATATTACAGTTCTACCCCCTTAAAAATAATTTCGGCCTCGAAATTACGATCGATCAAAAGAGTTGCGGGTATTCTTTGTCTCATCATATCCTCGGGTTCCCACGTAGCTTCTTCTACGCCATGATTCCGCCAAAGTACCTTAACCAAAGGCACAGACTTCTTACGCAGAGAACCTTCACATCTCGATCAAGAATCGCATGAGTTCCTCCTCCATGGTCAAATCTGGATTTACCTCGATCTCTTCCATCTTTGCTACCACATGTGACGGATCCGAATGATACCTCCGAAGCATCGAAACGTGGAATACGTCGTGAATCTGACTAAGCTCTGCTGGCAACTCAAGGCGATACGCCATCTGGTCCAACTCGTCTCGGAACCTTATACGGTCCAATAAACCTCGGACTTAGCTTGCCTTTCTTCCGAACCTCAACACCTTCTTCCAAGGCGAGACCTTCGGGAAAACTCGATCCCCACGGCGAACTCTATATCTCTTCGCTTAAGATCGGCATAAGACTTTTGCCGGTCAAGCTTCCTTCAATCTAGATGAATCAACTTAACCTTGTCTTCGGTCTCAAACCAACCAACTCGGGTCCCAACAAGCGGCGTTCACCTAACTCCGTCCAACACGTAGGTGGGCGACATTTCCTACCATACAACGCCTCATACGGTGCCATCTTGATGCTCGCTTGGTAACTATTGTTGTAGGCAAACTCGGCTAATGGCAAAACTCCTCCCAAGCGCCTGAAATCCGGGACACAACCTCTCGGCATATCCTCTAAGATCCGAATACCCTTTCTCGATTGACCGTCGATTGCGGGTGAAAAGCCGTCTTTGAAATCCAAGCGAGTACCCGAGCTTGATGCAAGCGCTTTCCAGAACCTTGACGTAAATCTGGGATCCCTATCCAAAATAATCGAAACTTGCACACCGTGCAACCTTACTATCTCGACACACACACGACCGTCAACCTCAAGTGAGTAGTCAGCCCTCACCGGAATAAAGTGGTGATTTAGTCGATCGATCCACCACTACCCAAACCGAATCCTTCTTGCTTGGCGTAAGCGGTAACTCCACCGACGAAATCCATGGTTATCCTTTCCCACTTCCACTAAGGAATCTTCACAGTGAAGCAAACCCGACGGCAAGCGATGCTCGGCCTTGACACGTTGACAAGTCGGACACTTCCCAACAAACTCTGTCACCTCTTTCTTCAAGCCGAGCCACCAAAAGCGCTCTCTAAGATCCTATACATCTTGCTACCTCCGGGATGCATAGCATAAGGACATGCTATATGCGCGTCTGAAGAATCTTTTGCCTTAGCTCAACATCTTTAGGCATACAAGTTCTACCTTGAAAACACAGAACCCCATCACGGACAAGTCTGTAACCCTCCAAACCACCATCCCTGCACTTGCAACCTTCGGCGCGCACGAACCTCATCCAATAATCTGTTTCTCTACGATCCGCTCAACCCAAGTAAGCTTAACACGCAACTCTGCGAGAATACTCCGTCGCCATACAAACTCAAATGGGCAAACAATGCTTTTAAGTCCGAAACAACCTTACGGCTCATGCGTACGCCACCACATTAGCCTTGCCGGATGATACTCAATCGAGCAGTCGTAATCTTTCAAAGAACTCGACCCATCTCATACGCCTCAAATTCAAATCCTTCCGAGTCGGGAGATACTTGGACTCTTATGATCTGTGTAGACTATCGATCTCTCTCCGTACAAGTAGTGCCTCCAAATCTTTAAAGCGAAGACCACACCGCTAGCTCCAAGTCATGCGTCGGATAGTTGACCTCATGTGGCCTCGGTGTCGAGAAGCGTAAGCCACAACCTTACCTTCTTGCATCGGCACACAACCCAAGCCCGTATGTGATGCATCGCAATAAAGCGTGAATTCCTTACCACCTCGGGTTGAATTAAAAGCGGAGCCTCGGTCAAAATCTTCTTTAACTTATCGAAGCTTTTCTGTTTGTTTCTCGGTCAAACAAATGGAACTACTTTCCTTAGCAACTTGGTCATCGGCGTTGCTATCAACGAAAACCCTCAACAAACCTTCGGTAATATCCGGCCAAACCAGAAAACTCGAATCTCCGCCATGCGACTTAGCGGCTTCCAATCAAAAGCGCCTCAATCTTACGAGGATCTACTCGAATCCCCTCGGTAGACACTACATGACCCAAGAAAGTCACTTCCTAAGCCGAACTCACACTTACCGAACTTAGCATAGAGTTGCTCTTCCTCAAAATCTGCAACACCACTCACAAATGCTTATCATGCTCTTCCTCCGTCGCCTGAGTACACCAAGATGTCGTCTATGAAAACCACGACGAATCGATCCGGATCTTGTTGAAACACCCTATTCATCATATCCATAAAGCGCGCTACGGTTCGTTAGTCAACCCGAGCGGCATTACGAGTAAATTCGTAGTGCCCATACCGAGTCGGAAGCATTGTTTTATGGATATCGGCCTCCTTAACCTTCAAGCGATGATACCGGACCTCAAGTCGATCTTCGAGAATACCGCGGCACCCTTGGTGATCAAACAAGTCATCTATCCGTGGCAGCGGATACTTGTTTTTAATCGTCGACTTATTCAATCAAGCGGTAGTCTATGCACATCCGCATCGTTCCATCTTTCTTCTTAAAAAAATACCGGCGCACCACCCACGGCGAAACACTAGGCCTAATAAAACCTCGATCCAATAACTCCACGGATCTCGAGCCTTAAGCTCCACCAATTCCTTTGGCGCCATCCTATACGGAGCAATAGACACCTCGCAGCGCGATCCGGGTAACAGATCAATCCCGAACTCTACCTCTCGATCGGCGGCAAACCCTAAGCTCCTCAGAAACACATCAGCAAATTCCTTAATGATGACGAACCTTCTCCACAGCAGACTCTTTAGCCTCCAAGGCATACACATGAACTACATACGCTTCCACGACCTTTCGACCATCTTCTCCGCCTTGAGCGCAGATACCACATTTGATAAGTAATCTCTCCTATTACCTATCATAGCCACCTCATCACCCTCAACCGTCTTAAGAACCATGCGCTTTAGCGCGCAATCCAACCTCGCTGGTACTTGACCAACCAATCCATCCCAAGAATCGATCGAACTCCCCAAGCGGCGGTTCCATCGGATCGGAGCAAACACTACCCCTTGGAGTTCTAGGGGTACCTCTCTAAACAGTTTATCTACTACTACGGAGTGACCTAGAGGGCTAATCACGGTCATCCGCCTAGAAGCTATCTCGAGTCTAAATCCATGGTCTCTACTATACTCATTGGCAACATAAGAGTGCGTTGAACCCACATCAATCAAAGCAGATAAGGAGAACCAAAAATCAAAAACGTCACGGGTTATGGCGTCCGGTGCGTCGCCCTCCTCGGCGCCTCGCGGCATACACTAATCCGGTATGCGGCATCGAACTACCGCACCTCCGCGCGGTGCTCCACGGCCCGACCAGAACCATTACCACCTCTGCCATTACCACGGCCCCTCTGCGGTGGCGGTCTGCCTACCTCTCCGATTACGGTACGACTCTCGGATGAATCTGGCCAACCTACGCGGACGGTCCCCACCGCGGTGCTCCAGAGAACCACACTCGAAGCAACCTTTTCCTCCGATCCAAAGCAACCACCCCAATGAGATTTCCCCCACGGATTACATGCGGCGGTCCACGCCTAGCAAAGACAACAAACCTAGCGGTGATTCGGCCCACTCGGTCTAGCCCTCTTCTGCGGATTACGCACGATCCGAGAAGACCCAAGCTCCTCTTATGTCTATTTCGATCCATACCTGCCTCGCGATTCCTTAAAACCCTCGGCTACCTTAGCCTTCTCAACTAAGACAAGCAAACTCGCGCGCTCCTGCTGTGGAGCAATCGGCGACCTCAACTCGTCTCGCGGACCATCCTCGAAAGCGAACACACCTCTCATGCTCGGTGGCCACAATGCCCACGGCATACCTACTCACTCGTAAACTCGGCCTCGTACTCAGAAGCGATTTACCCCACGAACAAGCCTCGAAATGCCTTTCTCGGGAGTCAATATAACTAGCTCCGATGTACTTCTTTTGATATGCGTACTGAAATAATCCCATGTCGGATCTCTCTTTGCCACAACATTGTCCGAATCGTGAGCCACCACCGATATGACTCATCCGGAGAAGCGTCACGATGCCGCCGACTTCTCTTGGCGATCAAGTCCGGATCATCCATGATCCGCTCGGTTGCCTCTAGCGGTATTCAGCGGTGCTAGGAGCAACACCGGATACACCTCGAAAGAATTCGGCCCCATTTGCGAAGTCGCTCGAGCACTGATTTCCTAACTCCGCGCCACCACCAACTCCTCGCTACCCTTTCTAACACTCGCAAAGATCGCTGTGACTTTGCATCGTCCCGATGCGATCTTGGAACTCACCACCTCCGGTGGTGGCGGAAAGCGATATCTCATTTTACGAACCACGACCGGATCCTACGGGCTCTAAAGCGTCATCCTACCCTACCTCTACCACGAGTATTACGACCACGCCCGCCTCGAGTGCTCATGACTAATCTTTCTACGTATCGATTAAGAATTTTATGCATCGATATTTATTCCACTTGTTTTAAAGCAGGTCTTATGAATATTAAAGAGGATTTGTTCTCATGAGTTCACAAAATCCTATCAGTTTCATTCTCTAAAGTAGTATACTATTGCTATTCATCAAATCATATCACATCCAATCAATTCACAAGCAATAGTAAGGGTACTTACCTGGGCGAACTGGTGCCGGAGACTCGGTGCCATGCCTTTCAAACCATACAAACACTTAAAATAAACTCTTAAAAATTTTGGGCCTCGGGCCCACAGTAAAGCCTTTGAACTTGGCTCACGATACACAATTGTAACACCCCAAACCCGGACGGGACACCACGTCGAACGGTATGTTACGGGGAAAACGTTTTTGAGAGATAAGATTTTACGTTTAAAAGCGGGGCAAAAACATAGTGAACTTGAAGAAAATTGGAGTAGGCCTGTTTGATTAGATTTTGAAAACTTATCCAAAGTATATAGTTAAAAACGAGTTGATTTCATCTAGCATTTCCAATAGTTTCTTAGTACTATTTTGAAACATTTTTGACTTAGTAGAATATCGAGTTTGGTTTGAAAATCATTTGAGTTTACTTTATAGCCAAACCTAGTGAGATACCCGATGGTATAGTTTAAAACACATTGCGTTATAGTTTTGAAACGTTATCTTACCAAATTTTTAGTAAAATTTCATACCAAGTTAGTTGTTAAGCAGGTTGAGAATCTAATTAAAACATAACCATCATAAAACATAATTTAAAGGCCTTTTACAAATCCAGATTAAATCTCAAATAAAAATAAATAAGCTAAAGTACCCAAAGTGAATAGTCTGAGCAAAACTTTTATTAAAGCATGGCATGTGCACCCGAGTCCACCCGGCTCCATGTCGCGTCTACGGGTCACTGAAATGTCAAAGGAGAGGGTGAGTCGAATGACTCGGTGCATAAATCCCGCTCCCGATGAAACAACATGCTAACACACATCATACATAGCAACATAATTAATGCAACCCGATCCTAACCATCCGTATCTCCTTTTTCTACCCGTGTGGTACCAAACCTTTGGTGGTGCCAAACCACTGGTGACATATAGTCACAATGTGTTACCAAAACACCGGTGTCCCAAAGACACAATATCCATCAATGTGGTGCCAAACCCTTTGGTGTCCCAAAGACACGTTTGTGCTACCAAAGCACTTGGTGACCGAAGTCACAAATCCAATGATGGGGCCAACCCATCGTGTGATACCCAATCACTAGCGAGCGATCCCATATCTTATGTGGGCCAACCCGCGGTGGTATCAAACCACGAGGGCGCGAGTCGCAATGAGGTGCCCAACCTGCGGTGTCCCAAAGACACAAATGTGCTACCAAAAGCTTTGGTGACCGTAGTCACAATAATCGAGTGATGGGGCCAACCCATCGCGTGATACCCAATCACTAGCGGACGATCCCATATCTCATGTGGGGCCAACCCACGGTGGTGTTAACCACAGGGACGAGTCGCAATGAGGTGCCAAACCTCTGGAGGTGCCAAACCTCTGGTGACCCAAAGTCACAAAGTTGTGTTACCAAAACACTGGTGCTCGTCAACACAAAATATCTTTGCTCCCTCCACTCATATCACCCATCAACATACCATACTCATGTGATCATGCATATCATACAAGTCATGCCTATCATGCTAATATGTTTGACTCATACCCCATATCACATACATACATAGTCATGATACCATATAGATCATCGATGAAACTTGTAACAATCTTGACTTACTACCCGAGTCCAAGATCATACCCAAAAGGGTATCATATCAATCCATCAAAGCGCCATGATTTTAATAGGCAAACTGGTTTAATAATAATATCACTAAGTATGGGTGTGTTAGTTACACACACGTATACACGCGTCTAAAAATCCCAACGAATCGATCTAAGTCCCTTGATTATCCGGCTCCTATAATCGGCCAACATAGGGGTTAGTACACATAAACCATTCGGCCAAAGGCTTTATACCAAGAGAAGTCATCTCAAACCCTTACCTTCACTTCTTAACTTGGTTTCCAACCAACCCCCGAACCACAATGGTCCTTCTAAGACGATCGGCCACCACCTTGAAAAGAATAACGATTAATCCTTTATCATTCACGACTTAATCGAAACGACGATTAAACTAACAACAACCAATCACTTACCCTTACTAATCAATTAATGTAAGAAAACGGCTCCTCTTGCTTGCTGCTTCCACAATCCAATGATCCTATAACGAAGAGATTAGAATCCTTCCAAAATGACCATATTCGGCCCTTAATTAAACCAAAATCGATTGAGAAAAGAAAGAAAATAAATGACCATTCGGCCATGGACTTACCAACCTCCAAACAGTTGAAGCAAGAAACCCCCAACACTCTATTGATGTTCGCCACAACAACCACTAGGAGAAGGGATGGATCAGGTCAATACTTTGAACCAAAGAGAATTCGGTCTAGAATTAAAATAAAGCAAGGGAAATATGTGATCAAGAAGAAAGAATCGCCAAAGTTTGAGAAGAAAGGAAAGAAAAAAATGGAAAAGTGGTAGGTGCTTTTGGTTTTGAGATGACAAGAAATGGAAGGAATGAATAGAAATTTTCGGTTTAGGCAAGGTAAATTTCGGCTTTAGTGTTTCAAAAGGGGAGAGAAAACGAAACAAAAATGAGATATGAGAAGGCTAGTTTCGCTTAGCTCCAAAAGAAGATAAGAAGGAGAAATGGAATGAGCATTCGGCCAAAAGAGACAAAAAGAAGTACAAGCTTGAGGCTCAAGAACTTTTTGGCTACAAACACTTTAGGAGACAAGAAATAAAATGAAACTTTCGGCAATCCATTTTGAGTTTTGGTCTTACGGTCCCAAGAGTAAAAGAATGAGAGAAATTCTCTTGAAAATTCAATGACAAAAGAAAGAAAGAATAGCCTTCCAACTTGACCAAAAATGCCTCAAAACTCCAAATGAATTTCGGCATTACCCACTACAACACACCACCAAGCCGTCCACCCACTCCACAACTCCCCAACATTCGGCCAAATCCCCCTATTCACTCCCAACCACAATTTCAAATAAGTTTGAACAAGTCATCCTCCACCAATTTCTCTCCACCATCCAAGTCACCCCTTGACCAAGTCCATGGTAGAATTCAAGTTGCTCTCAACCTCTTCCTCCATGCCGTCCCAAAAAGAAGCCAAAATGGGAGCTCTACGACTTGAACTCTGGACCTCCCTCACCTGTAGATGACGCCACACCAAGCTCCTCCCTTGCCACTCTGCCAGCTCTTCATTTGTGCAATAAAACACCAAAGAAAACTCTTAAACCCCAGCTCTTTCAGCTCCTCTCACCTAAGCCCAAAAACTAAATTTTTCCCATTCACTCAGGCATACTCCTAGCCTACAATTAAGCCCATAAAACACAAAAATAGCAACACAGCACACTAAACACATGCGATATCATGCAACAACAAAACAGCCCCTAACCCGGGATATTACATCATGTTTCGATGCTCCGTAGATACTGATCCGATCCTTCACATGTGATTAATCCGATAGAGGTTGAGATTCAGTCTGATATGATATATGAAGAGGAACTGATTCGTATTTTGTCTCGTGAGATAAAAAAAATGAATGAGAAATAAGAAAATCCCGTTAGTCAAAGTACTGTGGCAAAAGCACGGTGTTGAAGAGGCAACTTGGGAGTCCGAGGATACAATGAAAGAGCGTTATCCAAACCTATTCACCGTTAAGATTTTCGGGGACGAAAATCCCTAAGGGGGGAGAGTTGTAATAGCCCGATTTTGACCCTAATTGGAATAGTGGTTTTGGGACCACAAATTCGAGTCTGAAAAATATTTTAAATTTATTTTCTGTGTTTATTATGTGTGAATTTGTTTGTGTTAAATTTTCGTGTTTTAATTTTGTCGTTTAGGTGTCCGATTAAATAAAAGGACTTAATCGCGTAAAATAAAAACTTGATGGTTAGTTGTGAAAGTACCTAATTATTGTTGTCTTTTTAATATGGGGGATTTATGTTGCAAATAGCCCATTATTTAGTTAGTTGACAGCATATTGGTTGTATATATATATAGTTTTATATGTTATTTTAATTATAAAAGTTAAATTATAATAATATATATAATATAATAAAACATAAAACAAATCACATGTTCATCTTTAATGGCCGAAAGTAGGAAAGAAAAAGAAAGAAAAGAGCAAACAAGGGTTCAGCCATGTCTAAGCTAAATTAAGGTAAGTGTTTTGCTCGATTTTTGATAATTTTTACGTTTTTGAGATCGTTGCTATGAGATGTACGAAGCCCATGTTTCAATTTTTGATTTTGATGAATATTTTGAGTTTAGCCATTGATGATAGCTTTTTTCTTGTGTTGTTTGATGATGAAATATGATATATATATATGTGTTAGATTAACATGTTTTGTCTTTGAATTTTTGATGAATTTGAGCAATTTGGACTAAATTGTAAAAAAAAAAATTTTTAGGGACTAAAATGTGAACTAAATGAAATGTGTGGGCTTGTATGAGGACTAGAAATATTCGGCCCTTGTATGGTGTACTCAAATTTTGTGTATTTTTTGTTTTGTACAAAAAGGGCTAAATTGTAAAAAGTGTGAAATGTTAGGGGTAAAATTGTAATTTGCCCATTTATGTGTTTTTAGACTAAATTGAATAGAATAGTATTTGAATAAGCTTAATTTGAATATGTTTAGATCAAGAACCAAAGAAATTGGATTTGGATGGGGGAAAGACAAAAGTAGTCGATTAGTCGATTAGCCGATTTCACGATCGTCGACGTCTGAGGTAAGTCAATAAGCCTATAAATGTTGTTAAATTTGATAATACATATAATTACATGATGAATGGAATTTTTTTGAATTTATATGTGTATGGTCGAATGTACATTGTGCAAAGGAGCTATGTTCCGTGTTTGATTTGATCGAGATCCGACGTCCAAAAGCCCCGTACGAACCCTAGGAATAGTTAGGATACATATGTCATGACATAGGATATCCGATATGTGTTATCGTGTAAGACCACGTCGGGGATGTTGGCATCGACTTGTGCTTACGTGTAAGACCATGTCTGGGACATTGGCATCGTATTTGATTCATGTAAGACCCTGTCTGGGACAGTGGCATCGATATGTGATTACATGTAAGACCACGTCTGGGACGTTGGCATTGTACGAGCTTCCGACTATCCACGTATCCTTTTAATTCCGAACGGTTCAACGAGCATTGTTAAGTGAAGATCTAATGTGAAAAATTGAATTAAAAGGGCTCAGGTATGTATTTATACTATGTTATGAAAATAAGGTAAGTTAATTGATTATTTGATTGTATAAATGATAAAGTTATAAATGTGATATATGTGTAAGCATTATGATTTAGTAGAATCGACCAATTGTGTTTTATGAGATCTTAATAGTGAAAATTATATGTGTGCAGGTAAATTGGTACAATTAGCCATACGATAAGTGTTTGAAGTATTGAAATGTTAAGCTTATATTTGTGGATGTGTATATTTTGCATTGTTAATTGGTGATACATATATATTTGATATTTAAATTTCCTTATGACTTACTAAGCTTAAATAGCTTACTTTGTGTGTGTTCTGTCTACCTCTGTCTTATAGATTTTGGATTTACGTTACGAGCTCGGGGATCGTCAGCAAAGATTATCACACTATCGATTGTTTCTTTGGTATTTTACTAAGTGAATTTGATTTATGGCATGTATAGCATAGATAAAGTATTTGAATCTGATTTTTGGGACATGTATATATATATATATAAAGCCATGCGAAAATGGCTTGTTCATTATGTTTAAATCTGGTTTTTATATGTTCCTGATTCAATGTTTGATGTATTTGGTTTTTGGTGATTTTGGTTATGAAGTATATATGTGAAATGTGCTTGACATGAATGGTGTTTGTGGTTGGATATATTAGTAGAGAAATATGCATGATATAAGTATGTTGTGTGTTAAAATATGCTTAAGGCTTAAGTAAGAATAAATAAAGCTCATGATAGCTCATTTGTTAAATTGGATTTAGGTGAGGTTGATGATTAAGTTTAAGTTATGCTTAGTTATTGATTTATTAATTGAGATGTCTAATTTATAACATGAGTTGGTTTGAACATTAACTATAAATGTATCATGTATTGTATATTATATAAAATGTTCAAGCATGAAATAATTCAATTTGGTTGTGTGAAAGAAATTTTGGCACAATTTAAAGTATATAAAATTAACATGCGAAATATATGCAATCTTACTTGTTATTTTTCTTTAAAATGGTTTAAAATATCAAGGACAAATATGCATAGTGATGTGTTAAATTGTGTATGTTTTGGCTTTATAATTGTCTTGAAAATATGGTCCAAGCTAATAGATAATGTGTATGTTAATTCGGCTATGCTAATTACTTGTGTAACAAAAATTTGAGGTTATAATTTTATAGTTTATAAAAGGTTAGCCGAATAAGTTTAGGTAATGTAATAATTAGTTATTTACAAGTATGTTATGCATATTCAATAGTAAACAATTTGATTTAATTTTTGGTAATTATTTGTACTCAAATTGATCCTAATAGTTTGATTATATGCGCATATGTGTGTGTGCATTGGTATTTGGGCATGTGAAATAAGACTATTATTAGTTGTTATTTATGTTCAAGAATGTTTTAATTTGATAAGGTTTATGCGCATAACCTGGTGATGAAATAAAATGGCTAAGTATATGGTAAGTTTGGTAATTGCTAAATAAACGAAATTGAATTAATGGATGTCTTATTGCATGCTAGGTATGAGATGATTATATGTACGAATATACATAGGTTATTATGATTCGGTTGAAATGTTGAAGCATGCAACTTTATTTTCTTTGAATGATTCAGTATATGTACTTTGGTTTAATTATAAAACATGCGAATTTGGTGAACTATGAATTGTTCTTTATGTTCATAAATGTTTAATGTGATTACAGTGACATGCGCAAGTTATAATAATATCAATGTTATATTCAGCTTTGATTTAATGTGATATGATTTTTAAAAAATAAAATTATATGCCTGTTATGAGCTGTGTTTTGTTTGGTAATACCTCATAACCCTAATCCAGTGACGGATATGGGTTAGGGGTGTTACAAGAGCAATGTTTGCTTGTCTCAGCCTGTTTGAAGATGGTAGTTTGTTGGCTGAACTCCAAGTGAGACCAACCTAGATTGATGAAATTAAAGAGAAACAGTTGTTGGATGAATCGCTGGTTCCTCGTTTCTGATTGGTTGAGAAGGGGGAGACTGCAGATTTTGGGCTGAATAGTGAGGAAGTACTATGTTTCCGTGGGAGAGTTTGTATACCGAGAGATTCTGATCTAAGGCAGTCTATCCTACAGGAGGCGCATAGCAGTCCTTATGCCATGCATCCTGGTGGAAACAAGTTATATTGAGACCTGCATGAACTATACTGGTGGCCAGGGCTTAAGCGCGAGGTCACTGATTTCGTGGGTAAGTGTCTGACATGCCGCAAGTTAAGCAGTGAGCACCAAGCGCCTTTGGGTTCTCGCGGCCGGTGAAGATTCCACTCTGGAAGTGGGAGAGGGTAACCATGGATTTTGTAAGTGGGCTACCCTTAACGCCGACTAAGATGGATTCGGTATGGGTGATTGTTGACTGACTGACTAAATCTGCTCACTTTATACCAGTCCGCACTGATTATTCACTACATAAGTTGGCTAAGTTATAGGTGACTGAGATTGTGAGACTGCATGGGGTACCAGTTTCTATCATTTCAGATAAGGATCCTAGATTCACATTTCGATTCTGGAAAAAGTTACACGAAGCTTTGGGTACAAGGTTGGACTTCAGCACTGCATTTCATCCTCAGACTGACGGTCAGTCGAAAAGGGTGATTCAGATATTGGAGGACATGCTAAGAAGCTGTGTAATTTATTTCAAAGGCAATTGGGAAGACTACTTGCCGCTAGCAGAGTTCGCATATAACAACAGCTACCAATCCAGTATTCAGATGGCACCGTACGAGGCGTTATATGGTCGTAGGTGTCGTACCCCTACCTGTTGGATAGAACTTGGTGAGCGGTGAGTTTTGGGGCCAGAGTTAGATTCTGAAACCGAAGAAAAAATAAAGTTGATCTGAGATCGGTTAAAGGAAGCATCAGATAGGTAGAAGTCGTATGCAAATTTAAAGCGTAAAGAGATAGAGTACTCTGTGGGGGATTATGTCTTTTTGAAGGTCTCACCATGGAAGAAGATTCTGACCTTACCGAATATTAAAGCGTATGGGACCGGTTGCCTATCAGCTTGAGCTGCCTCCTGAGTTAAACAGGATTCATGATGTGTTCCACGTCTCCATGCTGGGGCGATACCGCTCTGATCCCTCGCATATAGTGCCGGTTGAGGAGATTGAGGTTAGACCTGATCTGACTTTTGAGGAAGAACCAGCACAGATACTGGACCGTGATGTTCAGGTATTAAGGAGGAAATCTGTTCCTTTGGTCAAGGTGCTTTGGCGTAAACATGGTACCGAGGAAGCCACGTGGGAGCCTGAAGAGGCGATGCAACAACAATATCCTCACCTTTTTTGACCAGGTAAATTTAGAGGCCGAAATTTCTTTTAGGGGGTAGAGTTGTAACGCCCCAAAAATATAGGGTCTTTAATTTTTCATGTTCTGACAAAATTGTTTGTCTGCTTCAATGGCTGAGTGCTTTGGTGTGTTTTGGGGTATTTAGGAAGCCTGGGTTCAAGTATGGCCTCTGGCAAAATTTTGGATTTTTACTCTTTTGGAAACCTGGATGTTAGCTTGAAGGGCATATATTAAGTTGGGTTTGTTTTATGACACAAAAGATCTTGTGTTGTGGTGGCAAGTGGCGTGTTAGGAATTTAAGAGGGACTGGGTTCGAATCCCATGGCATGCAAAGAGGGGGTTTTATTTTATGTCTCTGTGGCATGAGAGGTAGAGTTTGATTCAAACTCTGCAGAGGTGGTTGGAGACTTGGTCACCAAATTTGAATGGATTTGAATGGGAGGTTGGGAGAAAATCAAGGAGAAATCGGTGGAGATTTTGAAGAAGTTTGGATGTGAAAGGAGTCATAGCCGAATAGGAAAGCTTGAGTAGGGGATTCAGCTATGGGCATTCATTTGGTGCATTTTTCAGCATTTTTGTGAGAGTGTAGAAATAAAAAATCCTTTCAGTTATTTTGGGTTTTCTTTTTGTGCATTTCGGGATTTACTCTTTTTTTATGGCATCTCGTGCAGCATTCTTGACCATTCGGGTCTTTATCTTTTCAATTCTATTTCTCTTCTACTGTCCACTCTTTGCCGAAACATAAACATCAAGTGCCGAGTTCTCCCTTGAAGCTTTTCTTCCTTCTTCATTTATCTCTCTGCCGATTCGGCATTCTTCTCCTCTTCTTCTCTTTGGGCTAAATCGAATTAAGTTCTTTTGTTCCTCTCTTCTTGAGTATAGTCGAATACCCTGCCTCCTCCTCACATCTTCTAAAGCTCTGTCAAGCCGAATATTGGGGTAAGTAATTGGGTTGTTTCTTGTTACTTTGCAATTTTCCCTATTAGGATTATCGTAGGTGCTATTCAATGATCTCCTTTTGGTTTATTCTTTTTAGATCGTACGCGATAATCCACTCACGTGTGCCGCCCCTCTAAGTCAGCATTCGGTTCTTAGGAATTTGGTAAGTTGTTCTCTGTCTTCCTCAGGTTATTGTTGATGGGTGTAAACTACATCCTTAATCAACCCTCTAACGAGATCTGTTGTTATACAGTGAGCGGTCAATCAGCAATTGTGGGAGTCTAGCCAAGCGATTTAAGGGTTAAAGGCTATACTTTTGTTTACCAAGGTTAATGGTAAAGACAGTGTAGAGATTCAGGCTTATGAATCTTATGATCGATTTGGAGCCGCGAGGGACCCGGAGGTAGCCACGTGAACACTATTTTTCCGCTTGAGTTTTAAATATTTTTATTTTATGTTTGGGTTTGATTATGTAATAAGGCCATTTGAGGTTTAACTTTTATTTGGTTTTAACTTCTTATTTTTACCTGCTAGATTAGGAAAAATGGGTTTTTCAAAATAATAATTGTTTCCAAAGAACATCACGCATTTCAAAATTTAAGGTTTACAAATTTTAAAACTCGATTTTTAATTCAGATGAATAAACTTGTAATAAATGATATGACCAATAAGTGGTTAACAAGTTTTGATTTTACAACCCCAACGTCTTCAATAGCAATAAGTTTTAAAAGGATTTAAAACTTTAGTCACGAATTTTCATCGACAAGACCAGTTTTTCAAATGAACACTTCGATGTGACACGTCAGATCCGGTCGTAACGTCCAGGCCAGGTTTGGGGTGTTACAACTAGGATGATTGCTTTGATTAAATAATATTTATTTGGTTCATGCTTATAATGTTTGTGCCTTAATCGATCATGTTTTCAATTAAAATCAAGTCTGTATTTCGTTCATACGTGATTAAAATGCACTTGAATTAGCTGAGCTATCCTGACCAGACGACAGCTAATGGACACATAATTGAAATGTGCATGCTCAATTTAGATCCTAACCCGATTAAATTGTAGGTTGCATAACAACTCTGACCAAGCTCTGTTATCTGCATAGTTTTTATATTTGTGTGATTAAAGTGTTTCAAACCTGACACATCCCTGTTACCTCACACGAATGCTAAGAAACCCTTAGTAAATAAGGATCAGTAAAATGCGTATTTACTAAGTAAAGGATTCCGAAAGGACCTAATGTGGTTTCCAAACTCATGAAAGATAGAGTTGCCATAGAATGTTTTTCCAAATGTTATTAAGTATGTTGATAATAAATTGAGTTTAAGTAAAGTAATTGCCCTAGTTTATTTATGTTATAATTGTTGCAAATTGTGTTTAATTTTGCTAAAATCTATTTCATTAATATAGTTTGCATACTTAGGATAATTTGCATTAGGGATCATTACATTTAGTTTTAGTATATTTTAATTATCACTCTCAACTGTATTGTGTTTTTATTTACCAAATTGTTAATATAATTTTACAACTTAAGTGACTTAGCACAAATACAATCCATGTGGAGACGATAACTTGATACTTATTTATGACTTGATAACGACTATGTACACTTGCACAAACCTATGCGTTAAAAGTTTTTGGCGCCGTTGCTGGGGATTGTCAACTGTTGCCATAGTCATTTCTTTCGTGATATTATTTATTTTCAATTTGATTTATTTCTAACATTACTAACTTATTCTTTTTAATTTTTGTGATTTTTTTTCAGGTGTTTATAAGCAAAGATCGAATTATCAATTTACTCCCTGTAGACCCTGAAATTGAGTGAACTTTCAAAGAAAGAAGACGTGAACGAACAGCTCAAAGACAAGTCGAGATGGACCTTGGAAATCAGAATCAAGACCAAGGTAATAAAGCTGATCATGTACGAAATCCCATCCTCATTGTCGATGATAGGGATCGATGCATCAGACAATATGCTGTGCCACTTTTCAGTGAGTTAAATCCAAGAATTAGAAGGCCAAATATTGAGGCAACCCAATTTGAATTGAAACCAGTGATGTTTCAAATGCTACAAACGGTGGGCCAATTTAGTGGTATGCCCACGGAAGATCCACATCTCCACCTTCGATTGTTTATGGAGGTTAGTGATTCGTTTAAAATAGCCGGTGTGACTGAAGACGCACTGAGGTTGAAGTTGTTTCCATACTCGTTGCGAGATTGAGCACGAGCATGGCTCAATTCATTGCCACCAAGTTTCATATCTACATGGAAAGAATTAGCAGAGAGATTTTTGGTTAAGTATTTCCTACCTAGCAAAAACTCTAAGTTGAGGAACGAGATCACAACTTTCCAACAATTGGATGACGAGTCTTTGTATGAGGCTTGGGAGCGATTCAAAGAGTTACTTCGTAAGTGTCCTCATCATGGGATTCCTCATTGTATCCAGTTGGAGACATTCTATAATAGTCTCAATGCACATACAAGATTGATGGTAGATGCTTCCGCAAATGGTGCAATTTTTTCTAAGTCTTATAATGAGGCTTATGAGATCATCGAGAGGATCGCGAGTAATAACTATCAATGGCCAACAAATCGAACAGCTTCAGGAAGACGTGCAGCCGAAGTTCATAAAGTTGACGCCCTCACTTCGTTATCAGCTCAGGTATCGTCTATTTCATCTATGTTAAAATAATTTACCGCTTATAGTGCTAATAATTTTGTAGCTAAGCCACCAAGTCCGTTTGAAGTAGTTTCCTGTGTGTACTGTGCGGAAGGTCATTCTTTTGAGAATTGTCCATCAAATCCCGAGTCAGTGTACTATGTAGGGAACCAATATCAAAATAGGAGTGGACAAGGACCCCAGTCCAACTTCTACAATCCTTCATGGCATAATCATCCTAACTTTTCTTGGAGCAACCAAGGAAATGGACTGAACCACAACTTATTGCAGCATAGACCCAACTAATCTCAAGGGTTTAATTAGCAAGCTCCAAAACCACCTCAAGATGAGGCATCAAATAGTTTGGAGAACTTGTTGAAAGCGTAAATGGCAAAGAATGACGCTTTGATCCAAAGCCAAGCAGCAACACTGAAAAATTTGGAAAACCAAATGGGCCAGTCAGCTACGGAGCTTTGTAATAGACCACAAGGAACCTTGCCGAGCGATACTGAGAATCTAAGAAATTTGGGTAAAGAACATATCAAGGTAGTGGCATTGCAAAGTGGTAAAATTCTGGAACCCCGATTGATTGATGTCGAAGATAAGCCCGTTGAGAAGAATCAACCAACTGTTGAAATTCTTACACCAAAGGAATTAGAGTTTGCAAAGTCTGACAAGGTAAACCCTGACTTAGTGAATTCAAATATTTTAACATCTTCTTTGGATGTAGATTTACCTAATCAAAAAAGTTGTTCGGTTCAACCAAAAGTTCCATCACCTTCATATCCGCAAAGATTGCAGGAACACAAGCAGAAATAGGAGGTCCAATTCAAGAAGTTTTTGGATGTTTTGAAGCAGTTACACATCAATATTTCATTGGTGGAGGCTTTAGAACAAATGCCGAATAATCTGAAGTTTATGAAGGATATACTGTCCAAGAAGAAAGGACTGAGTGAGTATGAGACTGTTGCCTTGACAAAGGAGTGCAGTGCGTTCCTGCAGAACAAATTGCCAGCGAAATTGAAAGACCCAGGAAGCTTTACTATACCCTGTAACATTGGTGAATCTTACTGTGGTAAAGCTTTGTGTGACTTAGGAGCGAGTATTAATTTGATGCCTAAGTCTATTTTCAAGATGTTAGGGATAGGTGAAGTAGGACCTACAACTGTGACCCTTTAGCTAGCGGATCGATCTTTAGCATATCTGGAAGGAAAGATCGATGATGTTTTGGTAAGAGTCGATAAATTTTTTTCCTACTGATTTCATTGTCTTAGATTTTGAAGCAGACAAGGAAGTACGATAATCCTTGGGAGACTTTTCTTAACCACGGGAAAAATATTAATTGATGTGCAGAAAGGTGAACTCACCATGCGAGTTCAAGACGATCAGGTAACCTTTAGCATTCTTAAAGCAATGAAATTTCTCGATCCGGCAGAAGAGTGTTCAATTATGGAAGAGATAGAAACCTTGGTTTCTATGGAAAGCAATTTTGAAGAAGATCCATTGGAGAAAGCCTTAGATCTTGACCTTTTGGAGGAGGAAGAAGGTGAAGAAAACATGTCTTTGATGGAAGCCAATACGAGAAATTTTATTCAATCCACACGGTTTGAACCGTTGGAGTTGGAAGTCAGAGAATTTGTGCAACCCATGTTGTCAATTGAAGAACCACCTAAACTCGAACTAAAGGTACTTCTTTTCCATTTGGAATACGTTTATTTAGGTGACTGTTCTACTTTGCCTGTGATTATTTCAACAGAACTGACGAAAGGTCAAGAGGAGCAACTAATTACTGTTCTAAAGAAATTTAAGAAAGCAATTGGTTGGACCATAGCTGATATTCGAGGTATAAGCCCTTCTTTTTGCATGCATAAAATCATTTTAGAAGAAGGTGAAAGAGCTCGAATTGATGGGAAAATGAGGCTCAATCCTATTATGAAAGAAGTTGTGAGAAAGAAAGTGATCAAATGGTTAGATGCAGGAATCATCTATCCTATTTCAGATAGTTCGTGGGTAAGTCCGGTGCAGTGTGTGCCGAAGAAAAGTGGAATCATGATTTTTGAAAATAAGCGTAACGAGTTAATTCCAACGAGAACTATTAGCGGTTGGAGAATCTGTATTGATTACTGAAAGTTAAACAAAGCCACTCGGAAGGGCCATTTTCTGTTACCTTTTATGGATCAGATGTTAGATTGATTGGCAGGTAATGAATTCTATTGTTTTTTAGATGGCTATTCGGGATATAACCAAATTGTTGTAGCCCCGGAGGACCAACATAAAACAACCTTTACTTGTCCATACGATACGTTTGCTTTTAGGCGAATGCCTTTTGGTTTATGCAATGCACCTGCAACATCTCAACGATGCATGATGGCAATATTTACTGATATGGTTGAAAATTTTGTTGAGGTTTTCATGGATGATATTTTTTTTTTGGTAACACTTATGATATCTGTTTGAGTAATTTGGCTAAGGTACTGAAGAGATGCGAAGAGATGAATCTTGTCCTTAATTGGGAAAAATGCCATTTTATGGTCAAGGAAGGGATTGTCTTAGGGCATAAGATCTCAAAGAAAGGAATTGAAGTCGATAAAACAAAGGTGGACGTAATTTAAAGATTACCAACCCCAATGAATGTGAAAGGAGTTAGAAGTTTCTTAGGCCATGCTGGTTTTACCGAAGGTTTATCAAAGATTTCTCGAAAATTTCTAAACCGTTGTGTTTGTTGTTAGAGAAAGATGCAGTGTTTGATTTCAACAAAGTATGTTTGGAAGCTTTTGAAGATCTAAAGAAGCGGTCAATATCAGCCTCAATAATCATTACACCTGATTGGAACTCACCTTTTGAGTTGATGTACGATACAAGTGACTATGTCGTTGAAGCTGTGATGGGTCAAAGAAGAAACAAAGTGTTTCACCCTATTTACTATGCAAGTAGAACTTTGATGGGAGCCCAACTCAATTATACGGTAACTGAAAAGGAACTCTTTGCGATAGTTTTTGCTTTTGACAAGTTCCGCTCATATCTTATAGGTACCAAAGTTGCAGTATTTACTAACCATGCGGCCATTAAATGCTTGCTCACGAAGAAAGATACAAAACCAAGGCTAATTCTTTGGATACTTTTACTCCAAGAATTTGACCTTGAGATCCAAGACAGAAAAGGTTTCGAAAATCAAATAGCTGATCATTTGTCGAGGTTGGAGCAAGATGAGGTAACTCGATCATGTGTGCCTATCAATGAGAATTTCCCAGATGAACACTTATTTGAGGTAAATCGAATTCATGAAATACCATGGTTTGCTAATTTTGCCAATTATCTTGCATGTGGAATAATTCCTCAAGAAATGACATACCAACAAAGAAAAAAATTCCTTCATGATAGTCGGTATTATTTTTGGGAGGATCCGTTTTTGTTTAAACAATGTACAGATAATATAGTCCGAAAGTGTGTAGCTGAGAGCGAGATTTCTGAGATCTTGTATCATTGCCATTCATCTCCAAGTGGGGGACACTTTGGTGGTTCATGTACTGCAGCTAAGATTTTGCAAGCAGGTTTCTTTTGGCCTACGCTATTTAAAGATGCTTATGCTTATGTGAAGAACTGTGATAAATGCCAAAGGACTGGAAATATATCAAGGAGGAATGAGATGCCCTTGACAAACATTTTAGAGATTGAATTATTTTATGTATAGGCCATTGACTTCTTTGGCCCGTTTCCTTCTTCGTATAGGAACAAATACATCTTAGTTGCTGTGGACTATGTATCCAAGTGGGTTGAAGCTGAAGCATACCCTACAAATGATGCTAAGGTAGTCATGCGATTACTACATAAGCATGTGTTTACATGATTTGGGACACCAAGAGCTATTATTAGTGATGAAGGTTCTCACTTTGTAAACAAATGGCTTAAGTGGTTGCTTGACAAATATGATCTGAAGCATAAGATTGCTACTGCCTATCACCCTCAGTCCAATGGGCAAGTTTGGAGAGTGAACCGTGAAATCAAAGGTATTCTTGAAAAGGTAGTACGCCCTAGCAAAAAAATTGGTCTCGAAGGCTCGATGATGCATTATGGGCCTATCAAACAACATTTAAGACACCATTAGGAATGACTCCTTATCGGTTAGTCTTTGGAAAGGCATGTCATTTGCCAATAGAGTTGGAGAATAAAGCTCACTAGGCTTTGAAGCAGTTGAACTTTGATCTTAAGCAAGCTGGTGAGAGAAGGATGTTACAACTTGATGAGTTGGAAGAGTTGAGGTTGTTTTCCTATGAGAATGCGAAACTATGTAAAGAAAGATCAAAGAGATAGCATGATAGTCATATACAACCTCGCGAGTTTAAAGAAGGTCAGAAGGTTTTGTTGTTTAATTCAAGGTTGAAGTTATTTCCTAGGAAGCTTAAATCCTGATGGAAAGGACCTTATACCATCTACCGAGTTTATCCTTATAGAGCTATTGAATTATACAACAATTACGGAGGTACGTTTAAAGTTAATGGTCAACGTCTCAAACACTACTGGGATGGTGAAGTTGAGCGAGTTGAATCCTCGTTCAAATTAAAAGACCTTTAATTTTTCATGAACTCATTTTGTAAATAAATAATTAGAATTTATTTTCTTAACTTATTACATTTAATTAATTCTGTCTAAGGAGATTGGAACTTAAGTGGGATCATTGTGACCCCTCCAACCTTTACTGGGAATTAATTTAATATAACTTGTTAAGAAGAAATTTTCTAATTAAAATTTAAAATTTTTAAGTTTTATTTTTTTGTTTAAATTTTAAATTTTTATGTTAATCAACAGGGTCAAATTTGGCCCAAGTACTAATCAGTTTTTTTCTTGAGTAATTTTATAAATACAGTCTGAGTTTGAGGCCCAAGACAGCAAAAAGAAGGGAGAAATCCATTCCTTGCTGTCACACCTATTGCTTGCCGCCCAAGTAACCCTAATGTAGCTAAATTTTTGCTACATGTTGCCCTAATTTTTCCCTTATAAATCCCTCTCCATTCTACTAATTTTCATATCCCTCAAAGCAATTTGCTTACACCCTAAAAATCCCTAAATCTCCCTTTTGTGCCATCAACCTCAAATACCGAAAGAAACCCTAGTTATCTTCCCTATCTGCCGAAATTCCCTATTGCAGCCGCAAAGAGATTGTCAAAGCACCCCACCGTTGCTGTTGCATGTCGTCATCACCGCCGCACCATCCTTGCCATTGCAAGATTTTTGACGTAGCAAGTTCTACCCACTTTGCTGATTTCTCTTTTCTCTCTTGTGCAGAAACTTTGCCGAATTTTTGGGAAAAGATACCATGGCTCGCAAAAGAACCAGATCTTCAAAGACTACTCCTGAAAACCCGATTTTGATCGATGAAGAAGTGAAAGAGAGATTTGATTCAATCTTCAAGCATCAACCTATGATGCCGGAAAAAGGTTTTGACTTGAAGAGTAATGATTTGTTGGTTTTCCTATACCAATTAGAAAGAAAATCAATGCTCTCAAGTGGGAACAATTTTGTGATGCTCGTTCACTTCCCGATGATGAACTAGTTCGAGAATTCTATGCTAGTTTGACTATGCAAGATGCTACTGAAGTCATCGTTCGAAAGAAAAAGGTACCTCTTACCTCTAAGTCCATCAATTATTTGTTTAATTTACCTGATGTTGAAGAAGATGAGTACTACCCTATGATGAACAATATCAATTGGGATTTTCTTCAACAAGTGCTTGATGTTGTGACAAATCTGGGATCCCAATGGATTATAAAAAAGTATGGGAGCCATTATTGTTGAAGAGAATACTTAAAACAAGTAGAAAAGGTATGGTTTTATTTCGTTCGCTACAGTTTTATGCATACCTCACATAGTTCCACCATCTCGATGGAACGGATGCTTTTGTTATATGCAATTTTGACAGAAAAGTCCATTAATGTTTGGAAAATTATCCTCAAG